>QVTF01006561.1:1200000-1782500 GCA_003573665.1 Oxygymnocypris stewartii | reverse complement strand
ATATATATATATATATATACACACACACATATATATATATATACACACATACATATATATACACACACATACATATATACACATATACACACATACACATATATATATACACACATACATACATATATATACACATACATACATGTATACACATACATACATATATACACATTATATATATATATATATATTTTTTTTTTGTAAAGTCAGGTTAATATAAAACAAAAGTTTACTGTTATAAATTAATTTCTTTTTTTCTAGATTTATGATTTTAATAATTTCAAAAATGCATCACAGTCTATAAAAAGGGTCCATACGGCCTCTTTAAACAACTAGATTCGGTATCAAACAGCTCAGCACAGAAGACATGCTGGTATATACTGAGGCTTTCCTCACAGAAGAGACACGATGGATGGCACAGACGTGTGCTATTTTGTAAGTACAGAAATGTCTTGGTTCTATTCTAGGGAGACGCAGTAGGATGAGTCAGTCTAGGACAGTGATAGCCAGAAGGAGCACGCTCAGAACTTTCTTTGTGGTCTCCATCTACAGCCATTAATGCTTCCGGCTGAATTACTGCTCCAAATAGAATTCTGGACTAAAAACATGTAATTAAATGGAAATGTGTGTAAGCGAAGAGCTGATGTGCATATTATGATGACGTTCCAAAGACATTTTTTTTCAATGAAAATCCTCGCCTGCAGTGAGCTGTTAAATCAAATAACAAATCACTGAGTGGAGTGGATTTTTTTATTTGAGTCTATTTTTTTTAAACTGGTGATGTGGTTACAACTAAACTTTGCTTTTCTCTTTAACTTCAGAACAGTGTTATTTTAGTATTATTTATATTCTATTTGAGTAAATTTGATTCTATTTTCAGTAATTTGATGTGCTATTGTGCTTAATTTTATTTCAAATTTTGTAAATTTAGTAGTCAACTTACTTCAGTTTTCTGATTTCTGTTTCATTAGTTTTTAATCTAATATTTATATTTTATTTTAGATATACTTCAATTAATAATATATATTTTTTTAATGGTTTTAGTTATTAACCATTTAGATAACACCACTGCTTCAGAAGACTTAAAGCACAAGTCACATGGATCGCTTGCTCGTGGTCACTACAAAACTGTTAGACTGAAAAAGCCTGGCTGAAGTCTCCTAAATTCTCCTTCTGAGTTACAAGTCTGGAAATACAGCACGATTATTACAAATTGGCAGAATGTAGGGCTGTGACGAGCGCGTCAGCGACGGTGGTCGGTTGCCACCGCGGTTGCGTATTGCCACCGGCGGTAGTGACGCACTCTATAACAAGCATAATACACAGTTTTGTAAACAAGTGTAATAATAGTAACAATTGCAAATTGCTTTATTTAGACTATAAATCTATGCTAATTCACAAATTACCTCAAACGCCAAACACAGCATTTCCTTTAGATTGGCAGGTTTGAAGTTGAACACAGGAAAATACAGTTTATTCTACATTCAACATATTTATTTCGTGATGAGCGATGGACCTTGTTGGGAAACCAAATACTAAATCGCCGATATGGAATCATCTCCATTAATGTCACCCATCTACGTTTGTACAAGTGTCTTCAAGTTCACGTGATCGCAAATACTGGTCAGGTGTGTACTGGTGAGGCTTTCTCCAAACTGGCCAAATACGAACGAGACAGCGGTAAATGGAAGATGTTAACAAGAAATGTGGCAACATACGCCAAAATTCCTATTCCACAGAGAACGCGTGCAGCAGACAATGTGTTAACACGCCCACTTGCTTGGTGGAGGAACAGTGAACCGTGTCTAAACCGGACGCCACGTCGCAACACAACAGGTTGAGTCTGTCTACAGGACATTTGAACTGTGTCAGTATGTCATAAAAAGGACGAGGCAGTTTACTGTGAGGGATTTGTCGTGTTGTATCACACATCTGTGTAGACAGCATTACTGATTGTAATGGGTTCTCATCGCCCGCTCGCGTTAGGTAGACAGGGTCATAGGGTGTATTTAACTTATTTAAGGCTACTTTCCTATTTAACGGTATTATTTATTTGAAATTTATTTTAGTGTTTTGCAGGCTGTGTTCACTGACGTAAGCGCTAAAATAAACATGCACGTTTGCTGATTGAGCCTCATTTATTTATTTTTAACACCGCGCCACCGGCGGTAGTTGGTCCATTACCACAGCGGGGGTAACAATCTGCCAGCGTCAGCCCTAGCAGAATGTCCAATTTTAGGTTAACTATCCCTTTAAGGACTTATTTAGAGCAAATGAGAGGAAGACTGCAGATAGTAAGTACAAAGAAAAGAATTGAGCCCAGAAGACACACAATTACATGGGTGTGTGAAGCTGATAGTCACAGGGTTTATCATCCACATCCTTCAGCGGTTTTCTCTTCCTTTCCTCTTATCTCCATCCTCTGTTCTCCAGAAGTTCTTGCTCTTCTCTTCTCAGCCGACCAACAAAGTGATTAATCCTAACAAGATGCCAAATTTGACACATCAAACCTGCTTCTACTACATGAAAGCATATAGAGATCCACATGCATACAAACACTTCTGCTTCCGGCATAGCACCAATTCTAGCGGTCATTCATTGTCCCAATATAACCTCTGCATCTCCATGTCTAACCACAGATCCAACAATGAAACCATTCAAACACATTTAAAAGGATTCACACATGTTCAGGCCAGTGCAAATGCTTCCTTTCCAAGGATTAAGTCATAGGAAGCCAATTTCCAATGGGCCGTACCCAGAGTCCACCTAGATTAACCAGAATGTGTGAGTATCAACTTTCCATCATCAACATTTTGCTCCGGCCACCTACAGAGGAACGTTCGGACACACAAAAACATACAGACTGAGATAAAAACTCTTCCCCCTGATATACTGAGAGCATCCAGTCTCCTGTGGATAATAAGGTCACTTTGAAGAGGAACTGCTGTGTTGAGTAACGCTGATTAAGCGTTACTCAATGTCAGATGGAACGATTCCCCTCTCTGAGCCAACAGGAAATGAACGCCTGCGTGACCGCTCATCCCTCAGAGAACACGCTCCTCCGTCAGGAGATGTAGGACAGACTAAATTCAGACAGACTCGCAAGTGATTCACAATAACACCTACTAGATTAAGCATCTTACTCACAAATCAGCAGGAGGTGGAAGAAATAAAAAAAAGATATGTAATATCTGTGAGATTTGAAAGAAAACTATGGATTGGAGTGAAATGAAACAAACCTTTCTTGATAAGCATATACTGCTCTGACACCTTGGTCATGTACATGTCAGGCGCTGCACAGAAGTCACTAAAGCCCTAAAATGAGAAAGAAAAGCAAACAATTCATATTAAAGGAGGATATTCTTCACTTTATAGCATGCTGTTTTCCCCTGAAGGTAAAACATTTGTAATTCATATTTTCTACAGACAGCTTTATCCATTAAAATGATCAAAAGTGGCAGTGAAGACATTTAAAATGTTACAAAAGACAAATTCAAACTTTCTATAAGAATTCTGAAAAAAAGATTGCATGGCTTTCAACCATAATATTAACAGTTTTCAACATGGATAATATAAAAATCAACACTTTTGTATGATTTCTGAACGATCACGAGACACTGAAGACTGGAGTAATGATGCTGACATTCAACTTTTTAACATATATTAAATATTTCACAACATTACAAAATTTTTGATCAAATAAATGCAGTCTTGGTGACTGGCAAGAGGCTTCTTTCGAAAGCATCTTACCAACTCCAAACATTTGAAGGGTAGTGTTTATATTTTAGGCTGTGATTTTTAGCAACAGTGTTTAATTAGCATCCTGGCAGCTTGCTGTGCTTTGATTGACAGGTGTCGTGTTTTTAAGATGGCATGTCAAGTTAAACATAGTCTAACTTAAAAAAATGCACCTTGAAATCCCTCAGTTCTGTTTAACTGTATTTTGCAGTAGAAAGAAAACATCTAAATTTCCCCTAAGACATGCAATCAAGCCCTGGCGGATCTGAAACTAACCGAGTCATACAACGACTTTCATTCAACTGATTTACCAACTAGTAGCTGGTAACACCCTGACTAGTCCATTTTGACTAGCTTTAACTTTGATCTGTAGGTTTGTTCATTCCTAATATGAAAATGACCTTGTTTATGTTTGAGTAACTGCTGTTAGTGTGTAGATTCTCAGTATTAGAGTATGTATACAAAACAATGTCATGACATCTCCCCTTTAAAGTAGCTGTATAATATAACTATGCTAAATAGGCTGCTAATCACAAAGATTAACTATTACTGGCTGCTTTATGTAATTCCACAGTTATAATTTGGGCATATGCCGTGAGATCTCATGACGAACAAGCATCAATACAATACTGTCCTGCCTCTGTGTGGAGAAGCGTTGCCATGGAGACACTCACCGAGGAGACAGCCAGTTCCAGACCCAGTGAGCCCCAGCTGATCACCAGCGCCAACACACCCAGAAAACACACCCTGAGAACAGATAAGCAGCATTGTCTTTCCATCGTCATATACACCGTACACATATCATCTTCTAAAAGGTTGGAATCCCCTCACTGGGCTTTTCTGCTTAGAAAAACCCTTCATCCCACAACAATTTTCATAACTTTCATCTATAATATGAATTTAACGGTGGTAAAATTATAGAAACAACAGGGGGATTTAAAACCATTAAGTATTAAGCACACATGTATTGCCATCATCTATACAGCATGTTGTTATATTTCTAGCCTCACATTTGTGTAAAACAAACTTCCCTTCTAACATCTGATGCCCATGTTTGAGCATAACATATTTAACATATTGTAGATTAGCAGACAGTAAACGTGTGTATGCATTAAATAAAATACAATAAATATGTATTTATATTGTTTATTTTTACTTAGCATATATACACAAATTAAAAATAAATAAATGATTGTTGTATTTATTTACAGTCTAAAAGTTTCTTACATTTTATTACTTTATTATAGTTCTTTCTTTATATTTAAAAAAATATTGATTTATCTCGCTCTATGTGTGCGAATATATAAAATAAATTAAAATCTGTATTATTTTAATTAGCATATATATATATATATAAATTTTGGCAGGTATGGTGGAAGGAGTTGTGCACGATCTACTAAATGACTGAACATGATCGGCCCCACACCACGTCCCTGAGGTACTCCAGCACACATAGCAAACCAACATACAACTGAAGAGACCTTCCAGAAAAATATCTCACTTACTTACACACAATAGCACTGTTCCAAAATCTAGTATACCGCCTACCTACTCCGACAGCATTTTATCTACACACTCCCAACTCAAAGGCTGTTTCAAAGGATAGGCACGCCACACAAGAAAGTCAAGGCAACACAGCATGTGCGCTTCAATGAGAAGTAGGGGTGTGATGAGACACTTATCCCACGAGACGAGACATAAAACGGAGTTCACGAGAACGAGACTTGACTTTTTTTTTTTTTTATTCTCAATGATGAAATATATAGGGGAAAATAGTCTTTTATTCAACTGAAAAACAAAATGCAAAAAATGGTGCATTTTGAAATGAACTTGTACTTTATGAAATTAAACTATTTTAATGAATTATATGGATTAGCAACATGTAAACTAGAGCTGCACGATTCTGGATGAATTGAGAAATCACAATTTTTTTAATAAATTGGAGATCACAATTCTCCAAAAACAAGTCTGACATCTGGTCACCCAGTCCCTAACCCTTCAGATGCTGAGGCCATTGTATCAGATCGCTAGTTCGCGTTTTGGTAGCCCATCCATCCGCTGCGGCTGCTATTCTGAGACTAGCTATGCAAACGACCTTTATCCAATGACAAAGACGCACATTTTGAAAGACAAGACAGTTAACTTAGCATATAGGATGTATTTTGAATACAATATTTTAGTCCCATCTTGTTAACGAAGACGCGGCATAAATTTCGTCATAGTTTTTATCACCAGATATTAGTTTTAGATCATCAACGTAGTTTCGGAAAAAAGGTTCATGGACGAATATTTTTCGGCGTAGTCTTCGTCGACGAAATTAACACTGGTGTCAACACACTACAAAAGAGTATAGAAGAGCTCATAAGTACACAGATTGGGATACTCTCGATATTGGTGAGTCTCTTAGCACTTTATATGAGGTAGTGTGGCAGGAAGTTACTTTCTATATAGAGCGGTTTTGGAACAGTGCTAATGGGTCTGTTTTTCGAGCTATGTTATTCAGGCACTATGAAGAGCTTGTCACGCTAATGTTCTTCTGTGCCATCTCTGATTTAAAACTTCTCAGAGGGGGGGTCAGAAAGAAAGAGACATTATAATTTCTCTTTTGGAGCTCAAACAGAAGAGCATAACTAACACTTCCTAAATCAATCTGGTGTAACTGCTTTGACAGAGTCAGAAATCATTCACCACAGCCTCATTTGCTAGTTTCTGTAAGCTCTATTTTCCCTGGTGTACAACACATGACCTAAAAACACATCCATATGTCGAGCCTTACCCAATCAGAGTTCCTTTTGAGTTGCGTATAAGGCCGAAGAGCACCAGCAGGCAAATGAACACGTCAAACAGCAGCAGACCCAGGTAGCCCAGCCACCTAAAGACAACAACACATTACAAACAAAGCAAAACCCACAGTCAATGTAACGAATCCTGCATGACAATGTATAGCAACCTCAAAAACAGCAACCCTAAGAAACATTAACAAGTCATTAACAAATAGTATAAGATGCTTCACAGATCAGTTGTCTCTTGTATATTTAATTAATTAAATATAAATATATTAAAAAGGGGTCAGTATGCTGTTTTTCTTTTAAGAAATGTATATGTTTACCAACCAAGGATGCACAAAATTGATAATTCATAAGGTTAAAAAAATATTGTAATAGTATTTCACAGTACTGCTGTTTTTACTGTATTTTTTATCAAATAAGTGCAGCCTTAGTAACTAGGGGAGGGCGATATATCGGTAGAGATTTTCAACTATCGCCTCTATCACGATCACATGCTCGTGTGACATTGCTGTGCTACATGGTCAAGAAAACGATTCGTTTGCACAGGTTTTTAAGCATTTCGATTTAAAAAAACTAATGATTTTGAGCCATGGAAACTTAAATCAACAAATTAAAAATAACTAATTTAAGTATATGCACGCTGTCCGAGAGACAGTGCATTCTGAGCACCGTCAGAGAGGCGTGCGCACAAGGACAGTGCTAATAAAGTTTGGAAGAGTTATTTTTGCCGCTTTAGAGGCATTGAACAGTCACATACACTCTTGTATGTGTCAAAAATGTCCATCTTTGCCAGCATCCTCATAATCACAGCAATTTAGGTCTTAAGTGAAAGCGAACAGCTGAGAAAGACACATGTAACCGTATATTGAAACCGGGCAGCTCTTAAAGTGACAGCAGTCTAATATTCCTGCTGTCTGTCATTCTTGTTAATCAAACAAAAGACTTTTAACAAAAATAAAACTTATAAGAAGAAATATATATTGTATTTAGACAGTGAAGAATATGCAGGTTTTTTTATACATGTGATAACTTCATACAATGTATGCAGCACTTTTTATGTCTTCTACTGTAGTGTTTTTTTATTGTCCTTTTGCTTGTAATTAGTTTTTATTGTTATTTATTCGCTGATTGTTTACTTGTCTTCAGGAAGCTTCAATGATCCGTTTACATTTTCAGAAAATGTCATTTTTTTTAATCAAACCAAAATTATTTGGCTTTATCCTGATTTGGAAGCCTGAAATGAAACTTATTTGGCTTTTTAGGCAAACAAACAGACCCCAAAGCGATTTCTTTCAGTGAGAAAGTAAATGGCTGACGAGAGGGGGAAAGAGACAACGAGTGAACAGAATACTAATTTCTATTCTCTCTAAGAGAGCACTGTTCACAACTTATGCGATACAGAGAAATCCTTTGAGCACTTTTTCTTTTTTCACCAGAGAATTTCTTTTTGGATGTTAGAAAGGTTTTACACCTTCAAACAAATTGAAGTACATTCAAAATATCAGTCAGAAATATTTCTAGGGTTGTCACAACCACTAAAATTTCAGTTTCCAGTATATATATTATTTTACCAAATGTTTACTTATTGAAGCAACCCTTACATTTTAAGTTAATATTTTAATAACACTCTCACATGTTCACAGTTCTATGTCAGTTAAGAATCACATTACATAATATAGGTAAATCAATATTTATTTTGGCAAGTTTTTTTATTTATTTTTTAAATATCAATTTTCCTTTATTAAAAATATATAATGTTCCCATACTTGAACTTGAGTATTGAACTGTGCATTCTCTTTTACATTTTAGAACTGATTTGGTACTGAAGTAGAATGTTGGACATCCTTACATATTTCTTTCAGTGATATTGCCATTCCTGTGAAAGACATCAAAGTACATACCTGTACCAGTCATATAGTTCAATCTGGGTTGCCAGATCCTCCAGAGAGATGCTGAGATCGCTCCAAAAGGGAATGTCAGTCATCTGACGAACCAGCTCCCTCCGCTGATCCTGGAGTTTCTGGATGATGGACAGGTAGTCTGTGTGCTTTGCATACTGGTCCTTTAGCAGCTTAAGGTTCTCGTCCACAGTCTGGCTCTGAGCTGATGTACTTTCTGACACCTACAGACACACATTTGCTCATTTATCATGAGCTACAGGATCACACAATGCAACTTCTGAGTATGTCACTGAAATGGTTAAGCTCTGGTGTGTTTTTCGGGAGATTGAGCACAGTGTCAATATAATCCAGTGTGTATCAGTGCCTCACCAGTCTGTCCACTCCTGACACGGTGAGGTTGGCATGGCGGAGGGAGTAGGTAAGACGATTCACACCGTCATAGGTTTCACCATTCCCGTAGAAACCAACAGCAATGCCAGCACTGTAAGGAGACAGAGAGAGAGGCATGAAGAGGAGGCATTCAGCAGAGCCGTGGTAACCCTGAGGAATAGGTCAGACACGACTAGCATCTAATTCAGACTGTATTGTCAAGAATGACTTCTGAATTCTCATAGATCATTCAGGGCACTGATTTACAGCAGTCATTTCTAAATGACTCGCAAGTCTCACGGGCCGCACGCATGTCATTTACATATTACATCATCAATACAAACCAAGCGCAAGTCTCACGGGCTGCACGCATGTCGTTTACATATTACATCATCAATACAAACCAACCAGATTTATAATATTATTTATAGCCTAAATATTATGATATCTAAACGATTACATTTATTGAAATAAATAAACAATTCTACTCAACATTAATAAAACACCTGATGCTGTCGGTAGCAGACCAATTGTGTGAAAATCTACTCGAAAGGAGTAACAGCACAATGAAGTTGTGATTGTAAGTTGCAGTCGTACGAATTAGCCACCTCGTAAAATATGTATGAATTGCCGTGAAATAGCGTGAACAAATTTCTCACTTAACAAATTTGTCCTTTCTGATGCTCAACTTTACAGAACTAATGGCTGCTGCTGACTATTTGAATTGAATTCTGCCAAAGTGCGCGCATGTAAGTGTTCGTTAAATGCGTAACATTAATTGAGTACATAAGTCTGCTCATGTCTGAAAATAATATATGAAAAACAAAATTATTTTACATAAAAATATAGCTTATATTTGTTTAGTACATTTTTAAATTAATGTAAAACTGAATTGTAAAACTGAAAGTTGTGTTTTAATTATGTTCAGCATGGTGGGTCGCATTTGGATTCGTGACGGGCTGCATGCGGGTTGAGAACCACTGACTCAGACTGTTGGGCTACATACAGGGTTCCTCAAATCTTTCCCTGGAGGGCTGCAGAGTTTAGCTCAAACCCTGATCAAACTTACTTACCTGTGATTTTCTAATTATATTGAAGACTCTGATTAGCATGCTCAGGTGAGTTTGATTACAGTTAGAGCTAAACTCTGCACGAGTGGGCCAGATTTGAGGATGCCTGGGCTACAACAACAGCGCTGAGAGAAGAAATGAAAACGAATCGATTGCAACAGCTTTGACCAACCAGAGAAACAGGTCACAAACACACAGCTGCCCCACAAACCCACCGAGGCAGTTCACAGCAATATAGAGACCACCTGCACCAGCGATATGACAAAAAACACATTCGACTTGAACTTGTTGCCTCACCACCAGGTGGCAGAACAGCACAACCGGGGGTTTCAATCCCACTCATTCCCATTCTCCACCCTCTCTCGCTCAAGTATGTCACCCAACTCCATTGTAAAGCATTCAATGGCAGCTAAAATCAGCAGCCACCCCACTTAAGGGGGTTCTGCGGCTAAACAAAGAGCTATTCACCACGGGACAAGGCCCAGAGCCCTCAGCCAGAGTACATTTAAGACGCATTCCATGCGTTTGCCAGTCTTATCATTTGCATCGCGAATGGGCCAAAGTCCAAGTATTAAGATTTCAAAATAACATCTGAATGTGATGGACCCATTGTCGCTGATGCACTAGGCAGGACGTCACTTGAGTGAGAGTCTCAACACACAAACATGCAGCCGAAGTTGGTGTGTTGGTTTTATTCTCCATGCACTGTGCTTTTCAGACGGGGCGTGTTGCGGCACGAATTTGCAGATCAGGAAGCAGATGTCACCTCGCCGTCCCCCCGAAGCCACGATCATGTGACCCATTAGAGAGGTCTCGGTGGAGTTCCCACCATTCCTGCTACACTGTAAATCTGATGGATAATCTGCATGAGCAGTTAACTAAATACACAAAAACAGTCTAATCTCTCATAGCACAACATGAATGGTTAGAGAGTGATACGTGGACTATTTATTTTCCATGTTGTTGGTATTAAAACTAATTATAATGCTACTCGTGTTTACACTATTACAGAACTAAGCAATGACTTCACTGAGAAAGTATCTGTTTGTAAGAAGCAGAGGTTTATACTGTATATTCCAAGAAGGCAGAAATAAATTAACACTTCAGGACTATTTGTGCAAAGTGGTGTTCTGAGTTTTTAAATGGAAGATCTTTTTTTTTAAATACAAAAAAAAAAAATATATATATATATATATATATATATATATATATATATATATATATACTATATTGCCAAAAGTATTGGGTCACCCCCTTCTAATGAAAGGTTTGACTACTTTAGTAATTTCATGAGTACAAATCTTAATGTTTAAGCATATAATGATATTCTAGGGAATTGTGTGCTTCTAATTTTATAGCAACAGTTTGGACCCTTTTCTATTCTAACATGACAGTGTATCTGTGTATAAGACAAGGATCAAAGAGAAATGATGATTCAGTCAGTGTGGAAGAACTTGACTGGTCTGCAGAAAGCCAAGTCCTAATCCCAGCTGAACACCTCTGGTGTGACTTTAAATTCAGACCTTGAGACAATCATTCATCACCAAACACCAATGACTTGTACATGGGTAAAGTCATTTCATACACTTCAAAAATGTTGCTACAGAGGTGGAAATAAATTAATACATGAATTATCTTTCCATCTTTGTTGCATAACCTTTCATTAGAAGGGGGTGACCCAATACTCTTGGCAATATAGTGTATACACAGACACACATTTGAACAAAAAATAATTTTAGATGCTGTATGTTGATTTCAAAAAACAACAACAACACAACTTTTGTAAAATGTGTGACTTTGCCAGTGTGACTTACTTCTAAGCAGAGGTGGAAAGTAACGAATTACATTTACTCGCGTTACTGAACTTGAGTAGCTTTTTTGTGTACTTGTACTTTTTTAAGTAATTTTTTTAATCTGTAATTTTACTTTTACTTAAGTAGATTTTGTGTGAAGTATTGTACTTCGCTACATTTTAAAACACATTCGTTACGGAGTAAAAATAAATCGCTCCGTGGAAACAACTGCAGTAAATAATGGGCAGAAGAAGAAACTGGCGCTAAAAATCACAAGAAAGATGCAGACGGACAAGACAGGCGTTAATGGTGCAGACCCTGCTGAAAACCAGACCCCGTCGTACTCTGCTGAAGTTGACTCAAAGGAATGAAGTGAACCCCTGGCCATATTCATGCTCTATTATGCAGTGTTAGCTGTGTTTGCCTCGGGAGACCGAACTAGCAGCTTATAACATCTCGACATCGCCCTTCGCAAGCATGTAGAGGTAACGTAAGGTAAGTACTTACATCATTGCATTGGTGGTTAAAATGAAGCTTTGACGGTTTAGCAAAAGGTTTTGCACAAATGAGCCAAAAAGACAGTGGTGCAGGGTGTGCAATATCATCTGAGATAATATAGTAATTGTTGTTTTAACGATGTGCGATTTGACATTATCAGTATTTTGCCAAAAACCAAACAAATCACTCTAAACAGTGTGCCATGAAATCCAGTAACGTTAGATCCAGTTAATCCGCGTGCATATGGAGTGCTTTCTTTCACTGCGTGATTCAGTCTGTTAAATACGTTTAGAATGATCACAAAATTGAAGATATAGAAGCAGAAAATGTATATATTTATATAATTTTATATAGTAAGTCAACATCACATGAAGAATGCCGTTTTTCTCAAAAAATCACCATGATTACATATGCCTGTATTTTTGCGTTTTACAACAGTTCAAAAAACAAGAAGTTAATTAAGAGACTTGCGTTTTAGACACCATATTGACTGTTTCTGCTCTATTTCGACAACAAAAATAATACCAAACACAGCCACCATACACAGTTTTGCGTCTCTGACTCTGAGCAATGACGTGTTTTGTTCCTGAATGAATTAACCGTTTAAATGATTCTGTTCAATCGCAATGACTCACTTATCAGTGACTTGCTGACACCTACTGGTGGTTTTAATTTAACATTTAAAGTATCTTTTTATTTTTTTATTTCAAATGACTATTTAACATTTGTGACCCTGGCCTGGAGCACAAAACTAGTCTTAAGTCGCTGGGGTATATTTGTAGCAATAGCCAATGGGTCAAAATTATACATTTTTCTTTTATGCCAAAACTCATTAGCATATTAAGTAAAGATCATGTCCCATTAATATATTTTGTAAATTTCCTACTGTAAATACATCAAAACTAAGAGCTTAATTTGAACAACTTTAAAGGAGATTTTCTCAATATTTGGATTTTTTGCACCCTCAGATTCCAGATTTAAAAATATTGTCCGATCATAACAAACCATACATCAATGGAAATATGATTTATTCAGCTTTCAGATGATGTATAAATCGCAATTTAGGAAAATGGAGCCTTATGGTTTTGTGGTTCAGGGTCACATTTTATGTCTTATTTATATCAAAGCATTATTTCTGCATTTGTAGCTGAGGCTAAATGCATTCATGTCAGTGTAAATACATCTATGCCACTTCAGATGAACCTTTTGCGTTTCCTCTGCATTGCAAAGATTAATTTTGTTGATACTGATTTAATTTCCCTGGTAACAGCCTAAATGTGTTATTATTCTAAATAACTGATTCCTTTAATTAAAAACACCTAGTTTGAGATGTATAGGCCCATATCCCAGGTGTGTCAAACTCTGGAGGGTGTTACTGGAGGGCCACAGCCCTAAAGAGTTTAGTTCCAACCCTGCTCCAACACACAAACCATGTAGTTTTCAAATAAGCCTAAATGATTAGTTTATCTGTATCAGATGTGTTTAATTAGGGTAATATCTACACTGTGTAGGGCTGTGGCCCTCCAGGTACTGAGTTTGACATCTTTGGTCTATCCCATTTTTTCCTCTCTTGTTAAAATGTAACTAAGTACTTTTTACTCTGAGTAAATTTTAAATGAGCTACTTTTTACTTTTACTTGAGTATATTTTTAGACTGGTACTTTTACTTGTACTTAAGTAAAATTTCAGTAATGTAATGGTACTTTTACTTGAGTACAATATTTTTTTACTCTTTCCACCTCTGCTTCTAAGAATACTACGGTATTACCATTGTAATCATATCAAACAAGGTATGGGTAGGCCAAAAAAGCCTGTCAGCTATAAAAGTCAGCAAAAAAAAAAAAAAAAAATAGCAGAAAAGGGCAGCTGTGAGGTTTATAGAGTCAGATACATCAAACCATACAAGAGACATCTCAGATAATAGCTATACAGAGCGAAGAGAAGTGATTGTGGGCTCCAAGGCAAGATATGACCCGAGGACAGACAGATCAATCAATGTTCCCGCAGCTGTGGCCTTTGGTGGTCCCATATCACTGCTGTGACTGTCCTGTATTAAAAGAAAGCTCAGTCTGTCAGACAGTCTCTATTCTGGGCTACAGCTCTCATGGGTCCATACAGACATACTGCAAACAAGTAAATAACAAAAATAAGCCACATGACTCATCAAAATCTATCCCAGCACTCACTAATGCTAAGAAGCAGACTTGAGTTGCATAACATATAATAAGTTGTTGATCAATGTGAATGGGGTTAAATGCTCCTTAGAGAATAACACTCCACTGACTGGACAGATCACACGGAGCAATCTCATTACTCATGCTCGTCCTGGTGTGCCCTTCCCCCTAAAGCACAGCGTCCCGAATCAGTCGGGATTTAGTTAAGTGGAGTGTCACAGCTAAGATGAGACTAGTTAGGTCACTGTACCCAAAGAGTGAGCGGCCCTTGGCGTTATATACAATAGCTAAATGTTACCAATTAAAATTAATGACACACATATATATATACACACATATAAATACACAGCAAGAGAGAGAGAGAGTTATACAACAAGTGCAATCTTCTTACAAAATTATATAATTTATAAAAAACAAAACAAACAACCAACCCCCCCCCCAAAAAAACCACCACATTACACATGACAAAGAACAAGTAGGTCTATTAGTTTGCAAGATTAATGCACCGATTTTTGATCCCTCCATTGCTATAGTTGGCACTGCCATTTAAAGCATCAATTTCAATTCATTCCCACATTTTAATATGATTCTAAATTTAAAAAAAAATTATCAGTGTGTAGCTAGCAGCAAATAAGTTAATTAGTGACTGTTATTGGTTACAATGCTCAGCGCTAAACAACACGTAAATAGAAACCTTTGACACTTGATTACACATGCACAGGTGTTTAAAAAGAGCTTATTCTATTGAGACCAAAAAGGGGAGAGAAAAAATATTTTTTTTATCTTAAGACTATTGACATTATCACAATATTCCCCAAGTAAAAAAGTAATATTTGAAATACATTCATTCATTTCATACCAAGCATAGTTATTAACATATTTACTGACATATCGATCAAGCCTAACTAATATAAACATTCTAATTAAACTAGTAGCCTACTACTTGTACACAATGCACATTTCTTAATATTAAGTCTAAAACGAGTTTTAATATCACAATTGATGAGGATTGTATGATCTTTGAATAATATCAGTCTTTAAATGCAAGGCATTTAAAGTGTACCTGAAGTATATTTGCAATAGTTCCACTTTCACGCAATTAAAGTGCATTAAGTACACAATTAGTTGTTCCAATTTGACAGACCAGCTGAATACCAGCTTAGTACACCAAATTGCAGAGTATTTTGATTAAGTGCATACAAATGTATATGTATTTGTATTATACTTATCATGAAATAAATGTATTTCAAATATATGTTAGTATTTTTATTTTTCACAGGGTCACATTACCCAATGTTATATTGTCAGCAAAAATACTGCAATATTCAATGTATCGCCCAGCCCTACTGTCCAATAATTCTCAGCATTAGCAGATAAAGAATATATTTAATATGTAAGAAATACTGACATTTTAACTAATATAATAAAATTAATAGTATTGAAATCAAAACTAAAATCAAGAGCTTGTGAATCAGAATCAAATCAGGAAATCTGCTATAAATACATTATTTGTATATTATACATTGACGTACAATTGGACATATATACATCATATTTCTGGTGCAAGAATGTTGGATGGACAAGCTTATATATTCCTGTCTCAAGCCCTTCAAAATTCCCAAATGAACTGCACACTAGCTGCTGTGATGCTCTCGGAGTCTTTGAAGTGGCTTCAATGTCAAGTCATGAGCTGATTAGCATAAACACAGTAAAGGTTTCAGAGTCTTGCTCTGGATTTCCATAATCTTTAGCAATGCAGCGCTACAGTAAAAATGTGCCTGAAGCTGCAGACATCAGAAGTCCAAGCGTGAAACTTAGATGCTTATGCATCTACAATGAGTCCTCCAGGCTGTTTCACACCAACTCCAATTAAACTATCTGGTGAGGATCAAACTTTAATCAGTGAAAACAGAGCAAATTCATGTGTCTTGACTTGCATGCCTCCAACTATATCAAATCTGACTGAACAGTGTGCATTTGAAGGGATTCCATCTGGACTAAATAATGAATGTGGAGCAAGAGAACTCAAAATAACTCACTTCTACGTAGGAGCAAATAACAACAAACTCTAAATGTTACTCAGAATAAACAGGAAACACTTGATTGGATGGTGAAGGAATCTACAGTAACATGACTTAGATTCTGCTGTTTACGATCCCTCCTTTGTGGCCTCATGAATCATTGATTCAGGCCAGGGGATTGCATGTCTCAACCACATTTTGTAAAACAGTCTTGTACTTTCTGGATTTTATTTGAGCGCTCATGTGTTCCTTCAAATGTGTCCACTGAGATTTCTTGTAAAGCTCTCAAAATATGTGCCTTCATCAGCAATTCTCAGGAGGTTTCGTCATACAATTTGCTTCCAAGAAAGACCAAAAACCGCACAACTCAAGATTTCTATTTCAATAGAAACAGAATTATTTGACATTTAATAACAAATCCGATGGAATAAGATAACCGTCAGATGGTACACATTACAAGGGCTTCTTACTAAACAGTCTGTTCCAATAGGGTGTCTAGATCCACAGAGTCTACAGGAAGACTGTCCACTGTATCGATGGCATGAGCTTGTTTCCTCCTAAGTGATGAGTAGCACATTTTCTGTGTTGATTGGGGTGGAATATCTGCAGAGTTTTGCAGAATAAACTCAAATATGGTACATTTCGCTTGAAACTCAAGCGCAAGAGATGGGCGAGGAGATTTGTATGATGTACAAAAGAATTACATGGAAATCCGCAGAGCTTTCAGTGGAATTCTGCTGGTGCAGTTAGCATGCAGGAGTACTGATGTGAAATAAGATAATGTTTGATGTTCGCTGACTTACAGTGACCCATTTATATTGTCCATGTACACAAGCTGAACAATGGGCAAATCTGCTTAATGTTCAATCTTGTATCATACTATAGCAACTCTATCTCAGTTCATAATTATTAAGGATGTGTCAAACTACATAGGGATTCCCAAACCATTTCAGGTTCACCTGAAGCCAATTAGACATTTCTTAGAGTACGTTTACATATTATGGGATGTTGATCGATCTATAAATGAGTGGAATGGAACAGCACAGGGTCGAGACACATTTTTTTTTTTTTTACTTTTGTTCTTGACACGTCTTCTTTAAAAAGCAAACATTGTGGTAATACACACCAACAAAAAACAGCTTGAATCATAACGTAAATGGCCAAAGACATCTATTTAAATATGCATGGCTTTAGAGGTAGGTGATGAATTTAATGAAGTAAATTTTCTAATCTGTTTTACTATGCAAACTACCTAACAGCTAAATCACATCATGCTGTGATCATTCAAATCAAAACATCACCTATAAAAATATCAAAACTAAAAAGAAAAAAAACTGATTAACTTGTCATCAGCTGAACAACAAGATGACCATCATAATCATTCGTAATAATTATCACTGTAAAAAGTAACATTTCATCCCAGACTTAAAGTGTACCACTTAAAAGTGAGAATGAAGCCTGCCTAAAGCATTACTGGCTGCAGGCATGCATTATGAGAATATTAATATCACATTCTGAGAAATCCTGAGTCATGTCCCTCACAGGTGTGAAGATTATTAATGGTGTTTGTGTTGAAAATGGGCTCATCTTCCTCCCCATAGGGAGGAATCAGCAGGGAGCCTGTGAACATGACAGAAAAAGTCCACTTCCACACAGGACCAGATGTGCACTGATAAACTTTCACAGAAGGGAAGATGCTTGCTCAATGTGCAAACTCACAGCAGAAAGCATGAAACCGAGAAAACCTGAGAGAGAAGAGTTGACAGAGTGAAGAGTGAGACTGACAGAGAGAGTGAGGATGTGCAAGATTTCTTCATGGGTTAAATAATTAGGTCCACATGGAATCAATTTCACCCACAACAAAACAAACAAACTAAAATCAAAACACACACAAAAAACTAAGCAAAGAAAACAAAACTAAAACAAAAAAGCAAAGCAAACAAATACCCAAAAAAATAAACCAAACTAATAAAAAGCTAATCAAACCCAACCAAAAAAGTGTTTACATTAAAAACATGCAATTTACTTTCTGTAAACTTATTTTTATTAATTCACATTTTGTTCTATATATATATATATATATATATACATACATATTATTAAATGTGCACTGATACATAATCTAAATAAGACCAGGGTATGTATTAAGTAACTACTAGGGTCACACGTTTGCTTCCATGGTGGCTTTAAAGAAGATAAGAAGAGACAGCAACACTCCTTAGAGTATTTTTTTCTTGTCTTTTAGCTCTTTACAACTTCCGAGCTGGGAAAGAAATATGGACTATGTACTGAAGATAGGATTTACTGCTTAGTGGGTAACTCATTGTGACCATAACGTTCACACCTGTAGGGATAGCTCGATATCACTTTTTCAGAACTGATACTGATACCAAAAATTCTGAGTATCTGCCGATACCAATATCGATCCGATACAGCAGTTTTTTTTAAATCAGTGTAGAATTTCTATATCTCCGTGTGTGTGGACCTGCTCATCACTCTTTTGTGTTTTATACACAATCTACTAAATATAGACAACTTTACTGTAAAGAAAAACATCAAATGAATGGATATGTAATTATAATCTATGAAAAAATATTATAAACTAGTTTAGTAGATAATTCAGTAGTAAAAGTTACTCT
This sequence comes from Oxygymnocypris stewartii, assembly GCA_003573665.1. Taxonomy (NCBI): domain Eukaryota; kingdom Metazoa; phylum Chordata; class Actinopteri; order Cypriniformes; family Cyprinidae; genus Oxygymnocypris; species Oxygymnocypris stewartii. The sequence goes on along the minus strand of QVTF01006561.1, from coordinate 1,763,508 downwards.
AGAAAAATCATGAGTGCACAATAATTTTATAAAAACAAAAATTTGTGAAATAATTATTATTGGGAAACAAAGAAAAGTGAATAAGTGTAGGAATAACTATGGTAAAAAATTATATATTGCTCTTTGTATTGTTGTAAAATACATTAATGGAAAACAAGTAATATATTTATATAGAAATATATATGCTATACAATTTAAATACATTTCTTTTAAACATATTGCAATGAGGCAGCACGTCAGAGTATTGACGTCAGATGAGACGAACAAGAACAAAAATAATACGAAAGGCTCCAATACAGAGTGGCATTAAGCACTTATGCGCATCCCGTGCGCAGAATTATGCGCTTGAAGCAACACTGAGTCACAGCGCGCAGGCCCACAGTGCTTATGCGCATCCTGTGCGCAGAATGATGTGCTTGAAGCAACACTGAGTCACAGCGTGCAGGCCCACAGTGCTTATGCGCATCCCGTGCGCAGAATTATGCGCTTGAAGCAACACTGAGTCACAGCGTGCAGGCCCACAGTGCTTATGCGCATCCTGTGCGCAGAATGATGTGCTTGAAGCAACACTGAGTCACAGCGTGCAGGCCCACAGTGCTTATGCGCATCCCGTGCGCAGAATGATGTGCTTGAAGCAACACTGAGTCACAGCGCGCAGGCCCACAGTGCTTATGCGCATCCTGTGCGCAGAATGATGTGCTTGAAGCAACACTGAGTCACAGCGTGCAGGCCCACAGTGCTTATGCGCATCCCGTGCGCAGAATGATGTGCTTGAAGCAACACTGAGTCACAGCGCGCAGGCCCACAGTGCTTATGCGCATCCTGTGCGCAGAATGATGTGCTTGAAGCAACACTGAGTCACAGCGTGCAGGCCCACAGTGCTTATGCGCATCCTGTGCGCAGAATGATGTGCTTGAAGCAACACTGAGTCACAGCGCGCAGGCCCACAGTGCTTATGCGCATCCTGTGCGCAGAATGATGTGCTTGAAGCAACACTGAGTCACAGCGTGCAGGCCCACGGTGCTTATGCGCATCCTGTGCGCAGAATGATGTGCTTGAAGCAACACTGAGTCACAGCGCGCAGGCCCACGGTGCTTATGCGCATCCTGTGCGCAGAATGATGTGCTTGAAGCAACACTGAGTCACAGCGCGCAGGCCCACAGTGCTTATGCGCATCCTGTGCGCAGAATTATGCTGATTGAAGCAACACTGAGTCACAGAGCGCAGACCCACAGTGCTTATGTGAACTTGACTTAAATATTCATCTGTACCTCACATTAAATTATGTAACGACTTCAGAACACTTCAAATATAGTGTACGAAAACTTTGTGTTTTATAATGTGTTTGTGGCTTTTGTGGGGCTTAACAATAACACAATATTAGCTATGCAGAATATCGAAATTTGGATCGGTCTCGTCAGACCGATACCCCGGTCCAGCAGAAAAGGCCAATATCAAAGAGATACCGATCCTGAATTTTGGATCGACGCACCCCTAACTGTCATCAACATACTCTGAAGAACAGAGACTCAAAACCAGACAGCAGGACCTCCCTCATGCTGACACTATCACAGGCGGACTCCCTGAAGAGCGAGCGCACGTTAACATTGAAAAAACACGAGGATCAGTCATGAGATTCGGGGGGTGGTGGTAGTCTTTTTTGTGAGTCCTTGATGATGGCTGTAATGCCAAAAACCAGAAGTTAGGAATTTCTGGGATAGATGCTGCCATAGCAACAGGGTTTATTTGAGACAGGATGTCAGACCGGACAATAGCCGAGCCTCAACTTTCCCACCAAATTCTTTTCATTCACATTGTGCGTCAAAAATCATCATAACAAAAGCCAACATTACTTATTCAATCTGTTTGTTTATGAATCCTTCCCCTGGTCTGCAGTTACTCAGAAACATCTTGAATTTTAATGGATTATAATGTACTTAAGAAAAACACTACAGTCAATTCTGAAGACAATGATGGAAAACTGTGTGAAGGACAGTGAGAAACACTTTTTGTGGTTTCATGCATTATAGCAACAGCACCAGACAGAAGGTAGTGTCTGATGTAATGACTTTCTCCTGCACAAGCACACTTTATTCTGCAGCTCAGCACTTTGTCATTATAACACACCAGGAATGATACGGTCAATGTTTCACTTCAGCAAGTTACACAAACCAATTAATAGACATCCTGTGATTAATTCATGCAATTCAGCCCTTGTGACTCTCAAGAAGAATGTCCAGTTCTTTTCAAGCAACTGCTACTCATTTCACTACGAGATCCAAATGACCTTGACCTGATCATGAAGGTTACAAATAATCAAACTCAAGATATTGGTGTTGCACCAAAGAATTCACCCAAAATGTTTAATTATTCCATGATTTACTCACCTGTATGTCATCGTTGGTGTATATAATTTCCTTCTTTCAGGCGAATACAATCGGAGGTATATATATATAAAACAAATTCTGTCTCTTACAAGCAATATAATGGCAGTGAATGGTGGTAGAGATTTTGAAGTCCAATAAAGTGCATCCATCCATCATAAAAAGTTTTCCACATGGCTCCATGGAGTTAATAAAAGCCTTCTGAAGCCAAGTAAAGTGTTGGAGTAAGAAAAATAACCATATTTAAAACTTTAGAAACCTCAACCCATCTCAAACTTCTGCTAACTGTCATACGTGTATATCAAAATCCTGTCGTTTTCTTTACAAAACGTTTTTATTTTCATTTTCTAGTTTTGTCCCCCGCGTAATCTACGCCCCTGCCCTGACTACACATCATCTTCTGCCTGAATGAGCTGCTGATATGAGGAATAATGCATTCAGACTCACCTGCAGACGAGGGTGGCAATGATGACGCACCAGGCAGTGCAGCAGCAGTCTGCGTTTGGCTGCTCATCACTCTTCTTACGGCGGCAGCACAGCCAGCAGGAGTAGATGAGGAGGAAGATTAGGTCCAAGGCCAAGCATGCCAGAGCTACACTGCCCAGCAGCAGGATAGACTGCGCAAGAGATGAGAAGAATACATGAGCCATTGATTAGATTCACATGCACCATAATAATCAGTTAATGAAGTGACATCATTATAGCTTTCTCTAGTTCTGAATATTAAGAGATACACGTAACTCCAGTTTAAATGATAATCAAGAAATTTTTCGGTTATAACTTTGGGAGAGAAACAGCCAAGACACGGGACAATGATTAAACTTTCTAATGCTCATGTGTCGCGAACCTGTGTTTGCGCATTCTAACAAATAGAGTATACGTTGAAAAGCTTTACCCTCTAAGACAAATCATTAAAAAAAGATTTCACAAAATGTTACGAAATGGCTACCAAAGTTAACATGTTAACGTAGATATTTATTAAATGGTTACCAGAATTTTAACATTTATACAATTGTTTTTGTTTCATTTTGTGACTGCAATTCTATTGACAACAATAACTTACCAATTATGGCCAAATATTGGATTCAATCTTTTTTCAATTTCAAAACTTGTTTTCTTTAGTTTCTCTAGTTTGTATTTCTTTTGATCTGAATTTATGCATTGAATGAATATTGCCAAAATCATCCACATATTATGTCTGTTTGTTTTCATCCAAAAACTGAGGTGCATAAGCTCAGACCAATGAGGCCTATTTTCAATCAGTCCCAAAAAGAAATGCCAAACCAGTGCTAATGGAAAGCAAACCAGTTGATAAAAGATTAAATCCACAGTTTGGTGATAATATAGCATAATGAAAGATTAACAAGCAATTTTAAAAAGGTCGGCCATTTTTGACCAGGAACACCAAATTAGGTAAAGGATTTTTTAGCACAGCACAAGGGTTAAACTCAAATAAATAATTCTGCATATAATTTTGTCATAAATAAAATGTTCTAGCTTGATATTACCGGTCATAATGAGGAAAAAAACAAACAACAGCATGCTGCTACATATAAATGACCTGATTTGCTGTTCATTTTAGATTCATTTTCCCAACAATGACTGTTTTTAGTTCAAAATATGACTAAGACAAATCAAAAGCACCTTGTAACACTTCACCTTTTATTAAAATTGAAAATGGTGTGTGGGTCGCTCTAAACCGAGTCTCCCGCTGCTACGCACGTGACAAGTAACCTGCAGGGGAAGTTTTATGTATAATGAGGTCCAGAACTATTCTCGGTTAAGACACACACTTCGCTCTGACAAGCTTGTTGTGACAACCACGCAGGGATTAAGCATTTTAAGATCGTCTGCACTCACATTCCACAAAAACCGACCCAAGTCTGGTCCCGCCCGATTAGCGGGGGAATCGGTCAAATGGAGACACCCATGATGAGTTTGGCCTGGTATCCAATCAGTTAATCTGCATGGACTCACCGAACCCCTCTTTGCATGTAAGCATTTTAAAATCTCCTAAATCACATAGTTTCTATACGGCTTTCAAGCTGTGCCAAGCTGTCCATCAAGCGCACAGTGTGTGATCACAGGAGAGCTGGGAAAACCTTTGTGCTGGTTCAAAAGGGCCCAGCGAGTCAGACTGGAAAAGCGAGCAGGTCTTAAAAGCACAGACTGTAATGCTAAAAGGTCATCATTGCTCAGTGTATTTACTTTAAAACACAAAGCATGATTGTTTGACTCAAGGTAATTCTTTGGGCTTATCAGGCTCAGAGGATTTCAGTGAATTTTCAGGTGAGAGGTTTATCAGACCACCTGGAAACAAAGTTGTGTGTACACTAATATCACCACTTGTGATCTATTGACACGGTCTAAAGAACAACTAGAAGTAGTGGACTGACAATTATGACAGTGAGTTTAAAAGTTTGTTTGATGCAGCTGTTAACAAATAAACAAGATATCAATACGGCTATATAGTCAAATTTGTTTCATGTTTGTGTTGATGATTTCTGAAGGATCATGTGACTGAAGATTAAAATAATGCCTGCTAAAAATTCAGCTTTGCCATCACAGGAATAAATTACATTTAACATATATTCAGATAGAAAACTTGTTTTAAATTGTAATATTTTACAATATTACTGTTTTTGCTGGGTTTTGATTAAATCAATTCTGTCTGGCTGGTCATTAATATCAGTCCCTCTGCCATTTCCAATCTAAATTTACTATTTACAGTCAGTAAATGATAACATAAAGTTTGTCTAACATCCCTACTTGAAATAGTTTAACAATGCTTGCATTCGAGAGCTCTGCATTTAATCTGGAGTGGATGTCTATTACTTAACTGCTGCTTTACATTTCTGTGTGATGAAGAAACATGGGAAATCATATCCAAAAATCAAGACAACCCAGTCCCTGTGGGGAAATACAAAATCGATCTAATTTTAGAAGCATGATTAAAGCCCATGCTGTATAGACTGTAAAAAAACACTTGTCCACAAACAACAATGTCCACTATTCACAGTGGCACTTCAAGAAAACTTGATCTTTTGTGAGGTCTTCTGAGTCTTTCACTATATGATAGTTCAGAAACAGGCATTAAGGGTTGTGCCGACTTAGAGCCGTGGACGTTTACGAATCTTTTAAATCTGACTTACAAGTGAATAATCAAATAGACATGTTGAGGATAGATTAATATACCAAGACAACTTCACTGATGACCATCTACTTTAAGTAGCAGCTGATGAACCATGAACCTCTTTCCAAGTCAACGTCACTAACAGACTAAACAGTTGTCAGGTGATTAGATCGTGACCCATTGCTAATATGTGACCCTGGACCACAAAACCAGTCATAAGGGTCAGTTTTTTTAAATAGATATTTATACATCATCTGAAAGCTGAATAAGCTTTCCATTGATGTATGGTTTGTTAGGATAGGACAATATTTCGCTGAGTTTTCACAATCAAACCTTTCACACAACCATGACCTTAAATGAATCAGTCATAACTAAGGGAACCACCATCATCACATTCAGTCGAGTCCAACTCAAACCCAAAACCATTCAATACAACAATGGGCAACATGAGGCAGGATCTCATATGAGGTATAAATGATGATGATGACGAGTAATATGACGTCTCAGGATGAGGACATTTGTGACTTGGTGCCAGCACCATCTGGGAGAATGGCCAGTAAGCACTCTTGATATGATTAATCAGTGCTTAAATACCCTCATTTACAAAGCATGGCAGATCTTGGCAGAACTGCATAACTGACAACCTCTGATAATGTGTTTGGAGAACGTGATTAACAGCCTTTGCACCCATGAGATCATCTCAGCGTAATGGCAGGAAGCTGTACCTTTATATAAATAAACAACGCAACTGAATAATCAGCCCTAGTAGAAAATGGTAGAAGAAACAAGAGGTTAGCATGTCTACTAAATCCATATACTTAATTTGTATCAAGAAAACAAGAAAAACAAGTTACAAATAAGAAGAACCATTACTGCCCAAAATGGTTTTAAATGTTGTATTAACCTCCTGTGTCTCAAAATACTTGCAATGCCAAGGTCATAGTTTAGCCTCCTAGGGAATGCATGAATTGATAATATGTGTACTTTAAATACAACGCAAGTCCCTTTGGATAAAAGCACTTGTTAATGCTTTAACGTAAATGTAAATCTAACACAATCTTCATGTTTTCAACAGACTTCCCCACCGGTTAAAGAAATGAAAAATGCTGGCATTTGCCAACTCAGTGCGCTCGTGTTTTCCTGCGAGAACTTGCGCCAAGGAGGTCACTGCAATTACAGAGATTTCAATCCAGCCACATTTCTCCTTTAGCCGCTAACAGGAAAAGACCCAGACTCAGCTTTTCTAAACAGACGGTAATCTTCTGCAGATTATCTAAATGGATCTACTCTTTCCATATGCTGATTCAGGACACGGTGTAGCAAGAGACCCCTCTGAGCGATAGCACTGCCCAAGAACAACAGCAGCATTTCAAACACAAAGTCTCTGTGCTGAAGTGCTCCTGGCTGTAGGCCATCCAAATGATATTTGCAAAATATGCACCACCCTTTATCCTGTCACGTTTCAGAGAAAGGAAGTTTTCGCCATACATGGAATCTCACTGTGCTCAACTAAGCAAGGACAAAAAAAAAGCTATGTCACATTAAGGGACTTTTTTTTTTATTAGCTATTTAATTTATTTAAATTCCATTATCTAGAGGAAACTACACGTTGAGATGAAATTCAGCTGTACCAAGTGACTAAACCGTTTGTTGGCCTAATTTTCAATTCAAAGGCATCTATGAAAGGGCTTGATTCTTTGATCCTGGAATGATTTCATCAAACACCTTAATTTATTTTCGACTGAAGAAAGAAATACATAAACATCTTGGATGACATGGGGGTGAGTAAATTTGAAGGACATTTTAATTTGAAAGTGAACTAATCCTTTATCACTTCAAAACAAAAGTAAATACGCTTGAGATATTTAAAAGCATTTTGGCCTAGTGTAGCGACAGTATAAAAACCAATATCTCTCTTTTTTCCATTATCACACTCAGAAAATATAAAAAGAAGTCTTTACACAAAATTATATAGCTGCTTAAAAAAAATATATTAATACAACAAACAAGCATCTCAAAGACTGAGATATATAGCTTAAAGCCTGAAATGTACATGGTGATATTCCAAAACATGGCTTTCTACTGATTTAATTTTCCTCAGGGAGCCATATAGCCTCCACATTGTCATGGAAAAGAGCCGAGGCTCTTTTCATTTGCAGTTGGAGCAGCAAGGGGCCAAATCTGGGTCAGAGATTTCTTTGGGAAACCAACAGTAATCTGGGGAGGAGTTAGCAACACTTTCTGAGAGTATGTCACAAGCATTTCAGCCTTTGAAGGCAGACTGGGTGGCAATAAACCTTCCCACACATGGACAGGAAGTCAGTAGTTAACACCTAACTGTAAATGTAAACTGCAAAAGAAACAGCCACATGGATCAGATTTGGAGTCAGATGAAAGCAGAGACATTAATATTTCAAACTGTTGTGTTTACACCACTCCATGAATGGCTCCTTCACAAATCCTTCAAAACCGGCTGACCACGTGATGAATTTATTGGCAATGTGCCACTATGAGCGACAGCTTGTGTTTCCTGCCTGGCCTGATGACAGGACGGCCTCGTCAGTCTGTGTCGCACCATGCAAACACGCTGACAAAACAGCTTATCAGCATCCCTGCTTTCACTTCCTGCGCACCCAACAACATCCCGAAGAATGACACGCTAAAATGACTCAAACACTAACGCTACAATTAGCAAAAATGGAAATATTCTAGCGCTCCCCCCATGACATTAAGAGGCCAGTCACGAATTTCTCCGACCTCCCCCACAGCCAGCCTGGGGAGTGGGTGTGCGAGTGGGAAAGCATGTAGGTTTTTTGGGGTTTTTTTGCACTTCAAGCTGTGCTTAAGCCCACATTACCACAACAAGACGACAATACCTTTAACTAGTAAAGCGCATGAACAACACTACACTGATGTTTTTAATAAAACAGTGGTTAAAGACCTGATGAAATTAAACTGTAATGATTTTAGTATATGTCTGTTCGCTTGGATCACTACAATTCTTATACAGATGTACAGTTTTTCTCTTCCAGCAAAAAAAAGGGAAATGCTACAAAAAAAGCCAAAAATGTATAATTTTATCGTTTACTTCAAGTCCAGTATTCCTTTTTCCCCATTGTTACGTCAACACACAAGGTCTTTAAAAACATGAATGAAGTACGAAAGTTTGGATTTGGCTAAACTTGTATTTGGTATCTGGCATCTCTAGGTCGTCGGGATGAAAGCCAAATTGTTTATGGCTCTCAGTGGAATCAGGATGGTTGATACTGGAACAAATTTCCAAATTTTGTTTATGTATTTAAAGTAGGGGTCGACCGATATGTGTTTTTCAGGGCCGATGCCGATACCGATTATTACAGATCAAATAGACCGATAACCGATATTTTGAACCGATATACGTGTCTGGTGTAAAAATGAAAATGAATGCCAAAATTAATAATAACAAGAGCTCTGACAAAAAACGTTCTTTAAATGCGTTTAAACATGTCTTTAATTCTGAAAATGTTTAATAACAACATTAAATAAACAGTAATATTAATAATAACATAAGCGCAGGGATCACCCAGAAGCATTCTGTAAACATTTTGTAAAACTTAAAGTAAACGTATTGTGTGATTATTCTCAACAAAAGTTGTAATAATTGTTGTAGTTTTATTATGTATATTCTACTGCACCACAGTAATATATTCGGCTAAACCGAACTTATATTTTGACAGGTTGCCATGAGGACCTTTTAAGTTTCTGTAGCCTATGTATATATGATATTACAATCATTTTCCTCAAATAAAACAGTCAAATGCTCATGAAGTGACTGTCCGAGCAGTTCTGGGGATGTTGTTTATGTATTTTTGTCCTCATTTAGTGAGACGGCAGACGCTGAAAACACCGCATCACACGCGCTTCAGTATGTATGTGTGCAGTAAATGAAACCGCACGTCTATGTCATTCATTAACGGAGATGCAGAACATGCATGATTCATATTTAAATAGTGTTTTTGCGGCTTAATATTTATAGATACTAGTCCATAGCACGAGTCGATTTAAGTGTACTGACCTACTTTTGATTAATTCATCCAAACTTCGACACATTCCGTGACATTCGGCGTTATACGGTAAATTCCATTATATGACTGCATTCCGCGATTCCGCCCGCATTTTCCGCATCGCGCACATCATAGTGGATTGTAATTTATTGTAACTTCAGCAACGTCTGCTGCTGCCTTACCTTTGAGAGACAACTGATGCGTGATCACTGACGCAGCTCCAGTTAGCAAGTGCTTTCGGTGTGAGACTGCCTTCAGTTTTCCGCGTTGATTGGTCGGACTCGTGACTCTCTACATATCAGATGAGCGGTGGGCGGAGATTGCTCTAGGCCACAAAGTGTTGAGCTCAGACAGGCTGCATCGAGCCAAATAGCGCATTTAAAAATTTTATAATTTCACCTGTATTATTTATTCACCAATAAAAAGTCACCTGTAAATAGTATGTTTGTTTGCATAAAAAAAAATAAAAAAAAAATACAAATTATATATAAAAAAAATTATCGGCAAATCTCTTTTGAAAATGGCCGATATCGATAATCGTAAAAATGCTTGATATCGGCGCCGATAATCGGCCAGGCCGATAATGGGTCGACCCCTAATTTAAAGGGTTACTTTCAATGCTCCATATTTGTCATTGTACATTTCAATTAAAATACACTTAGACTTCAGCAAAATCCACTTAGACAGAACAGTTTCAGCTGAAAGTAAACACATGGTTTAGCATGATTTGATAAAGACTAAGTATGAAAACACCACCTCTTTTCAGAAGTCAATATCAAATTATTCCAAGTAATGTTTGCCAATGTCATATCCATTCCTAACTCCGAGAACCCCCCCCCCCCCCCCCCAAAAAAAAAAACAACACTTAATTAACTTCAAGAGATTTCCCAAACAACATAATTCAGGTTAATCAACTCATGGTAGACAACCCAGTGGTAACACACTTCAAGCCTTCCTCATCCCCTAGCAGGTCTGTCCTCACCCAAACAAACCCAGAGCTCCAGTCTCATCCATCACCCCGCTGACTGGACCTTCCCTTCACAGCTTGGCTTTCATCCACGGCAATTCATGAGAAGCACTGCCCAAATTCCCACAGTCCTGGCCTTTGTAAACATGAGACATGCTTTTCTCAATGCAATACCCATTGATAGCCAATGAGAAGTGTTTAGGGATGGGAAAGGGTGAAGTTCAACTAGAATATTACACATTGATACAATCCACTTGCGTTCACAGATGGAACATTGGCCCCAAAGATTGCAGAGTTATCGGCAAATATGAAATATATTTTTAATTTATTATTATTAGTCAATATACTGGATATATAATTGTGCCTATAATGCCTATTCATTGTATGAATGTTATTACTTTTTCTTTAATACTAATAATTTAACACTGTCAAATGCAATTTTAGCAAATCTCAGAATTAATATAATTTTTTTATACTGTATACTTTATAATGTTGTGATGCTTAAAGTCACTTTAACATCATCAATGTTATTGTTTTTTTTAAGGCTAAATATCAGACTTTTTAAATTATTTGATGTCCATTACATTCAAAATTTTGAGTCAGTAAGACATTTATAAATGTTAGAAAAAAACTGTCTATTCTTTTGAACATTATTTATTAAGGAATCCTGAAAAAAATCTAATAAATTAAGCAGCACAACTGTTTTCAACATTGATATTAATACGTTTTTACTGAGCGAATCAACATATTAGAATGATTTCTGAAGGATTATGTGACTGGAGCACTGATGCTGAAAATGCAGCTTTACTGTCACAGGAATAACTTATAAAATTTAAATTACATTAAAATACAGAAAACACTCATTTTAATTTTGTATAATGTTTCATTATATTACTGTTTTTGCTGTAGCTATTTTTAATCAAACAAATGCTGCATTGGTGACCTTCAGAGACTACTTTCATATTAAAAATAATAAAAAAATAAAATCTAATAGACCATAAACTTCCGAATAGTATCATTCCTTATCTGTGGGATACAATAAATACATCTGGTTAAAATATTATAAAAAATGTATTTCACAGACACACACAACTTTAAGGGCAATAACTCCTGTGCTAAAGGTAAACTCATTACCCAAACTTTCTTTAGTACATGCATTAGCTGGGCAACTTCACATTTCTTGACAGTCTGCTGAGCAACATTAATAACCTGTCATCTCACGCCACGCTACAAGCAGTCCCCAACAACTGAATATTTAGGCAGCGGCATCAATAAGTAATGATTTTGTGCGAAAAGCGAGGCTGCCTTTGTTCTTCTTAATGGAAACAGACCATCAAAAGTAAAAAATATTGAGCTGAAACTAAAAGTAGAACAAAGTTCACAAATAAGCGCATCAGGGAAACCCCAACTGGGACATCAGGAGTGAGCTTAACCCCTAACTAGTGGCCAAACGAGATGACATCTCTAGTTAATTACAATCCTGTGAACAAGCGCCATTCAGTGGACAGCAGGTGTCCCCTTTCTCTCTCTCTCGCTCCCCCATCCTCAGCTGTGCTGTCTGTTATCATTCACTATGTGCACTTCTGCTACATAGAACAGAATACTAATACAAGCTGCTTGAGCATCTTGCCTATTTTATTTTGTATGATTTTTTCTTCAATGTTTCAGCCATAAACTGTAATATAATCAGTTTTAGTACCATATCTGAGAAATCTGACAATGTTCTTCAATAATCTTGATTTTCTTGTTAATAATATAAGTCACATTTTAATAATTTACTTCTTTCAAACAAAAAGAAAATAAAGAATGCATTACTAATTGATGCTGCAAATGGTACTCTTTACTTAAAAAAATTATATAGTAAAATCTTTTATTTACGAATAAGGCCCTCCTCTCCAACCATGCAGAGGTGCTTCTAGACAATTCAAGTACAGTTCTCTGTAATTCTATATGCACCTGATGTCAATGGCATCTGACGAGAGGAGGTTATATCCTTCAACACAACTGTAAAAACAGAAAATTGCTTCATGTGCTTTAGCTTGTTTCTGCCATGCTATTTTAAGACATTCTTCCAGTGCTGATGCTTCGTAAAATCGCCGGTAAAACGTTTTCAAACAGCTGACAGTCTATCCTGGGCTTTATGACCCAGAAGCACTGAATTCTCTGCCTTTACCTCTGCTCTCTCCATCTCAGATGCTTTCTCGAGCAACTCTTGTATCTTTGTGCCCGCATGATTTCCAGGAAATAGAAACTAGAAGACCAGCAAGGACTGAGCATTAAGCTTGCAACTGCTGTTTCTAAATTAATCCACTCATTCTTGCCTTGATCTAGTTCCTCTATACCTCTAGCCGAAAGAGAAGTGATTCTCACCATCATGTGAACATATACAGCAGCTAAAAAAAGTGTTTAGTCACTTTTGGACATAAGTCAAACTTGCATTTTGCTGCATTTCATTAAATAGTGTTGAGGTGATATTTAGTGGATGCACAAAGGTAAAACTGTCTACCTAGGTGTGCACTTCCACAATGTACTTAATGTGCTCTATTTTTGTACTTAATATATTAAAAATTATTCTTTAGTACTTCTTAATATAAACTTAGGATCACCTAAGTGCGCTCAACTGTGCTATTTTGGGACACCGTGAATATGAATTAAAATGCACTTTGAACATACTATCTCTATTTAAAAATTGTGTTTAGGTACCACTTGCAGTACACTTGAATCATCTTGCATACACTAGTACACTAAAGTGTACTACAAGTAGTGAATAAATACATTTTAAATACAAAGAGTGTGCTAAAAGCACATTTTAGTTTAAATTCATGGTGTCCCAAAATAACAGTTGAGGACACTTAGACAATCTTAAATTTATCTTAAGTACTAAATAATCATTTTAGAATATTAAATACAAAATTAGTGCGTGGAAATAGAGCACTTTAAGTATATTATGGAAGTGTACTTTTTTCACCTGGGTAAGGAAGCACCTTGATCCAATACACTGAGCATCTACAAAACAATCAAATCATTATATTCACACAACCTTGAATAACCCCATTATAGCTGCAACAAATTATTAGGATTATGTTACTGCAGTTCTGGAGCTATTTTGTAGCACCCGACTTCACAATTGTATTCAACTGACCAAATTTGTCATTTAAAACTTGGCATTTGCTCAGGTTGATAGCGATTGTCAAGCACAATTACGACTTCTTTACATCTGTATTTCAAGTTACCAACTGGTTTCACCCAACACTTCATAAAACGAACAACACAACAGCGAAGGCTGAACTTGATTTAAGGAGCTTTGATTAGAGGTAATGTCGCCAGGCTTATTGCACTCCTGGCTTGTCTTTAGGCCATCTGTTGTCTCTATGATGAAAGACTACAGCCAAGTAGTTGAAAGGGTGCTCAGAAGCCTACTTTCTACCTTTACCAGCCCCACCTGGGTGTGTTCAGCATTAGAGAGATTCAATAACAATAATTAATTCATAAAAAAGATCGAATTATAGTTACTGCCATGTTATGGCACAAAGAAATGTGCACATGAAATAAAGATCTGCATAATCTCTTGAAGAGATAAGCTCTTAGAATCGATTGAACTAAAATGAACAGTTTGTTCTAGTGCTCTAACTTAATAGACAAAGAGGTATATGGGTTTGTTAATGTGTTTCAGTCCTCCTGGGCAGTTCGTTTTTACAAACGTATGTGTGTACATTGTACAGAGTATGCTTTATTATTAATGTGTATAATGAGTTTGTTCTTTTAATATCAATTGCTAAGAACATTAAGCACTTTAGAGCATTTCCTTTATAATGGTTTTCGAAGGGGAAAACATTTAGTTTTGCCTTCTTGGCAATCTTGTCTTGCTACTTGGACTAGAGTGCCATTGTCTTAATAGTGGATAGTGTCTATGGCAAGAATTATGAGAAAACGGTTTTCTCCTAATGTCCTGGTTTTAGAACATTAAAAAGTTAGTTCACCCAAAAAGGAAAATGTCTCACCCTCATATCGTTCCAAACCCGTAAGACCTTTGTTCATCTTCGGAACACAGAGTTTCGAAGAGAAGACAGTTTTGTATAAAGTTATTATTTTTGTTTTCTTTGCACACAAATAGTATTCTCGTAGCTTGATGTCCTTACTACCTTTCTGAGGGCCTTGACTGTGGTAGTTCCGTTGCGGTCTATACAGGGTCAGAAAGCACTCAGATTTGATCAAAAATATTTTAATTTGTGTTCTGAAGATGAACAAAGGTCTTACGGGTTTGGAACTACATGAAGGGTGAGCAATTAATGACAGAATTGACATTTAAGGACATTTTTGGCTGAACTAACCCTTTAAGCCACATTAAGCATCCTAGAACCAGTGTTGCCAACTTGGCAATTTTGTAGATAAATTTAGCAACCTTTTCTTCCAAAAGTATCTAGCAACAAATTAAGCAATTTTTAAAATGTATTTGGCAACCTTTGATAGGTTACTAAAACAATAAAAAGGCACACATTTTCCATCCAAATGGCACAAAAAGAGGAAACCAAAGATGCCTAGCGGCACACACATCATGTGAATTAAGTTAGCTGCTATTTGCAATTGTTCAATTTAATAATAATAATAATAATAAAATAATTGTTCCTTTATGATATACTTCATAAATAGCTTGTACTTTCGATCGTTGATCAGTTAGTACACTGTAAGAAAAATGAAAAAGATACTGGTCATTTTCAAGCACATTATCCATTATAACCCTGTAACCCGAAAATGCAAGGTAAAAAAAACAATATGGAAAATATTTTTTTTATATTAACATAGTAGATTGTGCCCTATTTTACAGACTTCTCTTAGAATGTAGCATACTAATTAACTACTAATGCACTGCTTAAAGCATAATTGCTGAAAATATTAAGTATTACTAGTTTACTAGCTATAAAAAAACTAAATTGTAATCATTCAAAAATGTGTAAGTGTTCAATAATTCAATGTATTTAAAAATAGTTATTTCTATTTTAATATTATACTTTTTTTTTTAAACAAATCTAAATTAACAAAATCTATTTTTTGCTGAGATTTGATGTGGTGACAATTTTGCGTCGTGATTACGCAATGACGTCATCGCGCAATGATATAATAACGTCATTTAGCAACTTAAAACAACAAATCGACCTTCCTTTAGCAACTTTCTCTGAGAATTAGTTGGTAACACTGTTTAGAACGTCCCCATAAATACAAACTTTTTAACATGACTTGAACGCAATGTTCCAATCTGGAATGATTACAGAACTCTTTGACCAAAAGGAGGACTATATGTCGCGTTGCTACAGTCATAAACACTACTTCAGTCCAGCTTGCAAGGTGACAAGCAAACCTTGGTGCTTTTGGCTACTTTTATAACTAATTTAGTTGGCTGAGAAGAAATACATGAACTAGCAGGTCAACATATAGCCCATCTCAAACAAAGGTTAAATAAAATTAAACACTTATTTCAAGCAAACTTATTCATGTTAAATAGGCTACTGAATATCAGCTTGATATTATTACCAGCCTACAGCTGTGCCTATGTTCAGAATAACAGCACTCATGTGTGATATTGCTTAGAATGGTTTTCAATCGGTATCATCAACTTTTCAACACAAACCATTTCATATTACAACACGGCATTTTATCTACACGTGTTTGCTGCATCAAACAGTAGCAGTGTTACAGTAATGCGTGGATTTACCTGCTGGTATGAGGAGTCCTCCGGTCGAAAATCACTGCTGGTTTGTTCAAATTGCAGATTAAAGTGAGGCAGTCTGTGGAGAAGTTTAACCCACCACGGAGGAGAGTAATTCACAACGGCTGCCATAATCTTTATGACAACAACACTCTGAGCCGAGAGAAGCTAAAGCAAGAAGTTTAAACCTTTCGTCAGTGCTTAAAGAATATCATTAGATCATAAAGTTACACATAAAGCTGCTCTTCCCTGTAAAATGCGCATCTATCCTTAATCCATAGTGATATGGAGCTAAAAACGAGTAACGTTAAAGCGCCTGCAGCCCCTGGAGAGAAACCGAAAGCTGACTGTTAAGTTAAATGAGGATTTTTAAAAAGAGCTAATTATTTGAAGCATTTAAACGCTTCGGAAGTGTCCAGCTGTGTAAAACAGGACTTCAGCTTTCCTATACCTAACGTAGCTGACAAGCACAAGGGAAACGTGTAATACTCAAACTCACTTCCCCTTTCAAGACTGCCTATTGTTTGGATACATTAAAACTACACGCATGCACACAATAAACCGTGAGATATGCACGCATTCAGAGCAGAATCCTTTCGAGACTCAAGCCTCAGTCCTCAGGCTGCTCTCAACGCCAGCCAGTTATAAGATGTATCTCCCTTGCTTGATGTCAGTCATTGGCCGTGATTAGTGTCAAGCGTTTGTCTGCGGCTCCGTCACGTGGAACTCCTCCGTCCTTTTGTCCTTATTAGTCCTAAATGACCGGGGAAGGTGTTTGTGAAGTCGAGATGTCCGTGTGTGGGTTAGTGGACGCCACGCGCCGACTAAACTCGGTGAGATGATCTCTAATCCAGTGAGAGAGTGAAGAACAATCAAGCAACGAGCCGGATGCCACCGAAACAAACTCACAGTGAGATAGAAGAGGCAGGGTATGAGTCAACTGTTGAGAATGCTGACATCTAGTGCTCAGACACTATACTTTACGTACTACACATTACCTATTTTTTCATTAATATATATTTTTTAAATGTAATTTTTGGAAAGGGAGGCTGATGGTACTTTTATATTAATTACCAGCTGGTTGATTTGTACACATATTCAATTATATTAAATGTAACATGATAAAAAAATTAAAATGAATGATATAATGATAACTGGAAAATGTATAATTTAATTAAAATATAAATTTAATGTATAATTAAATTATTTATAAAATAAAATAAAATAAGTTTTAATAGTTATAAAAAAACAATGTAATGATATTTTACAGCAGACACAATGTTTTGGTGTAACATAAAATCCCATCGCGTAAAATTATTGAAAACATCCCATATTTGTTAATAAAAAATAATAATTATTAAATAAAATAAAAAATCAAATCAAATCAAATTCCATGTATCGATTTTTTAGGTTAAAATTAGATATATTTTTTTTCACAGTGCAAAAAAATGCACTGTAACTACACTTTTATTTTAATTTAAATAAAACAAAGATTATTGGAGTATGTTTTTGGAGGGTTTTTTTCAGTTTAAGGTTAAATGCTGCATTAGGCTAATGCAAATTTCAACCAATGTAATTCCTTGTGCTTTTTAACCACATTGAATTTAATTTCTGATGAAGAAGATTGAATTGAGACGTTAAAAACACAATTTCAACAAAAGTAGAAGGAAAACATTATGCTGATACAGCATTATGTTGAAAGCAGTTTGGAGAATCAGTGCACAAAATAAATATACTCTTTTCAGCCAAGCCAAAACTTTTCACAAAACTACAACTATTTTGGTTGGAAAAAAATACCTGACTGATATAGTTTTCTCAAAATGAACCTGACCCCCGTAATGCATTTTGTCATAGGGAGAGAAAAAAAAGAACTTTGATCAAAAGCTTAAGGAATTCAAACCTAAGCAAGTTTGGGTTTGCCGGTTTGTTACTCATTCATGGCATGATAATGAATATCTGAACTCTGTCTTTATGCCTGTAAGATAGTCAACACACTTTCTCAAAACAAGTCTAAATGAAACCTAAAACTGTGCAATGGTTTCTGCTATTATGCTGAATAGAACATACAATTGACCAAAGAATTAAAATACATAAATATATATATATATATTCATATTTATGAATATTCATTTATGTATATTCATTCTTTGGTGAATTGCCAGGGTGGAGAAACAAAAGTGTATTTGGAGTGGTTTTGATTTAAGATGGTTAATGGCAATGTACATCATTATCAAAGTAATAATGTTTAGCCCTTCAGATATACTCTGAAATACACACACACACACACACACACACACACACACACACACACACACACAAATTGCATATTTCATACAGAAGTGAAAGTGATTCTAGATTTAATATAAAAATGTACAGATTGAGAACATCTAAACTATTTTATACTGGCTACATCTCTTAAATCTGGCAAGATAAATATACTGTCTCACAAAGCTGCTTAACCTTTGTGAAAGAACTTACACAATTGCATCATTTTAGTGCCATAACCAAACCAACCTGTCTAAATTAATATGTTTAATAATACACATCATGCCTTTTCAGTTTCATTCCACTTGTGGCACTGCATTAATAGATTTGCATGAGCTAAGATGAGCAAGCAATTTTGATCTTTGGCATTTAAGCTTCACAGAGGCTAATATGGTAATTAGTCAATAATATGCTGAGCGGTTCACATCTTACTGGAATTATTAATGTATGTGAATATGAATAAAACGTATTTAGGTCTCAAGGAATGATTCATCAAGGTTTCTTATGACTCATAATCAATTCACAAATTAACTTTTAATGTGATCTCAGCATTATCAAAAATATTTGTATCATGTATTCACTGATGCATTCAAATATCTTAAATCTTTTCATGGTCAGAAAAAAGTACATAAAATGTAATCTCAATAGTTTATAACTAATAAACTCTTCATGACTTTTATTTTCAGTTCCCTAAACTTAAATTGGATTTAGTCCAGGATTTGTTGTTTTGACTTCAACAGAAAATTATTTTGACTAAAAGAGGAACATTGGAAGGTGATTAGAGGTTTCATAGACCTTCACATTGCAATGGCGTAGACTAACTTTTTCTTCCCCTCATGTATAGTCAATACTCTATGGATTAGTTATGATAGTAGGCAAAAAAACATCATAAGCAATAAACTACACAAGTGTCAAAAGGTAATGGTAATGTCTATTTACTTCTTTTGTTTCTGGTTTATTTATTGGAAATGTAAATCTATACAACAGAACGTGAGTTTAGTGTGGTTGTTTTGTTTTGTTTTGCCATGTCTAGTAAGCTATATTAGCTTTGTAACAGATCACATCTCTGAGTGAATTACCTTCTAAAAAAACATTTTAATTATATAAAACCAGTGTATAATGTCATATAAAGACGTGTTTGTCCTCATAGAGCCTGTTGAACGTGAGGCTCCACCCACTGTCACACACTGCACCATGTGTTTTAACATCACTACAACTTTAAGGAGAGGGACATTCCTGCTCTTTTCTGCAGGAAATCACATGAAGATGCCATCACACTCACATGACATCTAAACCATGGCAGCGGACATCAATGAAGGTAAAGAGTAGAACTTACTGGCATTTAAGCTGACGGTTTCAGATAATGTTAGCCTGTACGTGTTTATTTATGTAACTTTTGTTCTGGCGGTTGTCTGCGAATGTGTTTTCTTGACTTCTAAAATGTATCTGATGGTGTTTTAAAATACGGAGAGTGACAACACTAGTCACTTTAACGCGATTTATGCGCTTTACGTTCTTGCGTAAATTATACTTTGCATTTGTTGTTTCACTGGTTTCACCCGTTTAGTGACTATATAACCCATTACCTGTTAATTCAAGTTTTCCAGACAGACACCTCAAAGCTAGTTAATAATTTAAAACTGATATATCCTGTAATATTTTAAATCGTTTACACCCTTTTAACGATTGGTGAAGGACTTGACTGGTTAATTATAATGATTATGCATGCAGTCAATTCACCCATCCCTATAGGCTGAATGTTTCCATTTTGATAGTCTGATTTAAACCTATCAAATCATTTTCTCTGCGAATATTTACATTTTGTCTGACGCCATGAATGGATACTCAAAAGCCAATTAATTCCCAAACAGCTCTTGAAATGTATTTTGAATAAAATACAATTTATTGCTTGCGATGGAAATTGTATTTTATGTTATTTTATGAAGTTTCTATTTGTATTAGACTTACATTGTTTGTGTAACGTCCTGAGAACTTACTGAACCCTTCAATAAAAAATACAACTGTTGCGCAACTACAATATTCTGTCAGTGTTGGAGGAATCAGCTTGTTAAAAAAAATATTATTCCAATGTGTTCACTATGCAATAAAGTAACACAATTGAAATGTTCCCAGTCACCTATTCCAAGTCAATTCACTTATGTCAACACTAGCTCTTATGGTCTTTTGAATGCAGGATCCGTGCCTTCATACTATCGTGAAGTACATCAAGCCATCTGCTCCAGAACTGATGAACGAGTGCCTATCAGTGTATTCCAGAGAATTCTCAGCATAACGTCTCTCTCCATCACTGTTCAAAACCAGGTAATTATGTGTCATTACTGGCTAGAAAGACTGTAGCTGATAGTTAGCTGAATTACATCCCACAAGCTTTGTTTAATGACATTCTGTATGGCTTGAATTGGAAATGCTATGGTTTTCTTGTGTAAATTATTCTGCACAGGCTGAAATTGATCTCGTATGCATTTTAGATAGTCGAACATGTAAACAGTGGTGATGGATTCCTAAGTAAAGTGTTGCTGTATAAAGGCTTGGCTCTCATTGCCCTTGCTCAACAAGGAAAACCACCTAGTCCCAAACTGCTGGAGAATTTCATACAAGGTAAGCATAAGCATATCTATTCCTCAGCTGACTGTGGTAAATGTGTAGCTTGATCAAATGCCATTTTAAAGTCAGTAACCCCAATTAAGTCTCCATAAAAACAGTCTTTAGTTGTCGTCATGTGATATTAAATTACCTCTTACATGCTGTCCCAACTGAATTACATTCAAGCAGCATTTCAGTGTCACCATCTGTTTGCAGAGATTTACGCAAGAGCAGAGTATAATATGTGAAGATTTTATTACTTTTTCAAAATTTCTAAGAGAAAAACTTGCACTTTTGAATCCTAAAGGGCTCTCACCCTGTTTTATACAGTATGCATGTATTTTACATTCCTCAGGTCTATGATTTAGTTGGACAGGTTTTGTGATTGTCTGTTTGAGTGTTTTTCATCACATATGATTCATATAAGAGCTCTGAAGGGTTAAAGTTTTTATTCAAAACTAGCCTCTTGTGTTATTTCAGGTGTTGCCAGTATGACAGTTGACTGTGCACTTTAAAAGTGAGGTTTCCTGTTTTTTCCTCTATGTAAGACCACGTTTCCTGTCAACTGCATGCCGAATGCATATCTCTCTTTGGAATGACCAAGAAACATTTATTTTTTCATAAGCAAAGATCCTGGGTTGAATCTGCTGAGGCAAATTTTTGCTAGGTCAAAATGTTTTGTCCCATCTTCCAGACTTTCGTTTCTAAACTGGAAACACAAACCACAGAAAACCAGAGAAAAACCCCAGTTGTGTGCCACACAGCTCAACATTGTTTATTGTTTTTTTTCTCTGATTACTTGTCTTTCATTCTGGCTTTTCTGTAATGCGGTGTCATTTTTTTGCTGTCACGAGAAAGAAAGCAATCTTCTTCCTTATCTATACTGTGATCACACACATGTAATGTTTAGTCAGTCACATCTGGCTGTCACACCTCTTTAAATACAGTACAGTCACTGTTATATGTCATGTTTTTTTAAGAGTTCCCGAAGCCTCAGCTGGGAGAGCCGAAGGAGCTTCAGAGTCTGAAGATGCAGACGGTTCAGGAGAGTCCTTTGAACTTGTCTTTGACTCTGGCAGAGCTGTTGAAGAAGGACACCATTAAATTTGAGCTCATTCCCGAGAAGAAGGGGCTGTTTCTTAAACACGTGGAGTATCAGGTCACCAGTGAGGTGAGTGACTTTAGAGGCGGCATTAAAGTTCATCCCAAAAGTAAAAATGTACTAATAATTGACCCACCCTCATGTTATCCAAGATGTAGATGAGCTTGTTTCTTCACAGAACATATTTGGAGAAATTTAGCACTTCATAACTTGCCCACTAATGGATTCTCAGCAGTGAATGGGTGCCGTCAGAATGAGTCCAAACAGCTGATAAAGACATCTGAAATATATATACATATAAATTCTGGCTGAAATATACGAGTCCTATTTCCATAATATTGCTTTTTCTAGAGAAAAACTAATCTTGTCTGAATCGAGATAGAAATATACACCGATCATTACTTGTGTAATATTGTTTTGTTTTACTAGCTGATTAACTTGAAGTTTAATTCGGACGGCACCCATTCACTGCAGAGGATCCATTGCTGAGTAAGTGATGTCTTTTCCGATGAAGAAACAATCTTAACTACACGTTGGATGTACATTTTTAGGGATTTTTCATTTTTAGTGTACTATTCTTTTAAAAGACTTGGTTTACAAGTTTTTGGTCAGGAAAAAAAATATTCCAACTCTATACCCTAAACCATTAGTTTGTTGCTGTGTCATGGTGCACAAACAAAATGCTGGGGCTTTATGTAAAAGTACAAAGACAATATTTTTTTAAATATAAAAGATAATTATAAAAAATATATGACCTCTTCAGTGCAAAATGGGACAACAAGACATTAAGTTGCTGCAACAGTTACAGTTGTAATATTTAAACATATTGCTGATAGTTGATCTACTATGTGCCCTTTTTCAGCGTTTTACAGTATCAGTCTATCGGCGATACAGTGATTTTGATGTCTTCCATGAGCTCCTGCTTCAGAGATATGCTTACCGAGTCGTCCCGGCACTTCCTCCCAAAAGGGTGCTGAAAGGAGGTAAGGCGTTGATTTATTCCCTGTAAAATCTCAGCCTGTGAAAGGTTTGTAATCAAACCCTTTAGTAGACTATAGTCTTGTGCATTTCCCACTTAGACTGTGCTGTGACATTCATTGCTTTCTGGGAATGCACCAAAAAAACTATCGTAGCTCTGCCAAGGTTTAAAAAAAGTACACTTGTTCTGTTTTTCTGCAGACTTCCTCAACTTGTACTTCCATAGTAACCGAGTACCAGAAAGTGCCTTGCTGGGTTTTATTAATGGAAGGGCTATGTTTTGTTGTTTCTGGAAAAGTTGAATCTTTTCTCTGTTCTCTGGCCCCACTGCAGTCCTGACCTCCATGTCGGAGAGAGACTTCATTGAAGGGCGGAGACGAGCTCTGGGCAGGTTTCTGAATCTTGTGGCACGGCACCCTGTCTTTTCAGAGGATGAGCTTGTGAAAACATTCCTCACCTTCAGTGGCTCGGTGTGGATTTTATTTGCTAGCCCTAAACTTGATTTGAATTTCTACATAAATGGGATTATAATTTTATGATATTTTTTACTGCAAGAAAAATGCATTTAAAAGTAATTTACATGTGCCAGTTTTGGCTTGAGAAAGAAAATGTATAACTTTTATTATATTCTTGATAGACATTTCAGATTTCCATATTTATGTCCCACAGGATGTCCAAAATAAGCTTAAAGATGCTTGCAAAAAATTGGGCGATGAGTTCATGACATGCAAATATGCAACGCAGGCCAAGGTTTGATTCAGTTTTATTTGACTTTACATGTTAAATTTACGTTTATGTTCAAATATCATAATATTCTCTTTTATTGCAGTGCTTAATAATAAATATTTCTTGTCTGTTTTGTGATTTTCTCCTACAGGATTACCTCCCAGGGGATATCCAAAGTCAGTTTTCATCCAGCAGAGAGCTCATCAAAAATATCCATAATAGTTTTCAGAAGTTACGGGACAGGGCAGAGAGGATGTCCGAGCGCTCGAAGGAGAACGCCACAGATCTGCTGATGTTTGGGAAGGAGCTCAGGTACTGCTGTTTCTGAATCTATGTGAATCCCGTAAACCAGTGGTTCTCAAGCAGGGCTCTGAGGTCCACCTCCAAGGGCAACTTCCAAGGAGACATGCAATGTTTTAAAATGTCAAAGCAAGCTTTAAAACAAGATATTTCTGAATTTAATTCACCCCTAAAGTTGTATAATTTAATTATTGTAATTTCTTAATTTCTGTCATTTAAAAACGGTTGAGAACCAATGTCTTAGACATGTAGAAAGACAAAAGAATCTGAATGTTCAAAATATAAAGGCAACTGTAACTATATTTATAGATTAAATATATATATTTTTATCAATAAAAATGTAATGGATGACCATTAGCTTTGGTCTCTCTCTACTCCAGTTCTTTGGGATCACATGAGTCACCTGTGCCTATCCTGGCATCCTGCAAGAGTCCTTGGACTGCTCTCAGACGCTCTGTCAAAGGGCTTTCTGTTGAGTTCTCAGTTCTGTCTGAAAAAGCTGCCCAACAGGTACTGTGCCACCCACACAAACCACGTGAACTGCTGCAACAGAGGAATTGAATTCATTTATTTAATACAGGGCAGAAGAGAGGAGGATGATGTGGTGGAAAAACTGAATCTGTTCCTGGACTTGCTGCAGTCGTACAGGGTGAGTATTTATGTGCTTTAACATTTAGCCACAGCTAATTTATTTCCATTTAGAGGAAATAAATTAAAATATGACTTTGAGGACTATTGAAAGATTATGCTGTTAAAACCGTACCAGTCAAAATAATTGTTATTGATAATAATAATAATAGTTTTTAAGCAGCAAATCAGCATATCAGAATGATTTCTGAAGGAACTTGTGACACCGAGGACTGGATTAATGATGCTGAAAATCCAGCCTTGCATCACAGGAATAAATTACATTTGAACCGATATTCAAATAGAAAACAGTTATTTTAATTTGAAATATTTTTTCTTAGTATTAATGTTTTTATTTTACTTTTGATAAAATAAATATAGCATTAATAAGAGACTTAGAAAAACTTGATCATGAGATGTTTATTTTAAAAATATAAAGTAATTACTACAAACTTTTTGACTGGTATTTTTGTGATATTTTCAGAAGTCTTGGATTATAGCAAACGAGTTGAAAATTAGCTGTTTTCATCCACTGTTTATCTAGAGAGGACAGGAAATAAAGGGTTACAGAATTGGCTTGTGTTGCAAGTTGAACTCAAACCCGTGTTACCCACATGAGCACCAAATCACAAAGTATATAAGTTACCATTGAACCATGGCACATCATATTTTATGAATGTGTATGTGCGGTGTCATACAGGACTTGTGTGAACGACATGAGAAAGGAGTCTTGCACGAACACCAGCGTGCGCTGCAGAAGTACGGTGTAATGAAAAGACAAATGCTGAGTGCTACGGTGCAGCCTAAAGAACAGGTTTCTGTCGAACAGCTGGAGTCCCGCATCGTCCAGGTCAGTCCACACACACACACAACACACACACACACACACACACACACACACACACACACACACACACACACACACACACACACACAAAGTGCTACAACAGATTGTCAGGCAGAACTACCAGAGAGGAAATGTGGGGACCAGTAGCTTGAGGGGTTCTGATACAATCTTTTTAATTTAGTAGGTGAAATTGATCTGAAGGACTTTAAACCAAAGCCCTTGAGCAAGATTTGTTTCCTCAAAATCCCTCTGGGGATGCCGCAGGCATCTGAACCAAGATCTCTGCCTCTTTGGAGAGGTAGTATTAGGCCTCTTTTGTTTTTTTTTGTTTAGGCCTGGGTTTTCAAACTTGGGTCTAGAGAGAGGCTGCTAAGCATGCGTGGAGGTTTGTGAAAGATTTGAAAAAAATGACATTGAAGAAAAACATTTAATTTAAGATATTAAATATTTTTCAGAATTTGCTTATATGTAATACACTACATTTGGTCTGAGTAAGAAAGACATTTCTAATGTAAAAAGCTTTCTATTTCAAGTAAATGCTGTTCTTTTAAACTCTCTATTCATTAAAATGTATCCCTCTTTCCCACAAAAACATATTAAGGAAGGATCATGTGACACTGACGACTGGAGTAATAACTGCTGAAATTTCAGCTTTGCCATCATAGGAAGGAAATTACATAAAAAAAAAATCAAATTGTAATACTATTTCACAATGTTACTTTTTTTTAAACTATATTTATGATCCAACCTAGGTGAGAATAAGAGACTTCTGTCAAAAAAATAAAATATACATTTTACTGACTATTACTGAAATTAATTAATATGTCATTAATAACGCTAATTCACCGCATCACCAGCACTGAGAATATTTTACAAGCCACCAAGTAATTCCTAGAAAGCCATTTCATTTTGTTAAGTCTATAAACTTTATACACTGACCAAACTTTCATTTAAGCATTTCATTGATTATTTGCGCAGCCATTTTGCACGATCATTTTATTTTCTTATTTAATAAATGTTCTTATTTTTCAATAAATGTTGTTATAAAAAACATAAAGGCCCCGGCCAGCTGGAGAACAAGAGAAGCACTCTCTTAATCTTAATGCAAAGCCAAATCATATGAGTCACATACAATATCTGTCTTAACTTCAATTAGCACGTCATGATCCAGTGTTTTTTTAACTGCTGGGTGGCTCGTTGTGACAATGATAATGATGGAGGTTAGCGTGGAAAGATGTGACCGCACTGTAACCTCACTATGATCTCTGACTCACGGCAGCAAGAAAACGCCATTCAGGTCATGGAGCTGCGCAACTACTTCTCCCTGTTCTGCCTGCACCAGGAGAGCCAGCTCATATTCACATACCTGCCCATTACATCTCACATCCTGGGGTCGTTTGTAAACTCACAGGTGCAGGGACATAAAGAGGTAAGCTCATCTTGTATCTATCTCTGTGTTAAAGCGGTTCATTTGAAGTTATTACTTTGATCCTAATAAACCTTCTAATATTTACTAATGTGCCTTATTTTGCTCTGATCTAGATGGGTGAGGTGTGGCAGGATCTTCATTCCAAGCTTAAAAGTCTTTTTGGGGACGGTAACGGACAGTCTCTGCCTCTCAGCCCAAAATAGCCTCTCTTCTGTGCTTTCAGAATCGAAAGAAAATGAACTCCAGCCTGTTTTAAATAACAGGGTCTGTTCAGGAACTACGGACAGCCAGTATTCTTTCATGCAAAGAGTTAAGGGGAACTGCTTATGTGTGAATGTGTTATGTGGCAGTTCCTAAAATCTGTCTGTCGAAAAGGGCCCATAATTTCTGACAGTTTGGACAAACTGACGCTTAAAATAAACAGCTAATGTTTTTGAGAACAAGTTGAGGAAATGCAACAAGATGCTACAACACTGTATTAATGTTTAATCTACATGTATGCAAAGCTGATGTTGTTGTTTTAAAATGTAAGCTAAGCTGAAAGAGACATTTCACATTATCCAAAACAATGAAAGATGACATATATCTACTATTTTAGTGCAATATAGAGAAATGAACTGAGAAGCCAGCGAGCCAGAGCAGTGGTCAGATTTATATACATATCAAACACATGAAATATGCAGAAATTATGTTATTGGTTGCAAAGGCAAAATATTATTCATTGTTTGTGGTTTCAACTGACATTTTCTGTCTGATTGTCTATTTTTGAATCTTAAGACTTGTACTTCTTGTGCTTGCAGCTTTTTCACATATCTTTATTTGTAAGTAATATTAACACTACCATTCAAAAGTCTGGAGTTAGTATGATTTTATTTTTGAAATAAATTAATACTTTTATTCAGCCTGAGCACAATTAATTTAGCAAAAGTAACAGTGAAGACATTTATAGTGTTACAAAAGAATACTATTTCAAATAAATGCTGTTCTTTTGTACTTCCTGTTCATCAAAGAATTCTGAAAACCGTATCGTGGTTTCCACAAAAATATTAACCAGCACAACCGTTTCCAACAATGACAAGAAATGTTTCTTGAGCAGAAAAACAGCGCATTCTTGCTGAGCGTTACCGTGAGGTATTCAAACTTTTGAACAGTAGTGTATACAAGCGAACACGTTCAGAGTCTGGCAGTTCTGTAAAATGTGAAAGGTTTATTAAAAAACATTTCGTAGCTAAGCCTGTGCCTGGATTCAGAGAGTCTTAAGTAGTAATTACAATAAGCATGAAATAATTAGTTATTATTAGCTGTTCTATACGTCAAAAAACTA
The DNA here is from genome assembly GCA_003573665.1 of Oxygymnocypris stewartii. Taxonomy (NCBI): domain Eukaryota; kingdom Metazoa; phylum Chordata; class Actinopteri; order Cypriniformes; family Cyprinidae; genus Oxygymnocypris; species Oxygymnocypris stewartii. The sequence goes on along the minus strand of QVTF01006561.1, from coordinate 1,735,075 downwards.
TTTTCATTCAATAAATCATGAAGGTCTGCAATCCTCACACTGTTTGTAAGCTATCAGATATCATGTGAACTAAACTTCGAAATATGTCTCAAAAAACGTTTTACTTTCAATTTATCATAAAGTTGTATAGAAGCTGTTGCTGTTGGTTGATAATGCATGCATTGTGCATATTATTGTCTTAATTTTTTAATATTCTATAAAACCCTTTAGCCAAACTTATTATTATTAATTGTACTTTGTTTTTATTTTTGGACTAGGTAGCCTAAAGCATTATTTAAGAAATGGTAAGATTTGTTCCAATATGTAATAGTAATTTAATATGTATTCAATCCTGCCACCTGCTGGCACAGAGGCAAATGGTTTGAGAATTAGGTTTCACCTGTATTACATTCAGCCGGTGTACTTGCAGTTGTTTATTTCCACTATAACAGACAGACAGATAGACAAGTACTTTGTTTTATTCTGCACTTTCCAGCATTGTATTTAGTAATGACAGGAAGAGGAATATGAAAGATCTTAGTAAGAAAGGTGGTGTACATACTGAACAACCGTTATAGGAATTATGAACAAAGGAGGTAAAAACAAAACATCAGAATACAGAAGATACATGTGTGAATTTAACCTAAATATATATTGAACGCCAAACTAACAGATGACGCTTTTTCACATGCGAAAAGTGTGCTTATACAAAAGCTGTACATTTATTGCATTAAAATACAGCATTTCATATCTCATGATTTCACAGAGTATCCAAGAAACCACGTAGCTGGATACTTTCCACTGATACAGTGGTTCATCAGTGGTATTCAAACCCCAATCACACATCCTCCACTTCCTCCAGTTTGTGCTCCACTATCACATCGTGACCGTGGAATTTAAAATATCCCAAGAACTTCTTTTTCTGAAGCAACAGTGGGAACCACAGGACATCATCTGCCCACATCTGGATGAAAGGGATTTTATCTGTGTTAAACCACTGTGGCCTCATCTCTGAAAGAGAAAACAAACCGCTTCAGTGGCACATTATTAGACTTTCGGTCTCAGTATGTGTCTCACAAACTGGATCATTAAGTGATGTGGAGCTGTATTACCTTCTGATTCGGTTGGCTCTCCGTTATAGGCGTCAGCTCTGAAAATGTGGACATCCAGCAGTTCTGTTTCCCCAATAAACTCAAATTTGATATTTCCAATCTTGTGAAGGGTGTCAACGGTGAGGCCACTTTCCTCCAGCAGCTCCCTGTCAAATAAAATGGCATTTTGTTTTAGCTGGAAAACCAATAAAAGCAGGGAAGATTGAACATGGCCAATCGCTGACACCATTGTTAAGTTCTACAGACAAGTACATCATATAAAACATTCTCAGCATTACAAGGTTCAAACGGTTTAACTTTGATCTGTAGCTTCAAGGAAGTGAAAAAAGACACTTGGCACCAGAAAGAAGACCATTATTAATACTTTTATACCTGAAAACAACTGAACTATGATTCAGCGTTTGAACTGTAAGACATTTATTAACTAAAAGGTGACCAAACGTCACCAATTTTCTTGTCTCTGGAAATGTTTTACAGCACATTCAAGACACAGCAAAAACATAGCCTCCAGAGCACAAACATAAAATAACGAAATATTTGTTAAATACCGTTTATTTATATGTCCTCATATTTATTTTACTGTTGTAATATTGTAGTAAAACCAGTTACAGTCAGTTTGACCTGCAAACTTCATAATAATTATTAATTATAATAAGATTATATGCTCACAAAAAAAGAAAAGAAAAAAAGTGAGATTTAAATTATGTTTGACCACTAAATTAGAAATGCCCCGTTTTCCCGTTTCAGAAATGGCCTCCGTATATTAACCAGAGTTATTATTGTTAACTAAAATAAAAACTAAAAATTATTTTAATAAAATATTTAAAAAATTAAAGCTAGTTTAACAGGTCTCATTTTTGTTTAGTTTAAACTGAAGTACTAAAATTAACTAATTAAAACTTATAGACATACTTGAACTAAAATGAAATAAAAATCTAATTCTAAATATGAACAAAACTATAACTGAAACACTTTTTTGGCAACAGTTACACCTTCCTGTGGTATTGTTACAATAATATGGCATGTGTGAATGGCTGTAAGGCTCACCGTCTGGCCGCCTGCTCTATAGTCTCTCCTGGCTGGACTTTCCCTCCAAACCCATTCCATTTGCCAGCTCCAAAGCCTCTTTTCTTCATGCCCAACAACACCCGGCCGGGCTGCACCACCAGCACCAGGGTCAGCAGTTTATTAGTCAACATCACCCTATACATGAAGTAGACTATTTGTTAGACTTCCTTTAAAATTATACTCATCCGCATTATACAGACAGTATAATATTTTGACATATTTACACTATCAGTATTCGAAACATGATTAACTTTTCTTTACAGTATATAAACATCAAGCAACAACTATTGGATAATCAATGATTGATTAATATAAATCAGTACAGCGTGGCTTCCTAAATTCATTTAAATAAAACTGTTCACGTTACAGTTACTTCTATCCAAATAATTAGCTTACTTCGTCCAAAGTAATACGTAGAGAGAGAGAAAATGTAATCACATACACAGTATACAAATCAGATAAGCAGATATTTGAGTCTCAGTTTAATAAATCTTGTTCGCGCGTGCTGCTCGCGGTCATATGATCACGTGGAGGATTCAGATTGACAACAGGGAATTTAGGCACAATAGTGATTGACATCTTATTCAGATTGTTAATTATCCAAATGCAGCATATGATTTACAGATCTGCGAAAATGCATTACTCCACCAGCGATGGTTGACTCCACCTACCTACGTTTTGTAACCGGGTGTGCAACAGTGAAATGTTCTCGATGGAAAAGCGACTCGTTTGTGTGAATCGGTTCTTTTGAACAGAACTAAACCTACGTTTCAAATACATACATTGGCTAAAATTATCTTGTTTTAGCCTAACCGTAAATATTTTTCAAGTAGCCTACACTGTAACACGTATGTTATACTACTACTAAAAGCAATTATTCCTCATCTCGCCACATGTAAATCATTGAAAAGATCCGACTCTAAAGAACGAGTCTTCAAATCGTAATATGGAGTGTGCAACAGTCAAATATTCTCGACTTATACTGAAAAAAGCAATCATTAGACACAAAAACTCAAATATGACCGTGAAATGATCACTAATTGATATATACATACATACATTTAATCTAAATAATTAATAAATGTATCCAACAGATAAAGCACGATAATGCATTACTCAAATTAATGATTTGAGTCGGCGCAAAGTGCGCGCATCTTTGACAGCATGAGGTCACCTTAGACACACACGTGTCCTTATTTTCTTGTACTTAAGTTCTAAATGTATCTCTCCAGATCACTTGTTTGTAAATGATGTGGACACGTATCCAAAGGTCGTTCATTCACGTGTCAGCGGTCTCTCTAAAGAAGACGCCTCTGCATATGAAGGGCAAGCGTGCTGCCGATCAGAGATGGCTGGTGCGGCAGCTCAATGACCCTTTCGTTAAAGCTGCTCACGGGCAGAATTACCGCTGCAGAAGTGCCTTTAAACTGATCGAGATGGATGACAAATACAGACTTCTCAAACCTGGCTTGAGTGTCATTGATTGCGGGGCTGCGCTTGGTGCATGGAGTCAAGTTGCAGTCCAGAGAGTCAACTCAACAGGAGAAAGTAAGTCAGCTGCTGAATTATAAATCTCCAGTGGAACATCATACTATGCATATAATCTTAGAGTTACTAATACACTAGAGTTAAAACTTTAGGTGTTTTGTTTTGAAAGGAAACCATAGATTTTATTTAGCAGAGATTCAATTGATCAACTAAGTAAATCATTTGTACAAATAAATGCTGTTCTTTTAGACTATATATATATATTCATTAAAGAATCCTGAAAAATGTTTCACGAATCACGGATTCCTCTAAAATATGAGGCAGTACAATTATTTTGAACATTAATATTAATAGGAAATATTAATGATCATATTAGAATGATTTCTGAAGGAACATGTGAAACTGAAGACTGGAGTAATGATGCTGAAAATTCACAGGAATAAACTTTTCAATCTAATTGAAAACAGTTATTTTAATTCATAATAATATTTCACAATATTATTGTTTTTACTCTATTTTTGATCAAATACATACAGCCTTTTTGAGCATTATTTTTTATAAAGCACTTAAACATAAAAAAGAAAACTTTCTGACCCCAAACATTAAATGTTATAGTTTAGTCATGTTACCAGTCAAAACTTTTGGATGCACCTACTTTTTCATTATATCATTATATTCTGTCTGTGTTATTTAAAAATCTAGAATAAAAGTAAAGTCATTACCGTTATGAATTGCCACACATGTAATCATGAGAATTTTGTAGTGAAAAAAAAAAATATGTATATATTTATTACATGCATCCTGAGCGCTTGGTTGTTTTTACTCAACTGTCCAACTCATCAATCTGCATTTTTTTTTTTTTTTTTTTAAGTAATTCGTATACAAGTACAATTTATATATGACTACAAAGCCTAACCCTAAACGCACATTGGGATTGGGACACCCCCTTAAATATATGTTGCAACAGTTTTGGAAATGTCTAAAATGAATGTACCCGTATGTACCAGTCATTGGTGCTTGGTGATGAGTTTTTGGATAGATAGATTTATATAATCAATTAGACTATTACATTTGGGTTTCGGTGTCATTTATTTTAGCTGATGAGGATATAAACACAATACCTTTGTTCATTCCAGGTGTGGATCTTCCAAAAGGAAGCGTAATGGGAATAGATATATTACGCATTTCCCCTTTAGATGGAGCTCAGCTGCTGTCCAATCATGACATCACTGAGCCCTCGACTCACGTGGTGCTGCAGAGGCTCCTCCCTGAAGCTCGAGCAGATGTCATCCTCAGTGACATGGCCCCCAACGCCAGTGGGCTCAGGGAACTGGATCACGAAAGACTGGTCACCATGTGTCTATCAGTGCTGGACTTAGCTGACAAGGTTTTGCGCCCAGGAGGCTCTTTGATTTGTAAATACTGGGATGGAGCTTTGGCCCATAATCTCCAGCAGAGGCTTTCCTCTATGTTTCAAGATGTAAGAACAGTTAAACCAAGAGCAAGCAGGAAGGAGTCCGCAGAGCTTTTCTTTCTGGCGAGGATGTTCAAAGTAAGATAGGATGAAGTCTTTTTCATGCAAATGCATTTTTAATACTTAAAGTATAAATAAATGTATATTTTATTAAAAAAAATAGATTTGTTCCTATTATTTATATATATATATATAAACACTTGACTCACTACATCAGAAACCAGAAACTCAATACAGATCCTGGATATAAATGCTATAGCAGAATAATTAGATTTAGGTGTTGAATATAACGTTAAGTATGATTTGCACATGATTTTGTTTATCAGGGAGGCCTAGGAGTGTTAAAGTTTTAAATAATTTTATAAAGATATGATTGGAAAGCATATAAATTATATTTCTAGTGTATTTTTGTTTTCTTCTGTTAATAAAAAAAAAGCACAAAGAATATTTAAAAATTTGAAATATTTACTCATATTTGATTTGATGGATTCAATCTGTGGTTTTCAAACAGCGGTTTGGGAAGGATTACAATTGAGTTTTTTGGACTAATTTAAAATAATAAGCTAAATATTTTTTTTATAAAATAATTTTAATTCACAAATTTTTTTCCACTTTCCAATCAATTACATGTTCAGCCACTAGTCACCATCAGCATCAACGTAACAAAACAAAAACACATGGATATTATTCAGTTGTTAAGAAGTCCTGCTCATCACACCATTTTTATATGTTGCCAAAAAAGATCCCATGTTTTTTTCATGCTTCCCTCACACTGCAATCTTCCCAACATGCACTCATATGATGCAGTTTCAATCAACTCTTTAAAAAAACGACCTTACCGTTGTTTAACAACATACCAATTGTTGAGTTGATGAAATGTCTTACCAAGAGAAGAAAACAATAACAACTTTCAAAAGACAAATAGTTGTTTCAGCTTAAAAAGGTGTTCATGCTGCCTTAAATTGTTAAGTTTAGTCAGCCTGAGATGTAGAGTTGTGTTAAGTGACAACTTGGATATCAACAAGATAAATCCTGGACAATTATTCAAACTTTAAATTTGTGAGATAGTGTCAGTAAAACTAAGTCTATCCCTCACAATCTCATTTCAGTGACAGTCATGCACTGTTTACAATCCAGCTTCTTACCTAACAAACAGGAGGCTCATTTAGGCTTTACTAGGTAATGTTTATTAGATAAAAGTAGCAATGTGTTTAATTCCAGTGAAATGAACATGAAAGAATAAAACAGCAGTCTGGCGAAATTATGGATCAGCAAAAGTTATTTCATGATTCATATTGTACACAAGTTATACAACATAAAAGCAATTGTTTTGAGGAATCCGGTTTTGTCCAAAGACTTTGCTAAGTGTTTCTGTTGTTACAGATGTATGCATATAATGTGTGCACATGTATAATGTATGTAAGTGTTCGGTCTGACTACCTAGGAAGAGAAAAGACTAATTATTTAGGTTCATTAGTAACTGTCTAGTTATAGTTGATATAATAAGAACAAAATGGCAGTCTGGCAAAATTATGTCCATAATTTAACTTGCATAATTTATAAGTGTCCATACAGTAGATGCAAATTTAAATAATTAAACTGGGGTGAATTAAATTAAAGGGATAATTCTGCCATAATTTACTCATCCTTATGTTGTTCCATCCAAACTTGTGTGATTTTCTTTATTCTGTGGAACAAAAAAGAAGATATTTAGAAGAATGTTGGTACTTAAGCAGTTTTTGGCTCCTATTAACTAAAAAAAACATTCCAATGGAATTCAGTGGGAACTGATACTATTTGGTTATCAACATTCTTCCAAATATCTTCTCTTGTGTTCAGCAGAAATTAGAAGTGCATACAAGTTTGGAACGACATGAGGGTAAATGTTTTTCATTTTTGAGTGGACTATTTCTTTAAGGAATAAGCTCATTCATTTTAAAGCTTTGATTTGTCTTATTTTAAATAATTTTTAGTACTTAAGGCTGCCTAATGGGCCTCGGCCATCTGGTTCACCACCCTAATGATATTGGGGATATTAGTTAGCCTGCAATTTAGCTTTTACTCTTGTTCCACCACCTAAAAAAGTGCAACACTGGACCGGAAGATATCAAGCTTGCCAGAAGATGGTGCTCTTGAGTTGCCAGCGTAAAAGCAGCAGACTAATATTTGTCCCCAGGCTCTCTCACACCCCGGCGTGGACCGGCTGTTACTGGGAACACTATTGTTCCCGACCGTTTGAGAGTCGAGTGCTCAAGAGTTAAAAATCCAGCATTTTCATTTTAGCAAACTCTTGAAGTGTGGCTTATTTGACAACACTTTAATTTTGTGTTTCCCTAACCGGAAAGCTAAACTGTTTGCGCAATACTGAAAATCAGTTTTTCCAGCCACGTAGAAAGATGCAATCATTCTCTCATTACAACCCGAGGAGCTGCAGAGAGGATGGATAAGTGTCTTATAAGACAGTATGACTAATGAGAATCCTTTGTCCCTGTAGCAATGTAGCCTGACACAGTATTATCTCAGACACTCGCTTTCTACAGTCCAGCTGTGAATGACATCCAGCTTGTGCTGCATGGAGAGTTTAGACCTAACCTTTGGTAGTATGCAGAACAGAAACATTAGAGATAATAAAATGGGATTGAATGGCTTCCTAGAGGTTAGATCGGAGTATATTCATCACTAAGCCTCATGGAGTTTTATGGTTATACACTAGGTACAAGTAGAACTCCTCAAACTTTAAGTAGCTCAAACTGTATGCTGTAGGTTTGATTTGAAAGCACTAGAAAAATACTGTCAGGTTCGACTATGGATTGCTCTAATCTCAAGCTCAGGGAATCTTCAGACTCAAACTTACCTATATGAATTCTGCCGGCAGCTCTGGCGCTTTCATATTCGACTGAGCTGCAGTGTGTTCCATACAGTATGGAAATTCTTGCAACCTCACTCTTTAATCTAAGCATCTGTGTCAGCAACATGTTTAATGTGCGTGCCGCTTTGGGCAATTTGAATGCTGTGGTTTTTGATCATCGCTCTGACGTATCAAACGCGTATGTTTGATGGACAATCCACTCCTGCGTCAGTGACATGTCAAAAGAGCCTGGAGAATTCATTATGGAAGATTAAGGAATTTTATTTGAGAGCTTAGTTTTATACGCCTGTTAACGGTTATAAAAGTGGAGACTAGTGTCTGTAGGGGTTCAGCCACACTGAGTGATATGGAAATACAAGTGGCTCAGCAAAATTTATAATAGCTTTTTTATTTTTTAGAAGTGTTTCTCTCTCTCTCTCTCTCTCTTTTTTATTCTTTCTATAAGGTTCATTGCTGTTAACTCACGTCCTTCTGGTTTCCTGGAACATCTCAAGTTCTCTTAAAGGTCAGAGTTCAGGCACTCCAGTGCACTGTAATAATGTGCTGTCTAACATTTTGAGAGACTTGAATTTAGAATTGGATAGCAAAAAAATTTTTGGCTAACCTTTTTACTTTCGTTTCTGAGGTTGTGCACCATTAAGGATTCATGCTTTCTACATTTGCCGATTTTGAATTGAATGTGTATTTACGGCAGCATTTGATATTCAAATTTGAATTAAAGTTCTAAATAAATACAATTCTTAATAATTCATTTAACTTTGTTGAATATAAATTGCCCTTAAACATGTTATTAAATGCACTGCATAAGTGGTACTTCCAGGAACAGAAATGGCCATTTATATTTCATTATACGAAAAATCATTATAAAATCAATGATTTTAATTTTATGGAGCGTGGTAGAAGAACACTTAATTTCCCAGAATAAATCATCTCCGCTATGCCCATTGAAGCCTCAGGAGTGAAACACTAAAATTGAAAACCTGAGGTCTGAATTGAAGGGCAGGCTACTGCACATAATGCACTAAAGAACATTAAGGAACCTGCAATGTTTTGTCCGAACAAATGCTGAACTGTTCCCAGTGCTGTTACTCCCTGTAGGAAAGTGGGTTCAAATATTAATATACACAACTGTTGAAAAGTTTGGGGTTGATAAAATGTATGAGGGTTTTTGAAAGAAGTCTCTTATGCTTACCAAGGCTAATCAACTGTAATATTGTTTGCAATATAATATGATTACAGTTTACAATAAACCTGATCCTTCAGAAATGATTCTTTTATTCTGCATTCGTGCTCAGTTAAGAAACATTTCTTCTTATTATTAATGTTAAAAACAGTTGTTCTGCTTAAACATTTTGTGGAAACCAAATTTTTGAAGTATTCTTAGATTAGTTGAAAGTTAAAAAAAATGATTTTTTTTATTTTTTGTAACATTGTTAATGCCGTTATTCTCATTTTTTTTATCCATTTAATGCATCCTTTCTCAATGAAAAGTATTAATTTCTTACAATACAAAATATGGTTTTCCATATTTCTACAACTAATTTTTGCTCATTTACATTCCAGAGCTGATATTTAGGATTGCTTACCAGTACAAAAAACGTAAAACATTAATAAAAAAAAAATGTACTTTTGATAGATTGTTTATTAGAGCAGGTTTTCCGATTTTACATACTTACGATTTTACATACTACCAAAATAAGATGAATTTCCAATACTCTCAAAACAGTGTTCGGACCTCTTCATAATTATCTTAAACATGCAGTAAATTATTATTTATTTTATACAAATAACTTTTCTTGGCACACTACATCAATTTCCAACTCAAGGCTCATGCTGGCCAAAAGGTAACACCGAAAGCAAAGGCATATTCCCAAGTGCACATCATGTCGTCAAATGTCATTGCATTGATTTCTGCTGTGATACAAACAAATATTTACTAAATTATTCAATCATACCTTTTCTGTCCATAAATGTGAAAAGCCAGAACAAAGAAACAAGGGAGTACACTGGAGAAACAAGAAGGTGGTTGTGTAACACTGAGAATAGATGGAGGAACGAGCAAAGGACAGAGCAGAGAAGAGTCTCAATTGAGACGAGAGTCACTTTAAGTGACCATTTTATGAATCATGGTTGGACAGAGGGTTCAGCTCAATGTCAACAGATACTGCGACTTCAAAAAAAAGAAGAAAGGGCAATGTCATTGGACATTGAAAGACCACACATCACTATCTGTGATGTGCAAACCTTTTGACAAAGTAATTATTTTTGAAGCAATAGCCGAGGACTGCAGAGATACTGTAGCCTATATGGGTGTCAAGATTCAACATTCACACCGTTTTATGTTCATGCATCTGAAAAACATGTTATGTAGAGATTTCATAATTATGTACAGTCACAGAAAACATGTTTGTGGGCTTTTTTAAAGGGATAGTTCACTCCAAAATGAAGATTCTGACATACCCTCATGTTGTTCCAAACCTGCAAGGAATTTGTTCATCTTCGGAACACAAAATAAGATATTTGAGATCAAATCTGAGAGCTCTCTGACAGCAGCGCATCTACAATGTTCCCATGCAATCAACGTAATCAGCGTTGTTTACGTTCAGCATGCGCGCATTTTCTCCTGAACATAAACAGCGCTGATTACGTTCTGGGGAAAGCGTGCACACGCATCGTGCTACTCTCCAAAATGGCGGAAGACAGTAACTTAGGGAGAAGAATTGTTGAATAAATTATTTTTGTTTTCTTTGCGCACAAAAAATATTCTCGTAGCAAAATTAAAGTTGAGCCACCGATGTCACATGGACATTACCGGTACCGGACAACATCGTCTGTTTAAAAACAAAGGCTCTATTGGCATCTTTACACGAAGAACCATTAACATCCATGGACACTTTTCATTGGACAAAACATTGTATATATACACTATATTGCCAAAAGTATTGGGTCACCCCCTTCTAATGAAAGGTTTGACTACTTTAGTAATTTCCATGAGTACAAATCTTAATGTTTAAGCATATAATGATATTCTATGGAATTGTGTGCTTCTAATTTTATATCAACAGTTTGGACAGAACCCTTTTCTATTCTAACATGACAGTGTCTCTGTGTATAAGACAAGGATCAGAGAGAAATGATGATTCAGTCAGTGTGGAAGAACTTGACTGGTCTGCAGAAAGACAAGTCCTAATCCCAGCTGAACACCTCTGGTGTGACTTTACATGCAGACCTTGAGCCAAAAACTAATCAAAAAAAAACAATGACTTTGATGAAGGCCCTCCTTCCGACAAACAAAATGTGTTGTGGTGGAATAGCTGTCCCAGTGCGTTGTGATTGGCGAACAGCTTAGACGGTGTTTCAGTACTGCCCCGCCCCTTGCTAAAGCAGAAAGTTCGTCAATATGGCTATATCAGTTCAGACCTCGAGAATATTGAGAATCACCCAGAACCTTTGCACGCACGGATATTGCAAGACATATTAAAGTGGTAATGTTATTGTTGTAGTTGTTGTTGCTTTTGTCTAAATCACGTTTTAGGTAGGATGTCAACAACAGCTTAAAAATAACTGCATTTACTATGTACAGATAAGTGCAGTGGTAATATGTATTATGTTTATTGTTCATTAATTCCAACATTATAACATGAATTGCAGTAAAACTGTTATACAGTTGAATTTATTTATACCATAGTCCCACGGACATACACTATTTGTGGCGGCATATGCAAATTAATTATCTGCCAGCGGGAGGCGCTGTTGTAGTGGTAGAGATTGAGGTTTCCCCGTTAACGCTGTACACAAAGCAACGCAAAGCTCCAAAACGCTTCTTTATAAGACATTTCATGCAAGATGAAATTAAAACGACTATCTATAATTTTCTGAAAACAGTCGGTTTCCTTTAGAAGAACAGTGATATAAAACCACCCGCACTGGGTTTTAGATTTTTAAATATGCAGTGCTCAACCAAGTGTTTTCTCCTCCCGCCAACCATTAAAGTTTCTGTAGGCAGGATTTATTTTAATGCTATTCTAATGGGCCGCTTTGTGATATCACAAACACCGGAAAACAACGCTGTAATCCAAACGAGCCGTTCATTGTAGTTCTTGAAAAACGAAACTAACGAAAGAATGAAGTTCCTTTTTAAACTAAATAACTACCTTTGGAGTCGACTTTGAGATTTGTAACTTTGTAAATGGTTTTAGGCCCAAACATACACACAGACTAAAATTAAGTTTTAAGGAAAAACTATCAGATTTGTGTGTCTTTAGCTTAATATGTCATATAGTAAACAAATTACACTTGGATATAAATGTTTTTTAGTTTTTTTTAATTGTTTGAAAATAATGTGGTGAACATTTTGGTGGTGCTGTATAACAAAAAAGACACCGTTAATTATTTTGACTATTGATTATAATTAAGTGAAATGTGTCTAATTATTTGAGAAAAAAATATTATTTGAATAAGGGGATAAATATGCATATTTATTTAAATTGATTACTGCACAAATAATATTCCTCTGTTGTGTGATATAGTGAATGTCTTTGAATTGCTGTTCTGTAAATTCCTTATGTCAGCAGTATCCACAATTCATTTCAAATTCACACTCAGGAATCAGAAAGTGAGGATTATTAAAGAGATAGTCCACCCAAAAATGAAAATTATGTCATCATTGACTCACCTTTATGTTGTTCCAACCTTGTATGACTTTCTGTCATCTGCTGAACACAAAAGAAGATAATTTGAAGAATGTTGATAATCAAACAGTTTCGGTACCCACTGGCTTCCATTTTAATTTGTTGTACAATGGAAGTCAATGGGAACCAAAACTCATTAATTACCAGCATTCGTCAAGATACTTTCTTCACCATGAAACAGCATCCTTAATGGTAACCCAAACTCCTAATGTGTATATTTTTATTCAATTAACGCAGTGCCCCAGGTAACACATTTTGCATGAATAAATGCCCTTTGAATTAATGTAAATATCCTTGTTGCAATCAGATTAGGCCCAAACATTGGGGGGTTTTGAAGTCTGATTAAGGCTATGCAATATAATTTGTAAACCTTAGCGGTATTTGCATGCATTTATGAACTCAGAGAAAAAGGCTATTGTTTCAGCAAATTTGAGAGTGACCCAATAAAACACAGCTTGTCTCTCATGTTGGGATGATTGTAATAAACGTAAGCAGAGTTAAAGGCTGCTTTCCCTCCACTAATTCCCTTCTTTAGTGTTTTGATCACATCTGATACTACTCCCATGGCTATAGAAGCTAACATATATTAGTTTTTAATCAAGCAATTCCCTGCCAGTTGCTGTGCTGTTTCACACAGGTGAGAATTTGCACACTTCGATATTAAATGAATCCATTCCAAGAGAGTCCCAGGGGGATGCTGCACTGTCAGGTTAATTTACTTTTGTTAGGACAGCTGGTGGCAAGTATGTAAATATCAGTCAATTAAGGAAGTGAAATTATACACAGAGATGTATACTTTCTTAAAATGTAATTATGAGCATACGAGATCAGCTTTTTAATCTTCTGGCAAAGAACGCAAAGAAATCCAGCAGAAATAAAGTTAACTTGATTTGTTTGGTGATATACAAATAAAGACACGCTTAAAAACATTTGATGGAGTTCCGGCTTCGATATTTTCATCAACTGTGCAATGCTCTGTGTGGAGTTTAAAGCTGCAGAGGCCAGTGGTGGTCAGTAACGAAGTAAAACAACTTCGTTACTGTACTTAAGTACATTTTTCAAGTATCTGTACTTTACTGGAGTAGTTTTATTTTGAGTAACTTTTACTTTTACTTCACTACATTCCAAAGCATAAGATCGTACTTTTTACTTCACTACATTTCATAAAACATATCGTTACTCCTTATAATACATCACGTGCTCCGAGACGCAGAGGCGGTGATTGATTCATGAACAAACTGATTCTTTTCAATGAACCTGTTCAATCGGGTCGCAAATCGCAACAAACGATTCATTCACGAATTGCAATGATCCGATTGCAGCTGTTCTCGAGTCGAAAACTCACTGATTCAAATGATCCGTTTAGAGCGAGTCTCCTTCAGTGAACTGAACTCACAAGTAAAGAACCGGGAGATCTTGTGAGCGCGCGCGCGCGCAGGCGCGCAACAGCTGCTGCGAAAAGTAAGTTACTAATGTCGAATTTTAGGATTCATTATTGTAACTGAAAATAATATTTAGGTCAAAACTGTCAGTTGTTTGTGAACGAAATCTGCTGTAAAGGGTGATCTATTTAAGCCCACTGAAATGCTTGAATGCAGACAGATCAACATCAGTGTCTCTAACGTTGTTTTAGGTCAAAAAACAAAACATTAAAATAACAAAGATTAAATACAATAACTCATGCACGTTCATATTCCCCGCTGCTGTAACGTTAGCAGTTTTATTAAAATGCTATGCATTTAGACCTATGTGACGTCTGTTTTTATATTGTTTATCAACAGTATACATTTGTATATTGTTTAGATCAACTAGCCGAGTAGACAGATATGAATGTTTATTCATAACCATACTGAAAATAAGTAAATATTGTTAGCTGATGCTAACTGTCTAGCTAACAAGCTTGCTGATGCTAAGTTGAGGAAATGTTTAGATATAAAGTCCAAATATCTTTATTCAGCCACCTAGATAGATTCCATCTGAGGGAAAAAGAAAGGATGTGATGTTCAGAACATAGTAACTACAGTAATTATCAGAGTGGGAAGTGATGTCCTCTGGGGGCATTTGGCCAGGGGTGTTTTCTCTCAGGTACATGGCAGTGTAAGCTTCACAGTGAACATTACTACATCACTCTCATCAACGTAGTCCATATCAACAAAATATATATCTTGACTCTATATAGTGGTTATTTGGGGAAAAACCCAGGTATTTTGGGCAGTAGGATTATAAAAAATATGTGCTAATATAAAATTAAATAAAGTAGTCTATATAAAATTGCAAAATAAATCTGTCTATCAGTACTTTTTTACTTAAGTACATAAATAATTTAGTACTTTTGTACTTTCACTCGAGTAAAATTGAAAAAGCAGTACTTTTACTTTTACTGGAGTAATATTTTATCATACGTATCTGTACTTTTACTCAAGTACTTGATCTGTGTACTTTGCCCACCACTGGCAGAGGCTGACAACGAACCCCTCCGATATGAACAGTTACTTGCACCTTCCAGTGCTGAATGAACACAAATCTGTTTTCTGTGGGTCTGGAGGAAAGAGATTAGAATGTTTTCTCAGAGAGATTTCTTCTCACAGGTCTGTCCCGAAGGCCTATTGAATGAGAAAATGAATCAAACAAAGATTATTCTGACAGGATTTGGAAGCTTCCGGGACACATTTAAGCAATATCTCACGGGCAAGAGCACCGTTATACTGAATATCAGCACGGGTTAACTGCAGGAAGTTACTGCTGTGTTGATATTAAGTGCTACAGCATGATATTGCTTTTATACAACAGTACATACACTAGAGTTTGTGGTCAGTATTATAAAAAAATAAATAAATTGATTCAACAAGACTGCATTAAACAAAAGTTACAGTAAAGATAAAATATTTCAATTTCAAATCAATGCAGTTCTTTTGAACATTTCTTATGGTAGTTTCCACAAAAATTTTAAGCAGCACAAATGTTTTTTTGAGCAGCAAATCAGCATTTTAGATTGATATGGATCATGTGACACTGAAAACTGCAGTAATGACTGCTTAAAATCAAGCTTTCACAGGAATACATTTCATTTTGTTATTAATTATTGTTCTTTTTTATTTAATTAATTATTAAGCTGAGATGAGCTTTATTTGTCACATACAAAATTATACAGAGTATAACCAGCAGTGAAATGTGTTCTCTGCATTTAACCCATCCAAGTGCGCACACACTTGGAGCAGTGGGCAGCCGACGCAGCGGCACCCGGGGAGCAGTTGGGGGTTCATTGCATTGCTCAAGGGTCTCACCTGTCGTGGACAATTCCTGCCGGAGCTGAGATTCGAACCCACAACCTCGGGTCACAAGTCCAACACTCTATCCATTAGAGCCACGACTTCCCTTTTCATATATTGTCCAAATATTAAATATATAGATAGACAACAGTTTAATTCTAATATATTTTTAATACTGTATTTTTTATTAAATAAGTACAGCCTTGGTGAGCTAAAAATACTTCTTTCAAAATCAAACCTGTAAACTATTGGTTCCACTATTTGAGCATAGACCTGAAAATGACATTTCCAACTTAAACTGTTATACATTTTGAATGCTTGGTATCACAGGCTTAACATTGGTCTCTTTTTAAAGAAGACACTTGGTAGATTATTGTAGAAGTGAAAAAAAGTTTTAAGAGTTATATAAAAAACATTTATGGAACTTTAATGAAAATATAAAATACACAAATTTTAATATTTATATTTTATATAAAATATATATTTTACAAAATATTTTCTACTCTAAAACTGCTATAAAGTCAAAACCAAAATACTGAACAAGTTATGTTCCAAATTTGAGGTTGATATCTCAAAAAATGAGTTTTCAGTGAGATTTAATTTGGGGGTAGTACCAAACCCCATCAGTAACTATATAAGAGCGCCTCCGTTTTCATATATGGTTTGAGTGATCTGAAACATGTTTTTCCATACTTTTATCAATTCTTATGAAGTAGACATCACATTCAGAAGTATTAAGGGCAGTATGGCAGTATTTGATTTAAATTCAACCTAAAACAAAACACACAAAAGACATGCTACGTGAACCCTGGCATTATAGCGCATAACAAATGTAGAATCTATTGTTTTTTCTATATATTCAAAACACATTTAGATATTTTTTTTTTCTCAAAAAATTGAATGGATGTTATATTTTGAACACTCTCCGTGAAAATGAATAGAGGTTTTTACAGATTTTTCATGATTTAATTTGTGCATCACTATTTCAAAGTAAAGGACAGAACGCACTCTCTGACTCTGATGAGTAGTCTTCCTATAAATTAATAAATTAGTGTTGCTCTGTAACTCTGTAAAATATTTTAAAAATCAGTCACCAAATATGAAAACTAGAGTCTCTAAGCTTTCAAATGATATATAGTTTGTACTTTAGGTTCAGACTAAGATATTACTGTTTAAAACATGTAATGGCAAGTGGGTCCACCAGTGGGCCCGTGACAGTTAACAGGTCAAAAATAATCTGGATCCTAAAACCCGATCCCAAACTAATGAGTACAAGTAGCATAACAAGGAGCAATTTGTCTACAGTATGTACAATATGGACATCATTGTTCCATTTATATTTATCTATTTTGGAGTTATATTCCCTCTAATTACATTAGAAATTATACTAATAGTGCTTAAGTGCTAATGATGTTTAAGCATGGTTAAAATCCTCTGTTTGCAGTAAATGTTGGGTTAAGCACATTTTGACACATAGCATGTAACTGTGAGCTTGCTGCTTACTCAGAAGTGTTTGATTTGATGCTTTAAGCCTGAATGAAATGAATTAAAACGATTCACTGCTTTTATCTATATCTGGATATCCCAACAGGCATTCATAGAGCTATGGACACAGTCATATTAGACTTCAGATTCACCAAATGGGATTTCAAGAGTTTCCCACTGTGTGCACCACGTTTGTCTTGATGTTCAAAGATGGTGGCATGCAAGGTGAGAT
Organism: Oxygymnocypris stewartii; assembly: GCA_003573665.1. Classification (NCBI taxonomy): domain Eukaryota; kingdom Metazoa; phylum Chordata; class Actinopteri; order Cypriniformes; family Cyprinidae; genus Oxygymnocypris; species Oxygymnocypris stewartii. The sequence goes on along the minus strand of QVTF01006561.1, from coordinate 1,717,408 downwards.
CTTTGTATTTTAATCCGTTTCTTTTGTGAACAAGAGCTATGTGCTTTCTTTGCAGGGGTTCCACTCTTCCACTCGGTCACTAACCCTTTGCTTTGATACATCCCCCTCTCTCTGTAGATATGTTTTCACATTTAAATTGATGTTTTGGGTGTATGACAGAGTTCACTGTGACTCAAAATAAGAAACTATCAAAATAGACAAGGACTATTATTCTTTAATCAATATGTTTGGGCTGACCTCGTCAGCAGTGTTTACTAAAATCAGTCACCGTTATTAGTCACCGTTTTTCAGTGACATTTTCTGCAGGTTAAATCGTTACACTTGTAGGTGGCAACAAAGCACTGTCTTTATAAGTGAGTCATTGAATTATTTCTTCAAAAACTGTAGTTCATTCATTTATAAAAGAAAGATACAGCTTTACGCTTCTCTCCAAAAACAGCCGAGCTCCTGGAGTTGTGTCACAAGCACACAAAACTTTTGCATTGCGATCATCTCCAATCTGTGACATCGACTTAAATAAAACAAAAACTTAATTGACTCAAATTTAATAATGATAAATTTGCTAACAAATTAATGAATGATGCACATTGATGGGCAGACTCTTGCTCTGGTTGATTCGTGCACACGTTTCCTGGAAAACTTTCGGGAGAAGTGCCCAAAAAGAAATTCCACCCTTTAAGACATCATGTATAGAGCCATATTTGAAAAAATAAAAATGAAAATACCCAAACCATGTACAAACTCTGAAAGAGTGTCCTTGACAAAGACATACTCTGTCATACATCCAACTTGATTTTTGAGACTGTGGTAATGCTTTGCAAGAGAATCCAAGTCTTTAACAGTATAAATAAGTCAGAATGCATAAAATAGCATTAGACATCCCCTTTCATGCTGTCCCCTATACAACAGATAAGATCTAAACAAACTGTGTTCTATACATATGTTGTTTAGTTTGTCTCTTCCTGTCTAAGTGTGCGGTCATCAGTCTGGCCACGCAACACTAGTAATGAGTGGCTTTGCAATCTCAAAGCTATAAGGCCTTCTTCTGCCAGAAAGAATAGGAAGTGGAGCATGAGCCTGAATATTCATTGCTTCACAGATATTAGGTTGCGTTCTGATAGGTTTCTGCCCGTGAAGAGCCTCTAAATTGCGAAGAGGTTTTTCTGATGAAGCTCCTGGCTACCAAGATTGCAAATGTGCAGCAGGCATTAATGCTTATTCCTACAGCTGCACATGTTCAAAATAATCACATGTGTGTCTAGATCTAATCAGAACAGATACCAAAGACTCTATCACGATTCAATGGCTCTAACATGTGGAACAACTTAAAATTAATTTCATGTGAAATAATCCATTAATCCTTTTTTAATGTGAGACACAGCTGTGGCTTCTAACATTTGGACAGATCAAAACTAATCAAAACATTTGTTTTCTTTATTCCACAATGCTTTATTATTATTATTATTAGTAGTAGTAGTAGTAATAGTAGTGGTATTATTCTTGTACAATCAATTTCAGTAAATTTCATTGCAGGGACAAAGAAGGAGTAGAAAACAAAAGTAAATGCAACATACTCAATGGAAAAAACAACTAGTCGTTTTTAGAGGAGAAAAAGGGGAGAAGTGATAATATAATATAAATAAATTGTATCATTTACCCTCCCCCCCTCTATGTAAAGCACTTTGAGTACCCAGAAAAGCGCTATATAAATGTAAAAAAGTATTATTATTATTATCAAAATCCTTCAAATCAGTGGGAAAGGATTGGTTGGTAAGAATATCTAAACCTACATGAATATTCTGATCGGTCCACAGGAATGTTGTTCTAAGACCAACCAGCATGTTGATCCAGTAACACGTCCTGCTTGGGTAAATCACATTAACCCTGATAGCGCTAAAGGACCAGGGGTTAGCTCAGCAGTTCCCAATCCCAGTCCTCGCTCAATGTATTATAGACCTCATTGACTTAAGCACAATTAAATATAAAGCTTAATTTTAATTAATTTCAACATCATGACACTTATCATGCCATATCAACACAATACATGTTTCTCATTCTTGGCCAGTTGTAGCATCGGCCATTATTTCTACTGGATATTAGACAAGCTTCAGTTTAAGATTCTCAGTAGATGCTCCCTTTTAATATGTTAGTTGTTTGACGGTTCACAGAATTTGGGATCCCCCACAGTGGACCAATTACTCCCATCCTTTAATTAACCTGTGCAGGGACAGGTGTGGATTGGTGCATGGGATCAGCAAACACAGTCTCTAGGTGGACAGCTAAATTAGAAGTTAGAAAGGAGGACACAATAGCAGGAGACTGACAGATGGTACTTTATTTAACCTATAACCTGTCAAACAAGAGGAAATCATCCAGACTCTTGGTAAAGACAAGAACAAAATGTTTTTAGTAACCAAACAATCAAAAAGTGGCCCATTGTTTTGCAAAGATTACGCCACTGTGTGAAATTTAATTTAATTTAGATCAGATTTAGTTTCATTGTTTTTGTTTCAATATCTGTAACTGTTTTTTATGTGCTCTGTGTCTCAAACTTTGATATAATATTCTCATAACTACAAGATTTTACAAATCCACAAGTCAAAGAGTTATGTAAAAACAAGGAAGGTTTAAATTTTGCGCTTTTCATTTGTTCCAAATCATGTTTGCAATGTTAGTGAAAAATTCTAGTTCTGTTTCTGTACATGTTTATTTAGGTTATCTATGTTACATGATGCACGCATGCATTCACACGTTTGGGTTAGTAAGATTTTCATTATGGCATAAAATAGCATCATGCAATGTCAGAAATGCCACCACAAATAATACAAATGCCCCCAAAATTAAAGATATGAACTGCCCTTTTATTAATTTATAATTTTGTGTTAAGATAATATAGTTAAGCAAGAGTGCTATTCTCCTGAATATTAGCATGACTGCAAATGTGATATTCATTTTATACAACAGTTCAAAACATAAGTTATATTAAGAGACCATTTTCGGACACAACATTGTCAGTTTGGTCTGTTTTTGCTCTGTTACACCAATGGAAACAGTTCCAGTCAAAGCAGCATAGCTGTGTCTCTCAGCAGCATGGAGTGGTGTGTCATTTTTGGATGAGTCAATCTTTGATACAGAATCTTGTGAGTAAATTATTTAATCAGCCATTCATAAAGACAGTGGCCACCTTCTTTGAAAGAACTGGTTAAAGTGCGAGACACGAACTCACAAAAAAGGTTCTTTTTTTTGTTTCCACCACAGAATTAAAAATAAAAAGGTCATTGTGAATTTTTATTTCACGATTCTTATTTCATCAATTCTCATCTCTCAATTCTGAGGAAAAAAGACAGAATTGTGAGAGTTGTTTTTAAATCCTGTAGTGGAAACAAACTTCCATAGTTGTCATGTGAGCACCTGCCACCCAAAAAAATGTCTGTCCATGGTCTGCTGCCAGCAGATAGCATGAAAAAGACCTACCAGCCCACGCCATCTAGAGTTTCTTGACTAAACTTGACACAAATGCATGTGTGTGTGTGTGTGTGTGTGAAGCAAGCATATATATTCGACAAAGTCTGTTCATACCTGTGGCAGATTCCTAGAGGTTCAGGTGAACAAATAGGATTATATTTTAATTAGAGGTGGGCATAGATTAATTTTTTTAATCTAGATTAATTTTGGAATTAATCTAGATTAATCTAGATTAAAATGGCTCATTTGAATTCTGCCGAAGGCATTCAGAATATGTGTGCTACCCAAATAATGACTAAAAGTAAGTCTTTGAGAACGGGTTTCTCAAGCCAGGTGGCGCATTAGACCAGGGGTTCATCTCCTGTTTCCAAAATGCATCACAAACTTTAATCTCTTCCCGTCCCAATCCCACGAAAAAACTGGAGGAAAATCCCGTTCCACTCCCGGAAGAATGACTCCCATTCCCTCCCACTCCTGTGTTGGGTTTTTTTTTTTTTTTTTTTTATAACTGTCAATTACAGTAAAAATATAGTACAGATCACAGCGTGCCCACCTTATTAGTTGAATAAAAACCCAAAATGTCGTTTTTTGTTATTATATTGAACTGAAAGCCATCTTATGCACAGTGTTGCACAGATTAAATTTCATGTAAATCATCCATGCTAACACACACGTCTTCTATTTTTATTTTTTAGACATTTCACTCTCTATAGATATATTTTTCAAAGACGGAGTTTCGAAGTTTCTCGCTCAAGTTCACATGAGACCTAAAGCGCATCCTGTTTGCTTAAAAGCGCAACGTTTCGTTGTTATTCTGAGTGCACACAAATAAACGTAGAGTCTTTACAGATTCGAAAGATGTATTAGGCTACTTTTATCTGTATGACCAAGAATGACGGAGATGTAAGAGCAAGTGAACGCACCGGAGCCTGTCCTGCCGCAAACGCGCTTCCACACAAACACTTCAATAGCGCACGTTTCTCTAGGTTAACATCATATTGAGCGGCCATGTAAAGTTGCTACTACATACATCTTTCAGATGAAAAGCCATATTTGAGGTTGATGAATGATAGGTGAGCGTTGGATGTCCTGCCCGATTGTATTACCACATAGACCAGCCGTTAACAATCTGTTCATCACGGACTGCGAGCCTCTAGTTCGAAGACTCGTTCTCGCCCCCTACAGTGCAATTCGGCTAGGTATACATCCGCGCTAAAATATCAGGGTGAAAGTCATCATAGTGCGTAGTATAGACCCAGCTCCCAACCCAACTTTGAGAATAGATTAACGGCGATATTTTTTTTATCGCCCGATAAGAGTCTCGCGTTAACGCAGCACGTTAACGCCGATAACGGCCCACCACTAATTTTAATGCTTTTCTTTAACATCTCACTAAAGCAGATCAGAGTTCATCACCTTCACGCTGGCTTTTAATTTAAATAAATGATGATTGAATTCAAACCCCACAGATTCCAGCATATCCACTTAGCATTTCTAGTTCTGGCTGAATTCCCCTCCGGGTTGCTTAAGGAGCCCAGATGGAGGCCGGGGAGTCTTTTTAGAGCACATGGTCATTAATCTTTCTAAAGATGCTGAAGGCATGGTTTGACACATCACAGTAGTCAGGTCCACGGGGGTCCTTGAGAGGGGAGAGCTGGGTTTGTCACACATTGAAGCCACGGTATACCCCCTGCTTGCCGTTCATAGGGCCTGGCAGCCTATTCAGAAAAGCGGCAGGTCTTCCAACATCTCCGGGAAAGTAATCTTTCGGCTGCTGCCATTCTCATGACAAGTGCAGTCTCACCTAAACAGTGAGTGTTCAGCTGCCAGCAGGAGGCCAAAGACAAGACTTTTGGCAAAGTGTCTAACACATCCTTCATGATGGAGAACAGCGGGAAAGACACACAGAAGGAGCATGACTGATCTATCTACTGGAAATAGCTTTCAGTTAAAGGCTTAGATTTAAATTCATGAAACATTTCACTTGGATATTTATCAGTTATCTTTCGTGACACAGTGGCTTTTGAAGCATAATCGAGGAATCTCGGGATCCGCTGATCCTGTGCGCCAAGACATCTTAATAAGAGTGACTTGGTATGATTCTTGTCATATGTATAATGTTGCTGTTTCACAGTGTATATTTTAACTTGATCAAGCCACTAACTGATAATGACTTTCGCTGTGGGAGTATCTGAAAACCCAAAAAATTATTATAGGTTTTACACAATTTCACAGGTGCCTGTTTGCCATATGCATGCAGTATTGCCATATATGCAATATTTAATAGACATTTTGCTACTTCAGCTACACTACCATTCGAATGTTTGGGGTAATTAAGATTTTCTTTAATAGTAATTAATACTCACTTTCAGCAAAGATACATTATAATGACTGAAGACTGGCCAATGCTATTATCGGGTGTACGTTCCCAACACTCTGGTTTCGCCCCTCCTTCAATACTATCATTCAAATCCTTTGAGTGGTCACATGGGTATCTACGAGACTTACCAGAGGCTGCATGATGTTGCATTTTGGCCTGGAATGTGAGCAGATGTAAAGACTCATGTTAAAATATGTATCAAATTTCAAATACTCAAAAGTGAAAATCGTAAACCTGCAGGAAAAATACAACAAGTTAGTACATCACGCCCCAAACGAAATGCTAGGTGTTGACATCATGGGACCAATGCCCCGAAGTACTCACCAGAACGAGTACCTGCTTGTCTTCGTGGACAGTTTTTCTCACTGGGTGGAGCTATTTCCCATGTGGAATGCCAGTGCACAAACCATTGCAGCGATTTTTCAGAGAGAGGTTCTGACACGATGGGGTGTACCTGACTTTATCCTATCTGACAGAGGCACCCAGTTCCTGTCTGCCATATTTAAGGAGGTATGTGGTAAATTGGGTGTTACACAAAAACTCACGACCACCTACCATCCGCAAACAAATATGACAGAAAGAGTGAACCGTACCCTAAAGTACATGATTGCTGCTTACGTAGAAGACGATCATAAAAAATGGGATCAGTACTTAGCTGAACTGCGACTTGCAGTCAATCCAGCCATCCAGGAAACATTGGCATGACACCAGCAGAACTCCACCTAGGGAAAAAATTGCAAGGTCCAATGGACAACTGTTGCGAGGCAAGAATCTCACTCCCGATTTACCCTCCTATGATGTTGTCAATCATCTATCTCAATTTCTATTGAAAGCAAAGGAATGTTGTAAAAGAGCTCAGAAAATACAACTTCGGAGCTACAATTAAAAACCGACGTGAAACTTTCTTTAATGAAAAAGACCGTGTTTGGCGGCCGAAATAATCAGAATAGACTGTTAAATATGTTAAATTTGTTTTTTTTGTAATAGTTGATATTCTCTCCTTAATCTGGTAGAATTTTTTCAGCACCCGCTGCATAAGATAAAAGGTGACAATAAAGAAATGTATAATATTACTAAATATATTACTATATATTCTATTTCAAATAAATGCTGTTATTTTGCTATTCATAAAAAATTATAATAAATAAATAAAATCCAGATTTTTTTTTTCACAAAAAATATTAGCAGCACAACTGTTTCACAATTGATAATATATGTATCATAAGCAACAAATCAGCATATTATAATAATTTCTGAAGGATCATATGACTGAAGACTGAAGTAATAATGCTGAAAATTCAGTCTTGCATCGCAGGAATAAATTACATTTTATATATATAAAAAAAGTTATTTTAAATTGTAACAATATTACACAATTACACAATCTACAAAAAATGCCGCCTTGGTGAGCATTGGAGAATTCTTAAAAAAATTGTTTTAATAAAAAGTAAGGAAAGTGTACATAATTAACACATGAGTGACATTTTATATGTATATGAGCTAAGATCAATGAATCAACAAGTATTTACAAAATCATTTAGTATTTAAGTATTGAAAACATCATTACTTTTTTCAGGGATGAATGGTTTTTGTATTGCCCAACAGCCAATAAATGAAGATATAAAAAAAACATGCCACAACTCCAGAATCATGATTCGTTTATTCAGTGGAAGTCAGATACCTGTGAGCTTAAAGCAATCATTTTATTTCAAAAGCCGATGGGAGTCTTAACCAGTGGTTATCTGCTGTTATCAAACATTTAGTATAATAGACAAGCCATTGTATTTCTTTGGCTCTGGGTATCTGCCAAGAAAGAAATAAAATATCAAATGAATGAAAGGTTATTGTTATGCTTTCTAGATGGGTTAACACGAGAAGCCTGCTGACATGCTTTTCATCAAATTGCCTGACATTTATCATGTTGAGATATGTTGTCTATAATGGTTCATTTTTCAATTAGGATTAGGTTGAACTATTGAACATGTCAGTACTGAGAATGTCTGTCTTTGGGAGAACAGACACAGATTATCTCAGACAGCATGCATGAGGCTGAGAAATAAACTGACACAGTATAAAATGTATATATAAAATCATAGGCAGTACACAGTGTGTTATGGTTTTATATGTGTACAAAACGTAGGTTATTGGCTCTTGTTTCCAGTATTTGAGTAACAATACTTAATTACGATACTAATATATGTATTTTTGGGAGGAACCTGTACTTTTTTTTAGTTCTGTAAAAACTAGAACTACAAAACTATGTACAAATACTTGTACATTTTACTTTATTTCTGCTTTATGATCACTTAAAAGTACAAACAAATCAAATTAAATCACTTTTATTGTCACATCACCACAGCACATGTGCTTTGGTGAGTGAAATTCTTGAGAGCATGCTCCAGACAGTGCAAAAACAATTTACATATAGACAGTACACACTTACAGACTTATACAGAAGACAATGTGTAGAATACACAAACATATACTCAGTACACACAGTGTACTATTAAGACATACTTAGAGTTATCAATACACATTATACACCATATGTATACGTTCTACATTTTGTACACATATATACACACAATAGTATGCGAAGGTGCAACAGATTATACATAAGCCGGATATGCTGTGTAATCGATGTGCATTGGCTGGTAACCAGTGGTAGCAGATATGTTTTTGTGTTAGTGTAGTGTGTGCGTGTAGTCCAGTTGAACTGTGTAAAAGTTAAAGTGCAGTGCATGGGATACCATAAAGTGGGAGTGTGCAGTAGGGTGTATTCGTCTTGACTGTTCATTAGTCTGATAGCCTGGGGGAAAAAGCTATCCCTCAGTCGGCTAGTACGGGATCGGATGCTGCGGGGACGTCTTCCTGAGGGCAGCAGAGAGAGCAGTCTGTGGGACGGGTGACTGTAATCATTGATGATCCTCTGGGCTTTTCTTATACACCAACTGGTGTAGATGTCCTGGACCTGGAGGGAGGGAACCTCACCTTCAACAAACATACCATATGTCACCTTTCCTCAATGATTTGAAAATAAAAATTATACTTTTCTTTACTCTAATCTGACTAACAAACCAATCAATCATGTTCACATAAAAAAAGCATCATAACAGTAGTCCATATAATCATGAAATATATTATTTTTCTTCCAAGGCCAAATGAGGCTTTATATATTGAACAGAGTGAAATTGATGTTCTTTTCATATTCACTTTGCCTGCATTTGAATAATAACCATCACAGTAGATGAATGAACCTGAGTTCACGATCAGTCCTGATTATTAGTCTAAAAATCACTGCTTTCAATTTGACATTTGCGTAAAGACAGAACACTGAGAAAATAGTACTTATTTAAAATGTAGATTCTTTAGAATATTTGTTGGCCACAAAACCAGTCATAAGTGTACATTTTTCAAAATGTGAGATTTCTACATATTCTGAACGCTGAATAGATGAGCTTTCCATTGATGTTTGGTTTGTTAGGATAGGACAATATTTGGCCGATATACAACTATTTGAAAATCTGGAATCTGAGGGTGCAAATAAATCTCAATACTGAGAAAATTGCCTTTAAATTTGTCCAAATGAAATTCTTAGCAATGTATATTACTAATGAAAAATTAAGTTTTTATATATTCACTAAAATGCACTAAATATCTTCATGGAACATGATCTTTACTTAATATCCTAATGATTTTTGGCATACAAGAAAAATGTATTATTTTGACTTATACAATGTATTTTTGGCTATTACTATAAATATACCCCAGTGACTTAAGACTGGTTTTGTGATCCAGGGTCACAAATGAAAAAATCTCTAATGTCTCTTCTCTCCAAAAATCTATAATTGTTTTTACTTTTTACAATTAAATATCAATGTGCCACTGATTTGAATGAAATCGCCACCCTTAATATTTCAGAAATCCCCATGAGTCGGTCTTCATATTCAGCAGTCAAAAAGTATTATCTTGGCTGAATAGAAATGAACGAGTGCTTGGATGGAGTCACTACACTTTAGGATGTGGGGCTTACAGTGTTTCCCCGCAGGCAACCCACTAAAACAGCTGTTAACTCTGATATTGAAAGCCTGTCAATCAATGTGCTGCAACAGAGTACAGGGAATTTTGTGTTGAGACACTTTCTGTAGTTATTGACAAATCGTGCCCAGGTGGTCTCATGCTGGCATTTCAGCCTGTTAAGATGGAAAGGTCAAATGTCACGTGCCATCAATATATCAATACAAATGACCTGAAACCTTATAGGAGAACTTAGATTTGTGCTTAGAAACAAATAGTCTCATTTATAATATCTAATAATCTGTGCCCAATGACATAAAGCACTCATTGTAGCCTTGCTCCTGTCTTTCTGTGGCAGTGATACTGCGTTTGACGCCTTTCATAATTCAGCGCAGCATGCTATATATAGATTCAGGGTTTCTTAAAGCCCAGAGGGCACAATTACTATCTATATTCTCTTGCCAAGCAGCTTTAGCGTTGTTTTCTACACTGGTAGGGATGTCATTTACGAGATCCTCTTGAGTAATTGAGGGTCTAGCTTGACTGACGCGGTTTAGAGACCCTGTTTGGCTCAATATATCTGGATGAGTGATCAAAACAGGTTTGGGTTTAGTACACCAATTAGACCTTTGAGAAATTGTAGCACAAAGACAGCTGCTTTCTGAACCAACACTTTTCTTTAGTTTGTTGCAATTTAACAAAGAATTTAAAGTTTATAGTAACAGTTCAACTACTTCTTTTAAATTATACATTATAATATTTTATATATAATGCATATTTGACCAAATGATAAAGGTGTTTTGGACCCTTATGTTACAACCAAAACCACTGATTACTATAGAACAACAAAAAGAGGGTAATGTTTGCCTCTAAAGGTGTCTCTGCACAGCCAAGTTAATGCTGCTCTGTGCCTGTGCAAAATTCTGTGTTTAGATGCAATAGTGCAAAAAAGCCAGACTAAATTATGCCTGCACTGTCCCTTTAGACACTAGCATCAAAGTACTGTGTAAAGATGCAATTGCTGTGTAAATGCATTCATACCAACTCTTAGCAGAATCAAACAGTCTGTGTAAAGACAACTCAGAAATATTCAGTTGTATTTGTTACAAAACATAAAAAATCTTCAGATGATAACCTTGAGCGAAACCACAAAAGCCAGACAGTCCTGACTTAGTTAGACTAAGAATATATTGTGAGCAAATATGTCATTTTGGGCATCCAGTATGTTAATCAGTTTTACATAAGCTAAATAATTACTTCCAACTACCATAGATTTTATGTGGTCTAGGCAAGATATTGTCTGCGTCAAGTCAGCAGTGGCATTATGGCCTTATTTACTTTACAATGTATTGATCCGGGAAAATGTGTTCTTCCCGATACTACATATGGATCTGTGATTGTCTCCAGATTGCTGTCCCTTGGTGATTCTGTGTATGTCTTCATGAATATGCAGTTTGGTAATTAGCCTTAATTGAGTGCACAAATCAGAAGATAATATATATGAAATGCATTATTTATCATAGGACAGAGCCTTTGGTACAGATCTTACATAAAATTTCAGCAACCTAAGTTATTGTTATTTGGCATGATTGATTTCAAAGTTTTAACAACATTCTCTTTGATTTCTTTTCTGGATTTACAGATCCAGGAATATAATAGAGAAACAACACTTTACAAAAACAAGGCAGAGGCAGAGCCTGGGAAGACACAAACCCTTTAATTATAACTGCAATGGTACATGGATCACTTAGTCTGAGTCAAAACAACTTAATTTTCATGAGCCAATATTTGCATTTTGTAACAAGTTGTTATAGGTCAAGCTTAAAATTGCCATGCATAATTGAAAATAGCACAATACACTCATTTTAAACAAAGAAATAAATTAACAAATTGATTAATTAAGCAATATCACGGCCACAAGAGTGCTGTTGTTTATAAAACACATTTCTACAGCACGATTGAGTGTGTGATTGTTTTTATGCAGCAATTCAATAAACTAGTTATATTAAGTAACTTTTACACACAATACTAACATAAATTTTAATAGTATTTTTTATTTTTCCACAAAAATTAATTAAGTTAATTTCGGTTCCCAAGAGGAGTCCTTGGGAGTGTCATTTGCAGTGCATGCTGGGATTGTTCTCAGAAAGCTACAATTAAGAATTTGGGTTGATGCCATACAAAATGAACACTGTACTTCTATCTCTCACAGGCTCAAATTCTTCGTGCAAATGTGCAAAATGCTCAAGCACTTTAAAGTCAGGCTGATTGGCAAACTGGCTGGAAATGGTTTTATAATTCATCTTCTGGAAAACTTTGTTCTATTGTGTCGCTATTGCTGTAGTTGCGGTGTGTACTTTGCTATTTTCATAGAATTACAATAAATATAAACACTTTGTAGTTGTCATTATAGTTATCATCCTTGCTGTGAATGGGCCTTAAAGGAATAGTTCACCCAAAAAATTAAAATGTTGTCATCATTTACTCTTTTTCCTCATGTAGTTCCAAACCTGTATGAGTTTCTATCTGAACATAAAAATATATTTTGAAGAATGCTTCAACATAAGAAAGTAACTCATATGGGTTTAGAAAGACACGAGGGTGAGTAAATGATAAAACATTTTTTGGGGCTGAACTATCCCTTTAATGCAGGGTCATGTTATTGATCCACAGAACTGAATATAGTCTGTTTTGTTATAGCATAAATTATTTCTTGAATATTCTTTTTATGCATTCAAGGACCTGCATTTCATTTCCTAATTAATCTGTATCCGATAAAGCAGGGAAGATTATTACTTCCCTTTTGATATAGAGGTTGATGACACTGACAGTGGCGGATAATCTGGGTTATGGATTTTCAACTGTGATTCAGATCAGTGTTCGAAGCCGCCACATAGTTTTTTGCAGTTACTGGGATACGGTTGATGATGGCACAGAGACATTGCAGGAAAATCTGTGCAAATGAATTATGTATGCTGTTGCCTCTTGATAGGCCAAGCCAGACAAGAGTTGAGCAAGTAATTCAAAGGCTCTCTCCCTGTTGAAGCATGAAAGTAAAAAATAATTAGTGCCTGCGTCTGGAATAAACGTGATAAAGTTAAACAAGAAGTGGGAAAACGCTTAGAGAGAAGTAAGAAAGTATTCTGCATGAAACAATATTGACATGGCTTTCTGCTTTTTCATGCTCAGACTGCAAAATGAACAGCTGTCTGACGGAAATCAATAAAGTGGGCGCTCATTTGTCTCAGGTAGGCCCGTTAACGATGAGAATGTTTTGAAGTAATTAGCCTATCTTGCGTTAAAAGACCTGACCTTTTATCGACAGGGGCAACCCTCTTTGAATACAATGCATCGGTAACTCATTTCGGGGGCCACAAAAGGATATAGGATTTCTTTGTAGAATATTAAAACAAGACATAAAACAAACCTTGGCTTTATTTCTCATTTAATTGGATTTTTTCCTGCTTTGGTTTTTGATGATAGGAAACGTGTTGTGATTAATTCAAGTCTTTTCCCCTCAATATTCTTCTCAAACAGATTTGGGGAAAATGTATTTAGTTGGTGTAAAATACCTTGTATGTCGATATATTAAACTGTATAACATATTGGATATAATGAATGCTTTGTTGTTGTTGTTAAAAGACATCATTGCCATTATAATGGCAGTGAAATATTAATAATCTACTCTGTCAAGATTAACATTTCTATTTTTCGGGGGAGTAAACAATTCATAATTTAATTATGTACATGCTTATTTTGTAATCAGTTCTTAATGTCCTCATTTAAAACACCCTATATATAAAGAAATGTAAATGCCAAAATGCATGCATTTATATAAAGCCATTACACTACATTCAGAAATGTGTGCTAAATAAAATTGGTTAATTATTAATTCATTAATTTATATTTTTAAGAAATTAATAATTTAATGCCAGCCTTTGGAACTTTTTATTCATCAAGAGATGCTGAAAATGTATCACTGTTTCCACAAACATAATATAATATAATAATAATCAGCATATCTGAATGATTTTTGAAGGATCGAGTGACACTGAAGACTTAACAACTGCTTAAAATTCAGCTTTCCATCACAGAATTAAATTACTGTCACGATTGCCTACAGAGAGGAGCAAGGGATGTGGAGATGAAGGACAAATAGGAACAACAGTCTTTAAACGTCCAAACCGGGGTAACACAGGGCAGCCAGGAACACACATGTAACACAACATTGACGTTCAACACCGGGCATGGAAACATGGGGCAGACAACACTTTAAATATGTGGCTTAACGAGGGGTAATTGGCAAGACACAGGTGAATCACATGAACAATCACACATGGGGAAACTGGGTCACGGGGAGCATGTGGGGAGAAAAACACGCACAGAAAGTGCATAATCCTGACAGTTACAATACAAAGTAATTTCAAAATAATATTTCACAATAGTATTACAGAGCCCAAAACTTTTAAACATTGTGTAAGTAGCAAAAAACAAACAAATAAATAAACAGACAGATAGAAAAAATAAACACAATCAGATTATTTTAAAGTCTTCTCAGCCATGGCCTCTCGGTTATATTTTGTTTTATATTTTCTGTAAACATGGAATAAAATTGACCTATATTAAGAAAGACAAGTCTTATGTTTTAAAGGCCCTTCAAAACAGAATCTGGCACTGGTACAACCTTCACTATAATAGTATAAGCAGCTATATTAATGATATATGCTGATTTTAGAAATGTTTTTGACTGGCTATTAATGTGTCCAGATGGTGTAGCTATGTCATCTACCTCCAAGGACTAACAGGGCCATTCTAACCAGCCAAACTGTGATCTCTTGACTGTAACATCTGAGCCTGTGGCCCACCCACCGGTCCAACACAAGGAGCTCTCAATAGAATTAGTCACTGATGAGATTTACTGAACTGTTCATTGCATCCACCTGGTTTCCATTTCCCGTTTTATTGTATGCTATGGTTTATCCTAACACACCTTTCAGCCGTGTCTGCAATTCTGATCTTTCATATTCATATCTAACTGGATTGGACTGTATACCTACTTCTGCCTTCTCATTTCATCCAAATAATCATCTTCATATAAATCCTGTGTTTTCAGCTATGTTACATTGGTTCATACCAGGACATTTGTACAACCATGATGTGTCAGGATTGGAGTCCAGACATAGACTGCATTTAGAGTTCAGTTTCTAATGAACGCTCTAGCTTCAGTAGTATGCCAGCTCTCTTTTCTCATTTAAGTTAGTTACCCACCAGGGTACAGCAGTCTAGAGAACTAAATTAAAGCAAAATTAAATAATCAACTCTAAACACTTTTTTGTAAACAGTATGGGACTTAAAAAAGCTTATCTTGAAGGAGAAAATGTGTTTCTAATATTCCACAATTATTGTTATTCTCCAAGGAGCAGTTCACCAATAAAAACATCAAACAAGAAAAAATAGACATAAAATCTTCCGATTGTAATGTCTGGTGATGCCACTGTAAAGCCTCATTTCTATAATAATAAAGTCCATGCTGGAGAGCAAACCCGTGAGAAATGGAGAGAAATTAAGTGAGTTTATCACAGGGCACAAACATATTGTCCATATTATTGATGTGTAGAAAAATCATAAGCAGAATATTTTTACCTACAAGTCTCTTCACCATTGTGGCCTTTGAACTTTAAATAATTAATGAGCTTTACACAACACTATGAAATAATTTGAGTTGGATAATGTTGGCTTTATAGCGTTTAACATGTCTTTCCATCATGACTTGACCTTAAAGGAATAGTTCAGCCCAAAAAAATATTTTTTGGGGGGGGAAATGTACTCACTCTGAGGGCATAGAAGATGTATGAGTTTGTTTCTTTATTGGAACAGATTTGGAGAAATTTAGCAATAATTCACTTGCTCACCAGTCGTTCCCTTGCAGTGAATGGGGCTGTCAGAATGAGAGTCTGAACAGCTGATAAAAACATCACAATAATCCTCAAGTAATCCACATGACTCCAGTCCATCAATTAATGTCTTGTGACGTGAAAAGCTACATGTTTGCACAATGAATCCTGGCCAAAATACCATATTCCATAATAATACTTCCTCCTGTGAAAAAGTCCATTCCCTGTTGTCTTCTCACATCAAAATCGGCAGAAATATTTAAGAACTGTTTTTTTCATTTGTAAACAGTGCTTAATCTTTGCATATTTCTCTCCTGATTCAGAAAAGCAACATTATGGATAGAAGACTAGTAGCCTACTTCATAGTTTTTAGCCAAAAATATTTTGATGAATGATTAATTCATTTTTTACAAACACATAGCTTTTTGCTTCACAAGACATTAATTGATGGACTGGAGTCATGTGGATTACCTGAGGGCCTGCAGGGTGACTCATTTTTTTTTTTTTATGTATGTAACACGAATTCCGGAAATGTTGGGGCGCTTTTTTTTTAATTTGAATAAAATGAAAACTAAAAGACTTTTAAATCACTTGAGCCAACATTTTATTCACAATAGAACATAGAGAGCATAACAAATGTTTAAACGGAAAAATGTTACACTTTTATCCACTAAATGAGCTCCATTTCAAATTTGATGCCTGCTAAAGGTCTCAAAAAAGTTAGCACGGGGGAAGCAAAGGGCTGAAAAAGCAAGAATTTTTGAAAAGATTCAGCTGGGAGAATATCTAGCAACTAATGAATTAATTGACTTCAGGTTTGTAACATGATTAGCTATAAAAGGGATGTCTTAGAGAGGCAGAGTCTCTCAGAAGCAAAGATGGGCAGAAGCTCTCCAATCTGTGAAAGAGAGCGTAAAAATATTGTGGAATACTTAAAAAAAAATCCTCAACATCAAATTGTAAAGGATTTGCAAATCTCATCATCTACAGTGCATAACATCATCAGAAGATTCAGAGAAACTGGAGACATCTCTGTGCGTAAGGGACAAGGCAGGAGACATTTGTTGGATACCCGTGGTCTTCGGGCCCTCAGATGACACTGCATCACTCATCTGCATGATTCTGTCATTGACATTACTAAATGGGCCCAGGAATACTTCCAGAAACCAATATCGGTAAACACAATCCGCCGTGCCATCTGCAGATGCCAATTTAAGCTCCATCGTGCAAAAAGGAAGCCATATGTGAACATGGTCCAGAAGTGTCGTCATGTCCTGTGGGACAAGGCTCATTTAAAATGGACTATTTCAAAATGGAAAAATGTTCTATGGTCAGACGAGTTTAAATTTGATATTCTTGTTGTAAATCACGGACACCTTGTCTGCCAGGCTAAAGAGGAACACCTTCCAGCGTGTTTATTTGATAGGGAAAAAGCCAGCATCTCTGATGGTATGGGGGTGTATAACTGCATACAGCGAGGGCAGCTTGCATGTTTTGGAAGGTACTATGAATGCTGTAAGGTACATAAAGGTTTTAGAGCAACAAATGCTCCCCTCCAGACGACAGTCTATTTCAGGTAAGGCCTTGTGTATTTCTACAGGACAATGCAAAACCACATACTGCAGCTATTACAACAGCATGGCTTCGTAGTAGAAGAGTCCAAGTGCTGAATTGGCCTGCCTGCAGTCCAGATCTTTCACCTATAGGTAACATTTGGCGCATCATTAATCGAAAAATACATTAAAGATGACCACAAACTTTTCAGCAGCTGGAAATCTATATCAGGCAAAAATGGGACCAAATTTCAAAACCAAAACTCCAGAAACCCATAAACTTGATGCCCAGATGTCTTCAAAACTGTTTTGAAAAGAAGAGGAGATGCTACACCATGGAAAATATGCCCCCGTCCCAACTATTTTGAGACCCGTATGTGTTCAAATTGAAATGAGATAATTTTGTGCAAAAAATTGTACAATTTCTCAGTTTAAACATTTGTTGTGTTATCTATGTTCTGTTGTGAAAAAATATTGGCTCATGTGATTAGAATTGTTTGTTTTTATTAAATTGTTTTAATTTTATTACAATTTAAAAAACGCCCGACATTTCCGGAATTCGTTTTGTAAACTGTTTTCAAATCTACATTTATTTTGCTGGAGCACGCATCTGCCATTACAATCTCTGTTTTTGTGAGAGTCCTAAACAACTGCTGTGCAAAGCTTTAGAGTTAAGATCTGTCTAAAGTGTTATTGCCTGTTTTAGAGAGTTTGTGATTTTCAATCATTGATGGAGAGCAAGAACCAGAGGAAGACAAGTTCATTTGCCAGGCCGAGAAAACTGGGCTCAATCAAAACCGGCTAACAGCTTTCCTACAATGATAACTATTGAACGCTTTATCTCATTGTGGGAAGTCACAGCAAATCCATGTCCGTCTAGATTAGGCCTCACCGTGTACTTACAAATTAATTTTTCACCGCCTGTCAACAAATTAAAGATAAATAACACAATGACAATATGCTGAAGTTGTCGACTTGCTTAGCATGCCTTATCAGAATTGTACACCTGTTATTGTGTTTTAGAAAAGCATAGCTTGTAATTATTTGTCTTGTTTAATGCTGCACAATGTTTGGAATAGGGTTAGCTCATATTTCGAGTAGCGTTCGTTAAATGCAAACACAGAATCCATTAGTGTCAGTTCACAAAACATTCTCAGCGGTGCCCTCCTTCCATTTCATTACCGCTCCAGTCTGTGGTGAATGGATTACTGGGTGTAATTCACTCAAACTTGGAGTACTGACAATCCTCTCAAACTTTTGCATTTGCGCATGCATTGCTAACATCTCTCTGAAAATCTCCTCCGTCAAGCACATGCATATCAATATAACATGCTGTACGGATAATAGAAATCACATTCTCTCCGGTAGAGAATCTGTTGTGTAAATATTATCCTATGACTTAGGCATGTAAATGTGGTGGTCATTCCAAAAGTAGTTGCTCATTATTTCTGTACTTTGCAATGTTGCTTATTTCATCTGCAGCACTGCGAATTGATAGTCATCTAGAAAATGGAATGAAATGTCAACAGTGATCAGTATGAGCTTGGATTATGATAGAAATGCATTAATATGGAGAACAACACATGCAGAAAGTGGTTTTGCAGTCTGTTGGCCCGCACAGCCACAAGTGCTCCACCACTGTGCCAGTGGTCCCCCACTTCAGATTGTAAAGTGTTTTTGTTTTTAAATGCCTTGTCAAGTACGATATCGTTGGGGGGAGTTTGATGGATGTTTTGTTTGGAATTTTACAGCAGAAAACGAAGCGGCATTATCCGTGACAAAATTGAAATGAGCTCAGCCTACATCACAGCACAGAATGTGCAAGCACACTGCAAAATTGATAAAGAGAAAATCATTAGGATGCTGGTGGAAACTAGGCTGCACAAATACGTTCGCTGCGCTATACTACAAAGCTCACAGGTGTTTTGGAGGCTTATCTTAACCATGATGTGATTGAAAATTTAAAGATGAGAAGTAATTTAGTTCTATCACATGAACTCCATGTCTCTCACTGTGTCTTGGAAAGCACCATCTGTGCTTGTTGTTAGCGGAGGACATAAATACATTACGATGGTGTTTGTAGGCTGCTTAAAATCATCAGGGGTTTGAGATTCATGTGGGCGTACTTACTTTTTGAGGGTTTTTAAAAATTAATGCACCATGTACTATTTGTAATGTCCAAATTATAAAAATAAACAAATGTGTTACATTCTTGTAGAAAAAGATACAAAAGCTGTCACTCGGGTCTTAAAAGGTACATCTTTGTACCATATTTACCCCTAAATGGTGCATATTAGTACACAACTCTAATTATGTCATTAATTACTAACCCCTTTGTCAGTTACAAATTCGTAAGAACTTCGTTCATCTTCAGAACACAAATTAAGATATTCGGATGAAATCCAAGAGCTTTCTGACCCTACATAGACTACAATGCATCTGACCTGTTCAAGGCCCAGAAAGGTAGTAAAGACATTGTTAAAATAGTCCATGTGGCATCAGTGGTTCAACCATAATGTTATGAAGCAACAATACTTTTTGTATACAAAGAAAACAAAATTAACAACTTCAACTATTTAGTCTCTTCCATGTCAGTCTTCGACGCACGCTCACAACAGTATCACAATGCATTTTCAACTATCCCCGTAATCCCTTTAAAAGGAGCATTTTAGATAGGCTGCGTTCCACTCCACTTTTAATCATGCACTCACGAACTTCTCTAATCACGTCCCCTCGGGGGAATCCCCGCTGCCCTTTTGAAGTGTGTTCCACTTTGTGAAGTGGACGAGGGAAGTTTATACGGATTGTTTAAATGGACGGACACTCAACCACTCGATTTTGAGCTTCATATGCACACTTCAGGCCACTCCACAGACTCACAATATGATGTTTTATTAACAAGGTTCGGGAGGAGCACGATCAGATAATCAACCGATTTGGCACAGGTGCAACTCGTTTAGCTAACCATCCTAATGAGCACAACGCGTACATATATATACACAGACACAGCCTGCCTACCTCCGTCCAGTGACAGTTTTCCGGCATTCCAGCTTTCTCTCGTCTGCCAGAAAATGTCTGATCTCGAGTCGTTTTCATCCGACAACGAACCCGACACTCCATCACAAGCCACCCGCTCCAAGGCACGGCTTGGTCAAGCCTCCGGCTCCAAGGCACCTCCTCCGGCAGGCTCCAAAGCGCTTCCTCCTCGGCCAGGCTCCACCGCCGAGCCCCAGGCTTCAGCGCGCGGGCGGAGGCCCACAAGGCCAGCTACTCCCTCTCCTAAACCACGAAGTCTTCGTCCACCTCCACCATCAAGACAGCCATTACAATCCCCATCATCTTCATACGCTTCAGCTTCACCATCCATCCCTCCTATCGGGAAATGGACCGTCGCGGGATTGAGACAAGCATTGTCAAACTCCGACGTTAAGTTCTCCCGGAAGACGAGCAAAGCTCAGCTCTTTGATCTTTTCGTCTCTCTGGGGAAAACCAACACATCCACCTCAAAAAAGGTATCCAAAGCCCGCAAGACAATAAACTATCATGTCTCTCCAACTTCGTCTTCCAGATCAAGTTCCGGCTCCCCGCGAGCGCCAAGACGCAGCAGGCCGTCAGCAAGCCTGGGCCACGCCCCAGACTCGGCCGTTCCTCGCACAGCGCCGCCCCCCTTTTCTTCTCAACCATCCACCGCGGCACCCCAGCCACTGCGTCACGCGCAGCTCCGCACACGGGTATAACTTTCCAATCTCCTATTCTTCCCACTCCCTTCCTTCTTCCCTCGGCCGCAGACGCTAGCGTGAGGCTGCCTCCGCTAGCCGCTCAAGCCCAGCCCCCCTACTATCACCCTCCCGCTTCTTCTTTTTCCCATCAATGGCCAGCAGCCCCCGCGGCAGACGTCCATGCAGGGAATCATCAGCCAGCAACACAGTCTCACTGGCTCCCTCCCTCTTTTCTTCCCACTTCTCTCCACGGGCTCCCCGAAGCATCAGGGGCCGATCCGTGCGTGAGGCTGCCTCCGCAAACGGCTACGACCCCTCCCTCCTTCCCTTCTACCTCCTCCTACGTGCTTCCCCAAGCACCAGGGGCTAATCCGTGCGTGAGGCTGCCTCCGCAAACGGTTACGGCCCCCCTCTATCTTCCTTCCAACCCTTCTATCCCATCTAGATCACAGTTCACCTTATTCACAGCAGTCCCCCTACCTACCCCGTCAAACGCTGCTGCTCTGGAACCACCTCCCGTACCCAACACCATCAAAACCCAGATCCTCGCAGGTATGGACATCGATCTCTCATCTCTCCTCTCTCTGCTACCGCCCGCCGAAACCCACCGTCAAATCGATTGCGGAGATTTTTCGGTCACTTTGAAAAATCCAACTCCCAATTCATCCCGCCCCCTCACATTTTCCGAATTCACTATAGCTTTCGGCCGCTTCACGGAAACAGTTTGCTCAGGTTTTTCCCCATAGACGGCGCGAACTCAACGACTATCTAGCAATAGTTGCGGAGCTTGCGCTATCTTATGGCGGAGCCCATTTTTACACGTACCATAAATTATTCTCAGCCAAATGCGCGGTACGTGTTTCTCAGTGGAATCAGTGCCCCTATTGGGGCGCACTAGACTCTGATCTCCACAATAGAGTATTTTTCAGTTGTCCCAATATTTCGTGCGCCGTCTGCAGGTCAGTAGCTCACTCGACCATCACATGCCCCCAAGTTAATCCTGCCATAATACCCTGCCCAGAACCGACGCAAGCTAAATCCACCAGCTACGTACCCCGCTCTACAACCACAAATCCTCCTCTGGATCCCAAGAGAGAATCCATCCCATTCTCCGGTAACCAGCAGGTATGCGGCAACTTCAACAGAGGAAGATGCACGAGACAGCTGTGCAAATATCTCCACGTCTGCAGCTATTGTGGCGGGGCCCATGCCCGCATAGTCTGTCCTGTCTCAAAAGCCACCAATAAAAAATCCAGAAACTACTTATCGACTCCAGTCAATATTTCTCGTCTATCCTCTGAACTTTCACATCACCCAGACACTAACTTCACCAGCTATCTATTGTCTGGCCTCAAACAGGGCTTTAATCCCGGCACTACATGCCCGCTCTCACATAACATCATTAGTAATAATCTCCAATCCGCACTCGCAGAGCCAGACACAGTAGATAATCTAATCAAAAAAGAAGTCGAGTCAGGTTTCATGATCGGACCCTTCGATACTCCACCGTTTGAGACTTTTCTCATCAGTCCTATCGGAGTGGCTACCAGGAAATTTTCGGGGAAAAAACGCTTAATAATCGATCTATCAGCTCCACACAATTCCCCGTTCTCTAGCATAAACAGCCTCATACCCCTTGAGGAATATTCTCTACACTACCACGATATAGACCAAGCGATCACCATGATCAAAAATGTAGGTCGCGGTGCGTGGCTGGCAAAAGTAGACATCACTTCTGCTTTCAAAGTGATGCCTATCCACTCAGACTTTTGGCACTTATTCGGGATCCGCTGGCGTGAGAGGTTTTATTTCTCAGTACGCCTAACTTTCGGATGTAGAAGTAGCCCAAAAATTTTCGATATGTTATCAGAGGCAATCTGCTGGATCCTGATTAACAACTATTCAGTGCCTCACCTAATCCACCTGCTCGACGACTTCCTCATCGTATCTCCCCCCGATGCCATCCCAGCCGAAAACATCACGACAGTCCAACGAATTTTCGCAGGAGCTCGGAATCCCCATCGCGCAGGAAAAATCTTTAGGTCCTACACAGCTCATCGAATTTCTGGGCATCAACCTGGACTCAGTCAAATTCCAAGCTTCGTTGCCCAAGGAAAAAATCGACAGAATAATCCTAGTGGCTTCCTCCTTCACAGAGGGCCACGATTGCTCCAAACGCGATCTCCTGTCCCTGCTCGGTCACTTTAACTTCGCAATGCGCATAATTCCCCAAGGCCGCCCCTTCATCTCTCACATGCTCGCACTCGCATCCTCCGTACATGCCCTAGACGACCAAATTATCATAAATCAGGCTTCCCACAACGAAATCAGTTTATGGATCACCTTCCTTAAACAATGGAACGGTCTAACTTTTTTTACAGCGATCTGGTCCTCCTCCCCGACGATATCCAACTGTTTACCGACGCAGCCCCATCCGTCGGTTTCGGGGGATACTACCAAGGGCGTTGGTTCGCGTCTTCATGGCCCCCCCAGATGCGCGACTCTCCCCAGTCCTCAGCACTGTTCGAACTCTACCTGCTAGTTATCGCCGCCTCGTTATGGGGAAAAAATTGGACATCACGCAGCATCCTGGTGCACTGCGATAACGAAGCGACTGCATTAATAAAGGCCGTTCCCATTCCCTCGCTCTCATGCCACTGCTAAGACGTCTAATCTGGATTTCAGCATGCGATCAATTTATTATAACGGCTAAACACATTCCCGGATCCAAAAATCTAATCGCTGATTCTCTCTCTCGTTTCATGTTTCAGAAATTCAGAGCGCTGGCTCCGGAGGCGAACCCATCGCCAACCCCAGTACCTCCCTATTCGCAACTCATATTCCCCTAACCCATCCCCTAAAACCTCTCCTCGATTCGTCTCTCGATTCCATCCTCAAAGCAGTTTCACCCAGAACCATCCAGTCATATCTAACAGCTTGGCGATGTTTCAAAGCATTTCACCTCTCCTACAACCTGCCATTTCCCGATTTTTCTCTCCTGGCAATCACGTCATTTATCTCCTACCTCAATTCCATCAAGAACCTCCAAGCCGGATCCATCAAAGGTTACTTAAGCGGCGTTCAATTTTTCCACAAACTAATTTACGGTTTCCCCTCCTCCGAAATAAATAATTCCCAAACTTCCCTATTAATCAGAGGAATTCAGCGCTCTCAACCGTCTAGCCCAGATTCCAGACAGCCCATAACTCTGGACATCCTCACAAAATGCATCCGAATTCTCTGCACAGGATACCAGTCTATCCACACCGCCCGTACCCTCGATGCCATGTTTCTATTGGCTTTCTTCGGTTTCCTGAGATGCTCAGAAATCGCTATCACCTCCAAATTCAACCCCGAACTCCATCCGACCATCTCTGCTTTGTCCATAATCGACAGCGAAACTATCGCCTACTTTATCAAACAAAGTAAGACCGACCAAGAAAGGAAAGGCCACTTCATATACATTTTCAACCTCCCATCTCCAATCCAACCCTATCAGGCTCTCTTTTCTTATTTTCAAATCAGGAACGCCCAAGCTACATCCACACTGGACCCTCTCTTCGTCGACGATTCTAACCACCCCGTGACACGATTCTGGTTCCAAAAACACCTAAAACGAATCATCACTCAAGCAGGCTTACCCGCAGGAAACTTTTCCTGCCACTCATTTCGCATCGGAGCAGCAACTACAGCAGCTCAAAAAGGCCTCTCTCAAAATCAGATCCAGACCCTCGGTCGATAGTCATCAGACGCCTTCAAAAGCTACATTAGGTACAACCAACTCCACATAAGGGAAGCACATTTAGCCCTGATCAGTTAAAAAAAAAAATAAAAAAAAAAAAAAAATAACGCCCTCATATCCAGCCGCAAGGGGGACTCTACCCTCCGGTGCAGCAGAGCCGCAGCTCCCTTCGGACGCAGCGAGAGTCCCTCCATCAGTCGCGTCTCCTTGCTATCCCAGCGTCGGACGGGGCTCCCCTTCCGGTGCAGCAGACCCGCGGCTCCCTTCGGTCGCAGTGTGACGCCTCCGTCTGTCATCTCGGGTTGCGCTGCGTGCTCGGTGGCGGACGGGGCTCCCACTCCCGGTGCAGCAGAGCCGCTGGCTCCCTTCGGTTGTAATGGGAGCCCTTCTTCCGACGCGTCAAACCGCGCCTTGCATCAAGTCGCAAGGGGGACTCTCCCCTCCGGTGCAGCAGAGCCGCAAGCTCCCTTCGGACGCAGCGAGAGTCCCTCCATCAGTCGCGTCTCTTTTGCCTATCCAGCGTCGGACGGGGCTCCCCTTCCGGTGCAGCAGACCCACGGCTCCCTTCGGTCGCAGTGTGACGCCTCCGTCTGTCATTCGAGTTGCGCTGCGCGCTCGGCGGCGGACGGGTCTCCCACTCCCGGTGCAGCAGAGCCGCTGGCTCCCTTCGGTTGTATCGGGAGCCCTTCTTCCGATGCGTCAAACCGCGCCCCACATCAAGCCAAAAGGGGGACTCTCCCCTCCGGTGCAGCAGAGCCGCAGCTCCCTTCGGACGCAGTGAGAGTCCCTCCATCAGTCGCGTCTCTTTGCTTCTTCAGCATCGGACGGGGCTCCCCTTCCGGTGCAGCAGACCCACGGCTCCCTTCGGTCGCAGTGTGACGCCTCCGTCTGTCATTTCGAGTTGCGCTGCGCGCTCGGCGGCGGACGGGGCTCTCACTCCCGGTGCAGCAGAGCCGCCGGCTCCCTTCGGTTGTAACGGGAGCCCTTCTTCCGACGCGCCAAACCACGCCTTGCACTAAACTGAAAAGGGGGACTCTCCCCTCCGGTGCAGCAGAGCCGCAGCTCCCTTCGGACGCAGTGAGAGTCCCTCCATCAGTCACGCCTCTTTGCTTTTTCAGCATCGGACTGGGCTCCCCTTCCGGTGCAGCAGACCCACGGCTCCCTCCAGTCGCCGGGTGAGCCCTCCGTCTGTCGTCTGAGCTATGCTGCATACTCTGCGGCGGACGAGGCTCTCCCCCCCGGTGCAGCAGAGCCGCTGGCTCCCTTCGGTTGCATGGGAGCCCTCCATCCGATGCGTCAACCGCGCCTCGAATCTCCTTGCCTATTCAGTGTCGGACGGGGCTCTCCCTGCTGGTGCAGCAGAGCCGCAGGCTCCCTCCAGTCACAGTGGGAGCCCTCCATCCGACATGCCAAACCGCGCCTCGTTTCAGCTGCAAGAGGGACCCTCCCTTCCGGTGCAGCAGAGCCACAGCTC
The DNA here is from genome assembly GCA_003573665.1 of Oxygymnocypris stewartii. NCBI lineage: Eukaryota > Metazoa > Chordata > Actinopteri > Cypriniformes > Cyprinidae > Oxygymnocypris > Oxygymnocypris stewartii. The sequence goes on along the minus strand of QVTF01006561.1, from coordinate 1,691,164 downwards.
CCTCCGGACGCAGCGAGAGTCCCTCATTTGATATCTGCCATCGTGCTCCTCTTCCAGCGGCACGTAGGGCTCGCCAGTCCGACGCTGCAAGCCGCAGCTCCCGTCGAGCACCGCACGAGCTCACCAGTCGCCCTGCCTCCTTTTCACCTTGCAGACTCCAATCCATACCTCTCCACAGCAGGCATATTTTGGGGAGCAATTAACCTCGCTCTCTGGCCGCTGTCCCATGCCTCAAGCTTCTTTGGGGAGCTCTCTGGGTTCGGGCCATGTTCCGGGCTCGGAGCCCTCCCCCAGGACAGCAAGCCAAAATATGCCTAACATTCGCTATCAGATTAAATGTAAGGGTGAACTCGTGAAATGATGTTTTATTAACAAGGTTCGGGAGGAGCACGATCAGATAATCAACCGATTTGGCACAGGTGCAACTCGTTTAGCTAACCATCCTAATGAGCACAACGCGTACATATATATACACAGACACAGCCTGCCTACCTCCGTCCAGTGACAGTTTTCCGGCATCCCTCCTCCACCCCAACTCCTCACCCCCAATCTATTCCATCCCTCATCAGGGACGGGGGAGCTCTCTGGGTTCGGGCCATGTTCCGGGCTCGGAGCCCTCCCCCAGGACAGCAAGCCAAAATATGCATAACATTCGCTATCAGATTAAATGTAAGGGTGAACTCGTGAAGCAACACGATTGTGACATCATCTCAGATCACGTTTCATTTATTCCCACCCCAAACAACTCTGTAATATATAAACATTTTGATTCAGCCCATTGCAAGTGCTCTGCCAGAAGTGGGCACTCATGCAACATAATAATGATGTACATCTAAGTAAATGAGAATGAGGGAAGTTTGCAAGTGAAGGGCATAAAAAAAGTGAACTGAAACGCAGCCATAGTAAGAATAGCCTACTAGCACAGCCATTAGACTGAGTATTTACAATATTATTTTGGACTTTTCTATACTATACTTTTCACATGTCTTAAATGAACACGATGCACCCACTGTTGCAGAATCTTACTACGACACAAGCACATCACACTGCCAACTTATTTGCACAGAGCTGCTTCTCAAACGACTTTAGTAAGCTAGCTAGGAGGACATATGATACACCTACATGCTGACTGACAAGAAAGGGGTCAACAGCTTATTATAAGTAGGAATATAAAGTAATGCCACCTGCTTTAAAAACACTAACTTTGAGATGTTATTGTTGAATAGGAGGTACCGTTTTTGTTCCTCATTAGCTATAGCTAGCTTAAACTGGCTGTGGGACAATCTGTGACAGAACTGGATTAGTAAACTCAGCTGGGGACAGTTACATCAGCTATGATGCAACAATTACACAGCTAATATATATATACATACAGTAAAACAGTTTTGCTTTATTGGACCGCACATGTAACTTTCTTTATTTTGAGGTGTCAGCAAGAAAAGTGTTTATAATAGCAACTAATTTATTGTTTAGATGTCAGCAGACACAGTAGTGATCACTCTGTGCCAGGTTCACATATACATCATTATAAAAAAATTACTTTGCTACTCTAACTGCCTTATTGCTTAATACTATGCATTCTCAGCAGAGTGGAACTCATCAAGAAAGTTCCCCTCATTAAGCAAACTACATGAGAAAAGGATGAGAAGCGAGAATAGAAAAATATACAAGTTCCTAAAGCCCTGCATGGGTTGCCACTGTCAATGATACCAAAAACTAATAAAATAGCAAAAAACGAACATGTTATTGAGCACACTATTTAATTTATAACATTAATTTCACTACCATATAGATCTGTAGATATGGAATTCCTTCCAAACGTCCTCGTCTGTCATCTCAGCACTGCAAACCTGGCATTGTCAACATGAGATTCTTGCACGTAAGTACAGTAATAATTGGTTTTGTTCATTCCACTTGAATGCCACAGTTAACCGTCCACAGGCACAATGCCTTGACCATGGGGTTATAGCTTTTTCATTTTTTTTATGTAAACGTGTCTGATGGATGACTGTTTTGCCTCGTTGCTTTTTCTTCAGCATTTCTTTCACGAGTCACATTAAAAAAAGTACAAACGAGTCTAGAGACCCTATACTTTTTCCACTCTGCGGTCTCCTGTTTTCAATGTGTTCTTTGTAAAGTGCCTAAATAGACTACAGACACTGCATAAAGACTGACATTTTTGGCGTTTTAAAATTTCAGTATTTTCTTTGACTTATTGCCATCCAAATGAAACCAATGGGAAAGAAAATAAGGGGAACAGCGTTTACTGTCTTTATGTTGGTGCAAGTGTGAAGCATGAGCTCTAGTAATATGATAAACACTGTGTCAAAAAGACAATTACCTGATACAGTTTGAGATATATTATTTAGCTGAAGCTATTTTTTTCCAGACGTACGTTCAAAATTATGTTTCAAAGCTTAGTCTGTTTATAGCCATCAGTGTTGGGCGTAATTAGTTACTAAGTAATTAATTACTGTAATTGAATTACTTTTCCCTTGATGAAGTAAAGTAAGGGATTACCCTTATTGTTTCTGTAATTTAATTACAGTTACTTGTTATGTAATCGAACTTAATAGCCTACTGTGTATAGACTGTAGAACATTTATACACAACACAATAGTGGATTTAAAATAAAAATTTTAAGTCGTATCTGGATGCTTTTGTGTTCTCACTTTAAATACTTTGGTGAGTTAATAAGAATATCGGTAAGACTTTATAGTGTCTACAGCTATATTTCACCTCACCCCCAATTTTCAACCATATGGCTCGCCCAACTCAGAAACTCGTTTATCAAAATGATCTCAGCTTCCCTGTTGTAAATGCAACTTTAGAGGCCATTCATGTCCAATTTCTGACTAGGAAACTTGTAATTGCAATAATTCCGATAGCATGTGAAGGTATAAGGTCAGTTGAAGCTCATAGCTATTGGTTTTCTGGTCTAGTCTTACTTCTGTCAACTGATGGAGTAGTTGTTCCTCAACAGGGTTAATATCAGCTACCTTTACCTTAACAGCTGTTTATGAGATATAACAACTTGAATGTATTTCGAAATAAGGCTTTATTGTCTGTCACATACTAGCTACCAACTTCCCTATTTATAGACATGCCAAGAAGGATGTGTCTGAACATCGAAAAGCTTTATCTGTCTTCAGGTTTGATTTGATCAAATTGAGCATGAGCCATGGTGTTTCATTTTCACTTTCTTAGCTCAATCAAGGTATGTTTGTTCCAAGTCGATATCTATTCAGTTGATTGTGCACAACACTCATGCCACAAATAAAGTGCTTTTAGTCTGTGTTGTTTATCCTTCGTATCATGAATCATGATACGATGATGCATTCAGGAATTTGGGTCACTGAAATGTTTTATTCTGAATCTCATTAGATTTAATCGGTTTGATTTTGTGACTTGAGCTGACCAGTTTGTACAGCCTTTTGCCTTAATGTGATGAGGTTATACATTTGCAAGTAGCTTGTTTTGCTTGTGATTTTTAAACAGCACATTATGCTTATGACATGAGTCTAGACTAATTTTGCTCACTAAAATAGCCTGCTCTATCACATGTTTGGCTTGGGAATCAATTTATGAATTCTCTTAGCAAATTGCACATTGGCAGACCTCAGCAGAGGTCTTGATTGCAACGGCTATATTCTAATTATTGCTCGCAGTTAAATAACCCAATGTCAGCAGGGTGCCATGAGTTGTCAAAGGATATAATTAAGAGAAAGACATTTATGAATATCCTCACCTCTGACTTAACCCTGTGATTATATAAACACATAGCAAAACCACATAACCTGTATGTGAAAATGCGGTCAAACCTATCTGTCTGATATCTTTTGGCTCTAAACTGACGTGTTAATTAGGGAAAAGCGTTATCTCTGTCGCTTTGAAGTTAAGAGCCCAGTTTATGCATGTTCACTTGGAGAACCAGAGGTTCAGAATTTTAAATGAGCTTTTAGAAACCAACAACAGCAAAGATTAAACTTGGCGTCACTTTAATCGTTTAATAGATTGGAAGAAGAAGGAAATACTTTAAGCCTAATCATGTGTCGCAAAACTGATCATGTTTTTTAATCAGTAATTTTGTCTATGCATATCTGTGACTTTTTTATTTGTATTCTTTTTTGGGTTTAAATAATAAAACTCAGTATATATATATGTATATATATATACACACACACACAGACGTGGTCAGAATTGTTGGCACCCTTGGTAAATATGATCAAAGGCAGCTGTGAAAATTTATCTGCATTGTTAATCCTTTTGATCTTTTATTGAAAAACTTCTCAAAAAAATTATCTTTCATTGGAGAATAAGAATGTAAAATGGGAGGAAATATCATTATGAAATAAATGTTTTTCACTAATACACATTAGCCACAATTAATGGCATCCTTTTATTCAACACTTTTTGAAACCTCCATTTGCCAGTTGACCAGCCAGATTCATGACATTTTATGTTGATTGAAAATTCTTACTTATTGCCCTGATTTTCACTGCTCTAGCTCTTTTCTTAAAGCCACTTCACTAATTTGTGAAGCTCAATTATCTTTAGCTGCACATCAGAAATATATTCTTTGGTTTTTGTCATTGTGATGGATGATCAAGGGAATTTGGGCTTTGTTTTCCTGCTATTTATATGTCTGTGGAACAGGAAGCCATGGCTGGATACTTTCATGTTCATAATCACCCTGGAGTGCTCAAAATTGAGAATACGAATGGTAATATACTTCAGACATATTTTAATTTACTTAGTTCTAGGGGTACCGATAATTGTGTCCAACGTGTATTTGAGAAAAATATTTATTTCATAATGAGATTTTCCCCCATTTTCTATTGTTTTAGTTCAATGAAAGGTTAGATTTTTGTGATTTTTTAAAATAAAAGATACAAAATATTTCTGTATGAATTAATCTAGCACTATATAAATATGCAGGTGTCTTTGAGTTATGAATGAAGCGGCATGTAAGCAGACTCTGGGAACAGATTGCCAAGCGGGTCTAAAGCGGATTAGAGTTAATTAAAGGGATGTTCCTACTTGTCATATCCTTGGATCCACTTTCTATTTACATACTAATGCTGAGAGCAGGCGGAGGAGGAGAGCGCTCCAACTTGACATGGCATGCTTTAACAGATGAGAATTGAGTTTTCCTTTCTTTGAAAAAGTATTATTAGTGTAGACACTTATCCTGTGTATACCACCCCTGATTACCTGTATGCTTCTTTTGCCTGTCTAATTTGGATCTCTTCACCTCCACACATTAAAAAGACATGGATACAGTACAGATAATTTTTTGTACTGGTGACTGGTTGCCCTTGAGCATATGATTTTTAAAAACAACTAAACATTTTGCTTAATCTACTCACCAAAAGTAAGCTGCATCAAAAATTGCATCCTCTTTGAGTATTTATTTTGAAAAAGTTGTTGCTTGTGACCGTTAAATAAGTGTTCTGTGCATTAAAGTGTGTAGTATGAATGTAGTCTGTACATTTGTGTCTGTACAAAGTGTGACCCTTTAGGCTAAAGATCCAAACTTGTGGCCTCTTGAGCTTTCTAACGTGAAAGGAGCTCCTGTTGAGGATGTCTTGTCCTAATGTCAGAGATGTCTGTTCTCCTTGATGCCTTGCATATTCGATGCGAAGGTCACATGTGTCAGGTTTCGGACAGAGCCCTTGAGTCGTGTTCGTTTATTTCCTTTCCCTCTTTTCTGAGACGCTGCTTTGACCAATTAGTGCAGGCCGTCATTTTCATAACAATGCTTTGTTTTCAGGGAAGATTCTGAGATGTTTTTAATATATTTCCGTCCCATGATTTGCCCTTTTCACATTAGAGGGCAAAAGCAAAAAAAAATAATAAATTGTGTTTTGTTTAATTTAGTAGTCAACCAATTTCACTGCTTAAATGTTATCATATTTCAGACTGCAGTCTCCCGGCGGCAGCTGATTTAGCATTCCTGCCATAAAACTCCATTATTAGGTTCCACTCGGATTGAGACGAAAGCTGAAACTGAATAGTAAAAAGGAAATAATGTGATGACACAAACATTCAATGAACCTCTGCCAATATGCGCTCTATCTGATTGAGGCCTGTCTGGGTGTTAATTGGATATTGTTGTTCATGTTGGTCATAAAAGACATCAAATGTGTTTGAGTGATTGTAGAAATCACATGCGCCATCCACTTTCTGTTTAATGTCTCCTAAGGGCATAGCAGATGACACGGCCATTATTTTTGTCCACTTAATCACACGATTGTTTTTGTGAATGAAAATAATGAGGTTGACTTACCGCGGCAGCCTCATTTAACTACCATATTACAATGCGACAGACTCCGAAGCAATGATACAGTATAGCTTTTTTCAAAAACATAACTGCATCCAGAGAGATTTGTTTCTATAACCATCTGCTAATTAATCTGTGGACAGAAACACAATATCCTCGGCTTTGTTTGTGAATTAGACCCACATATCTTTGGCTGTTACTGAAATAAACACTTCTGTGGAATATGATTTCTCTCACACAGGTCATTACGGCAATTTTTTTATCAGAATAAGCATGTTCTCATCTCTGGCTTCTGTAAGTGGCAGGCAGCAAATGATAAACAATCATTACTGACATCTCTATTTCAGATGAAAATCAATTCCATCCGTGTCAGTTTCTTTTATTTCGTCAGGAGCTTATCTAATGTTTTGTTTTGTATGGTACATGCTATCTTTCTTTCATTCAGACTCTTGTCAAAACACGTTTTGTTTGGTATCTCATCGATTCAAAGTGAAAAAGCCTTATATTTCCTCCAAGAACACTTTCTATCCAAGAATTCCGGCATGCATTTGTAGCTGCAAGATATACATGTTTACGTAAGAATATCTTTTACATCTTTGTAAAAGATCAGAAGTCATAATGTAAATGGATTTGGTTTTAATAACCAATGCTGAATTTGAAACGCACAAGCTGGTTCTTAATGATCTCTTGTAGATTAATTTTAATGAATAAGATTAATAGTGTTTTCATGGCTTTGAGTTAATTAGCTTTAATGGTGATTATAAAGGAAAGAGCTCATTTATTTGTCAGAAATGTTAGTTTGAAGGAATTATCCAAACCTTTTAAATTTTGAATCTAGTTCACCAATTAAAATGTCCTTTTCTTGAGGTGTATTTCATCATTTGAAAAGACAGAAAACTGTAAGCCTATAGTTTAAACCTATGCCACCTGATATATAAGGGATAACCCTTCATAAAACTGTGTTGTATGCAGATCAGTAATAGCAGAGAGGCTTCATTAATGTCCTTCCTGAATAATGCATATTGTGTTTCTGTGCTTTGTTGCTCTATATTAAATCAAGTGGAGTTTGTTATTGTACTGTATGCAAGATTCAGCAGGCTTGTAACAAGAGAGAGTTTTGGGTAAGAAGGGCACAGTGTCCTAGCACGGCTCTTTAATCTCTCACGTTGAAACTCTGTTCCACCCAAGGGTGGCTAACTGAAAGGGCTTCCTAGACCCCCAGGAACAATCACTCACTTCGTGGAGGTGATGAAACAGTTTTTTCTCAATCCAAGGAGAACTGCCTTTGTGCAGTGAGGTGTGGTGGAATTAAACATGGGGGTTTTGTGCTTATCTGTACAGTATATTAGGTTTCTCACCCAGTATTATAGTTCCGGAGACCTTTTGTGTGTGTGTTTTTTATTATTTATTTATATATATATATTCAATAGGCCCACCATCAGACAAAACAGTGGCACACATTGTGTACAAAGCTTTTTGGTATAATAAAAAAATCCCTTGCTGATGCTTTTGTAGTTACAGAAATATAACCGAGTGACTCTTTGTACAAAGGAGAGCCGTTTGGTCTTCTGAATATGGGCATGCATTTGAAACACTCTACGAAGACAGTACACTTTGGTGTCTCATTAGGGTACCTTTTTAAGGTCATATTCCAATATCCTTTTTTTGTTGTGAGAGCTATCGAGGACACTTGTAAATGTGTAAAGCACTTTGAGTGTCAAGAAAAATGCTATATAAATGTTATGCTGACTATTATATGTCTTATGTAACAAAAATAATGGCTAGTTTTAAATTGATTATTTAGTCCTGTTACACCCCAGATACTTCTTTGACTTTATTTTACAATTAAAAGTTCACAGCGGTGCCATTATTTGACATAATCTGTTGAATTTATAATACATTCATATTTTTAAATAACCAATTTTAAGTACCAAAACATAATTTTTTAGCACTGTTCAAAATGTTGTTTTTAAAATGAGCATGGCATGATTTTGTTTTGCTGGATATTTAGTTGAAAAACCAAACAAAGTGTTGGCATGCAATGGAAATCACGAGAACAGAGAAGACTTGTCATTGCAGGGGAAGGTGAAATTAATATTTTTCATTAACAATTATGAAGGCACATAAATTTAAAAAATGCGCATGGATAAATCTATTTAAAATAAATGCTGCAACATTCCATTAAAAAAAATCTATTTTGATTTCATGGTGAGTTTGAGGGCCTTGTTTTTTACTGTGTTTAAGGAAAGTGCTGTATGTGTGCAGTTGCAATACCTCAGTTGATGTCCATTAATAAACTTTACATGAAGGTTAATTTACACATCTTATTTTACTTCTTTCTGCTTTTTGTTTTATTTTTACCCCTATTTCACCTCTTCTTGTTCCTACTTCTTCCTGGGCAGACCACAGAAAGACTCCGGCAGCTGGCCTTTGCAAATGGCCCTAAAGCTTTACAAAAGCCAAGTAAAAGCTCAACCTGCTGTATTCAATGTGTGCTGAACAGAGACCAACCTATTATTTCGTCCATTCCATGCCTTTGAATCTGGTGACCTATTCCAGTGAAAAGCAATTTCAATAAAGGTCATGCACATGACTAGGTAAGGGAGAAATGCCCATGAGTCGAGGTTTTCAAAGGAAGTTTAAGTCCTTTATCTCTTTATTGTTGTGTGTGGCATTGTGAGGGTTTCATTACAGGTTGAATTATAGAAAGCAAGCTGGAATCTAAGGCCGTACACTATCACAACATACAAAGTTGTTGTTCATCAAAACAATTACTTGACTTTCTTAATAATATGCTTAATTAATGTCTAGTGTATATGAGATTGCAATTGGGTTTGTGCCCCTCAGGCAACTCTTGTCTAAATTTGTGAAGGTTGCGGATGCTTAGACTGGTGAATATTAGCTGGTTTAGTTCTAACTCTCAATCAGTTTTCTTTTCTTTTTTTCAACACTTTATGTGTCTTATTTGAGAGGTTGCAATAGATGTAATCACAAACGCTGCAGGTTTAAAAGTTATATACATTATCTTGTTCCTTTTTTTTTTCAATCATAACAAATATTCAGTCAATGTGATTTTTTTTTTGTTCATACCAAAACCTAGAAAATGTTTCTCAACACTCTTTTGCACCTCAGGTTGAAACACTTGGCAATACAGCTTTTCCCCATGCAATTCCATCATATTACAACACCTGTAATGATGGAAATGTTTTGTTGCAATATGTTGTGTGAGAACTTCCATTTTTGAGTTTTGAAGTCATTACTTAAAATGACCATGTTTTCCAAATTGCAACTTTTTTTAGTCGACATATTGTTTGTGACATGATCTTGTATCTTAATGCAAGAGTTTGTTCACCCTTCATTCGCAAGGCTCTACATATTGCACACTTCTTGCATGTCTGTTTATGAAACATTTTGGAAAATGTGATAATGCTTTCAGTCTTTAACATCAATCTCTGTTTATTGTATCATGTTTAATTTCATTCTTTATTTTTCCATATATAAACAGTTTCCCCATATATATATATATATATATACCTTTCTGGGCCTGGTTATGAAAAAAGAAATTAAGAAAAATAAATCAATGCAAAATATCAATATGATATGACATAAAGCCTAAGATCCCATATACGGTTCTTTCTTGGTTGGAATTTTAATTTAAATATATGCTGTATAAATGAATAAGTAGTCACATTGGTTGATACTGATTTTAATAGTCATGAAGATTTGATTGTACCTATTACTAACGGAGTATGTCTCATTCTTCAGAAAAATGAACTGTACCCACACAGGGAATGATATTAAGCACAGAAATGTCCAGACCAATAATGAAAGTTATTAAACATAATCTCTGTTGTAAATATTTGAGGAGGTTGACATCTGGTTGAGAGTCCATTTGTGCTTTGTATAATGTGCCCCAAAGCACTCCACTTCTCTCTCCCTCATGTAAAATGCATTCGGCCGTCTGTTCCTCCCATTGAGTTGAAGTCTAGAGAGTGGATTTTTTAGTACACCCACCACAAACTTCTTTGTACATGTCAGCTTTCTTCCACTGGTTTGTTCCATCAACACAGTTTTTATGTTTTCCTTTGCTGCCAGCACAGCACTTTCACCCCTAACCACTCTGGCTTGGGAGTGCAAAACCATTATCAGGGCTTGTTGCCATTGTTGCTGTACTCACTGTGTTCCATTTACAATGCTGATGCAAATTGTCCTGTCCTCGCTCTGTTGCAATAACGATCAACTTTCAGCATGAAATAATATTTGGGAGGCTTTTTCCTGGAGTTGGGACTATTAAATATTGTTGCTTGTTCTCGTGTTTTAAAATACATTTAACAAAAATTAGGCATGCATGGCCATTTACTGCTATTGATTTTCTGGTCCCATAATTAACAGTTTGTTGTGGCCTTTACCAATGTCTAATAATTTTACTTTTTGTGCATTGCTGAGAGGAATCTTACATGTACATTACAATTATATTGCAATATGTTATTGTAATACGATTCGTTTATTAAATAATTGGCTCTTAATCTTACAATCTCTTGCTACATCTTGATCTCTTCAAGATGCTGATTGATGACGTTATTAAATTCTTATAAAATCAACATTAGTCCTCTGGGATTAGTTCAGCCCTTCAAACGTTTACAGATTGCAATTAACTGATTTACCCAAAGGCGAGAGATGCTTCTAAAGTACTTGTCCGCAACTAAAGCCTCATCAGCAAGTTATATAAGAAATGACTGTGTTTAGGCTGTTCTGCATACTAACAACATTTAGGACAGGTAAGTCTATTCCTCCTTAAAGGTGATTAACCATGCTCCAGTTACATTGAGCAATACACAATTTATGAAATATTACAATAAATTACACTTCCCATAAATATTGTAACACAGCAGACAAACAGGGACATCTTTAACTATACAAAATTATACTTGTGCATGTCATTTGTCAAATTATTTCCAATGGTTTTATCCTCTAGTGATTTGGCAGATATTGCTTTAATTAAGCATATGTTGAGTTGTTCATCAAAATGACCTTAAGAGATATAATTTTGTTTTTAAAGGTAAGCATATTATATCTGAGCCATTAGCATCACCAGACTGAATTACATACAAAATAAAGAGGTTGTACTGAAACTTTCCTCCATCACCCATTGGTCAACAGAACGCATGCCAGAACTGGTGGGTATGCTCAAACTAAGTTGTTTTGATAACACCATTATTACGTTTTTTTGGTCCCACTTTATATAAGGTGGCCTTAACTACTATGTTCTTACATTTACATTAATAATTTGATATATGCACTTATTGTGTACAAACATGTTTTTACATTGTACTAATATTTCTAAAAATACCTATATGTTCTGTAATTATATTTATATTTACACTGTTGACCCATCCCTTACACCTTAAACCGCACTTAAACCTACCCACACCACCAAACCTGTCCCCAACCTTACAATATAAACCAAATAATTACATTGTACTTATTTTTTTATGAAAGTATATAGTCGTTAAGCCCACCTAATATAAAGTGTGACCCTTTTTCCCTCATTTCGTTAGCTTGTAGGGCAAAAAAAATAAAAATGGAATTAGTTTGGCTGTACTACTCATTAACTTGCAAAATAGTCTTATTTGTAAAATAACAACATGTAAAAGAATTGCGAAAAACTTGTGGATTATGACTCAGCATTAAAAAAAGAATAGTGATATTTTGTTCCTTTATTGCTTACCCCTAGCAATAATTGTACACTGTTTGGGGAGAACAAAGTATTTTAGCATCTAAAGGAATACTGTGAGTTCAGTACAATTTAAGCAAAATTGACAGCACCTGTGGCAATGTTGTATGCCACACAAATGAATTCATCGACCCAGACCACAAACATCTAGGGTACAGTGAGGCACATACAATGAAAGTTAATGAGACCCCTACATAAACATTAAGATACTGTTTTCATAGTACAGCGACATGACATAAACATGCATAATAATATGATTTAAATGTGGAAAACTATCACTTATTAACATTTAATGTTTAAAGTTAGTGGATTTTACAACTGAATAACAACTTTACAGCTCAAGTAATATATATGTTTTGAAATAATTAATGTGTTTCAAGTGTTTAAAGCTTCACATTTATTTTAAAATCTATCAAAAATGACTTATTCACTCCCATTGTAAGTATCTTGATTTTCACTTTTATTTATTTATTTATTTAGAAAATGAGGGACATGTTAAAAGACATTTGTATGGTAGTAATCAACACTATACCACAGACGCTTTTGTTTGAGCATCTTTTGTAACGTATTGAACCCGCTGTACAATATTCCTTTAAGACACAAAGCAGATATAGTCTACTGTTGATGGATCTACAAATGAAATCCGCAGAGACAGAAGTTCCTGTCAGACTAGGACTCCATGTGCAATCTGATTGGTTTGCTCAGCATGCATTTAGCTGCATTCTCTCATGTGTGATGTTCTTTAATAAAATAGCTTCCTGTTTAACCACAGTCTACAAAGATGTGCAAAACTCAAACCACAAACAACATTTTTCCTCCACACTGTTCTGTACTTCCCTTCTGCTAAAATCCAACGAACCTGTCAAAACTCCTTCAAAGGCATCTTGTTCTTCGCTCGTTGTTTACTTTGCCACATACTCTCTTTATTAGCAAATAAGGAACATCTGAAAGAGAAACATCTGAGATGATATCACACCTAGAGAACGTTTACGATTTATTTTCGGAATACTGTCATATGGATGATTCTCAGCACGTGCGTCGCCACGCATATGTTTCTCTTTGTGTTAAAAGTGAAAAAGTGCGTTAAAGTGCTATTCAAATCTTGCTATTCATGAAGCATCCATCATTGACTTACCCAGTGCTAAAAGACAGCTTGTCTGCACAGAACGCCTCGGCAATCGGCCTGGGATATAGCTTTCGCACCTTACATGTTATTGTTGTTGGCAGGCTAATGCATTAACAAGTATGTAGCGCCATGTTTGTTAGATGCATTACCGAGTGTTGAGAGGAGGGTGTTTGAACAGCGGGCTCTGAATGTACATATCTACATTTTAACTATTGATCCGGCACAGCTGTTAAACCGTCTGTGTGAGGACAAAGTGATGAGGCTCTTAGTCTGGGCTGGGATCCGTCAAAGCCCTAAGAGGGTGACATTAAAGACATGTATTTTGTCTGAGATATCTTTTAATGTTGCCACTCTTTTGTATAGTTAAGGCGGTTTGGCTGTGTTTAAGGAAGCTGCCGTTATGAAGAGCTTCCCGCACTTAGCACTTAATGAGCTCGGGGAAAGTGCAGACAGACGGAAATGCGTGGTGCCTAATAGATAAATTCAGAATAGTATAGTTTACAGCTTTGCCTCAAGTTCTCTAAAACATCATGCCGAAGTGCTATTAACGTGTTTCACAGTGTATTTCATTCACCCCGGCTGCGAGAAGGGTCTCCACGTGGATTGCATAAGCCAAAGTTTTTCTGAGTGGCACGTGGTGGTACATGAATGGAGGCTCGTACATCATGGCAGCGGTGCCTGATGGGCTTGGAACAGCACTAAGTCATTGACTGCTGTGGAGAAATCTAGCCCTGTCAGGCTTCCTCATTGTGCTGCACTGCAGACCCATCCCCACCACCACGTGAAATAATAGGAAATGCTTGAAATTCTCTCGATGACTTGGAGCTGATAGAAAACCACAAAAATGTCGAACGACATTGATGTCTTTTGATATCAGCATTGAGCCAGTGTGTGATGTTTCCCAATGGATTTCCCCCCCGTTTGATATTTGTCAGTGCTTGAGACATACAGTGTAAATGTGTTTTTTAAACAAGCTGACCGATGGGAGAATACATCACTCTGCCGATGTTTTGTATTCTATCTGTGCTCTTGTGCTCTGACCATGGATGTCTATAATATCTGCCGCTATCTGAAAGCATGCCCATTCATCTCCATGGCAGTGCACGATCTGAAATCTGTCATATTAGCTTATGAAACCACAGAAGTTGAGTAAATCACAGTTGTTAATGCCATGTGATTAATCACTCTGGAGTGGCAAAACCATTATCGGGGCTTGTTGCTACTGTTGCTGTACTCATGTGTTTTCTTTACCATGATGATCCACATTCTCCTGTCATTGAAAAACAGATCAAATGTCAATCTTTCGAGCTTTTTCCTGCAATGATCTGGTACCGTTTGGCATTGTTGCTTCTTCTTGTGTTTCAAAATGGACACATCTAATAATTTTTTTGCTAAAACAAAATTATTTATGGGCTGAAAATACAAAGCTTGTTGACAATAATATTGTCATATCATTTATTTTGTGTGTAGCAACTTGCTTATTAGTTAAAACAATTACATAATAGGTGTTATTTAGAAACTTCTGAACTTTATTTATTCATCTAGGTGGTCTGATTAAAGTTGTGGACACTTATGGGGCAGTCGTGGCCTAATGGATAGAGCGTTGGACTTGAAACCCGAGGTAACCCAAGGTTGTGGCTTTGAATCCCAGCTCTGGCAGGAAGTGTCCACGACTGAGGTGAGACCCTTCCCCCAACTGATCCCCGGGCGCCTGCAATCTCGGCTGCCCACTGCTCCACTTGGATGGGTAAAATGCTGAGAACACATTTCACTCCTCATTATACTCTGTATAATTGTGTATGTGACAAATAAAGCCCATCTGAGCTTAATTTGTATTTTGTTGTTTGTATGTTTAGCAAAATGTTGGGGCACCATCCAGAAATTTCAAAGGGAATGCACAGGATCGAGTGTTTCAGATTTCACTGTTGTTAAAGTTGGTTGTGTGAATTTGTTGCATTGACATTGAAAAGCTGCTTGGTTTGAAAGTGACCTCTGTGTACCCTACATAGACAATGGACTTATTTTTAAAATTTAACCAAAATTTTGCCAATGTGACCACCATGAAGTCCTAGCAAGCTTTTCTTTTTACATTGGTGACACTTTATAATAACGTTCAGTTATACGTCATTTACAAGTAATTAGCTAATGATGAACTAATAATTTACAAAACATGACTATGCGTTCATAGATGATTAATAAGTGATACGTTAATATTTTTTGTTATGTTTTGTAGATTAAGTTATAAATCATTTACAAGTGATTAGATGGTAATATACTAATCATTTACAAAACATGACTATACCTTCACATATGATTAAGTAATATGCTAACGATTTACAAATCTGTCATAAGTTATCTTTAAAAAATAGCATCGTGAAATAATCAAACAGATCCTGAATGGTTAATAGTTTAGTTAGGTTACTAGTTAATATATTGTTAATCACTTATAAATCATTTAAATGTAAACATTGTATTATCTCAATATAATAACAATAAAATAAACAATACAATAAAAAATATAAATCATTTAAAAAGCTTTCTGCATCCCCTAATCTAAAGTGTGAACTACTCATCAGTTGTAAATGTTTTACAAACCTTCCCGTTACAGGTTGTTTGTGTGTGTATATATATATTTACGCACACACAACTGAAAACATTAAAGTTTGTGAAACATTTTCCTTTTTAAGAATCTATCTAAAAATGATCAGGTATTGGTAAAATAGCTACTATATAATCAACACGTTTTTTTCCCCCTCTTCAGTTATATGCTGCTTGTAGAAATATGTATTTTGTCACTGGTGCTTTTTAATGGCCATCATTGAGGTATCATGCTTTTTATGCAGGTTGATATAGTAGTTACAAAATCAACCAACAGGGGCTAATGGGCTCTTGCTAACCAGTCCATGCCAACCGTGACTTAAAAAGGCCAAAAATATAATAAACATATCATCAGTATGAGTGCAATATGAACATATTCAGTGTTCAGTGTTTTGTTTCACATAAAGCTCCCAGAGTCTGCGAGCATTGCTATGTAGAGAGGTTTGTGTGGGTTTGATGTGGTTTAAATGACAGCCCTGATGGAGCATGTCATCCTGGATAGACCTGTTTCCACCCTGAGATGAGGCGCGCTTGGAAAAGCAGGGCAGAGAGTTTCCTAATCAACTAATTTGAGCTGCTTCTTCCTTCCTGCAGGCAGCACAGCGGATTATCAAAGCCCGCAATGCATAAACACAATAGCAATCATGTGCTAGAATGCTTGATAGATTCAGAGCCATGGGATGTAAATGACTCCACTCATGATTACAGCATTTCTGTTTTTGGACTCCCTGTGTTGTCAGAAGACAGGCATCCTCTCTTTTTGCCGAACGATACAGAGCCTTAAGATCAATCTATTTGGTTTATTACAGCAATAGACTACACTTTTAGCAGGACATGGGAAACAATTGTGACATGAAAATATGCAGTTACATTTGCAAAACACGCAGATCCAAAACAACTTTACAACACAATTCGGTTTTAAATGAGAACTGCTGTAAGCAATAAAACTAACTGCTTTAGAATTTCAGGTCAATACCTTTCTTAAAATACTAGACAATCAGACTTATTATAATTTACTTATGATTATTATATTTGACCTTGTAAAATGTCATTTAACACAACTTCAAAAGTAATTTTAATTGTTATTTTTGTTGATTATTGATTTAATTAATTGTTGAACTGTAAAACATATCTTTACAACTTTGAAAATATGATTAAGATGTGCACATGTGTAGAATGTAGCTATTCAAGGTAAATATGTTATTACTTTTTGCTTGATTGTTACACCATGACATTTTAGAGTCATTAAATTGAAACTTGAAAATGGTATTACATGGTTTTTCCAAAATCACATATAACTAACATGAATACAAATAATGCATTTCTAAGAACTTGGTACATCTGTTTCCATTTTTTTAAAGTTTTTTTTCTTTATTTAAGACCTACATACATTACAACTTTTGTAGTTGTCAGTCCCAAACTTCCAATAACATGGAGACGTAGCAAAGGCATGTACCCTTTTAGAAGCAGCTCATTTTGTGAGCAGATGGACATTGATATGATAAATTATACATCTAGAGTGAAGTTAACTAGCAATCATAACACCAGACGATAAGCTGCTCTCAACCTTTGTGCTAAATTAATTTAATATCAAATGAAGCATGGACAATAAATGTACACAATTGACAGGGATCTTTGATTGCTAAGCCTTTGGTTAGTTAATCTAATCCTTGGTGGTCGTGATTGTGCATGTAATTATGCTGTAATCATGCCAGTATCCAATAACTCAATTCAAACAGGAACACGCTAAGAAATGGTTAAGCATCTCCATCATTTCTCATTCATGATGTCAACTCTGATCTTTGTTGATCCTGGATGACTCTCTAGAGAGGATGACGCAGTCTCTAGTATTAAGGGAATAGTTCAACAACAAAAATACATTTTGTCATCATTTACTCACCCTCATGTCATTCCGAACACTTTGTGGAAGATATTTGAAATAAGAAACTGTCCATGCTAGTTGCATGGACAATAAAACACAGACACATTTAAAAATAAAATAATAATAATTATATATATATATATATTAGTGTTGTCAAACGATTAATCGCAATTAATATCTTCCACAATAAAAAGTTTTTGTTTAATAATATATAATAAATGCATATATAATATGTGTGTGTGTGTGTGTGCTGTTTATATTTATTATGTATATATAAATACAAAACATACATGTATATATTTAAGAAAAATATATTATGCATATATATATATATATTAAAGATATTTATATATAATTTCAAATATAAGAATATAAACATATAAATGTATATGCATGTAAAAATTTCCCAAATATATGCTGTATGTGAGAGTGTATATATATATATATAAATATATATATATACAACCCATTCTTGATATATATATATATATATATGTCTTCTTCTGTGCTCCACAGAAGAAAGAAGTCTTACAGGTGTGGAACGACATGAGGGTGAGAAAATGAAGACAGCATTTTCAATTTTGGATTAAGTTTACCCTTTCAAAGGGTTTTCCTGTTGTCTTTGTGTCATGAAAACATGGGTCATGAAAACAGGTTTCAGAGGAAACAATGAAATCGTGTTTAAATGTTTCAGAACTTCCCGGCTATATTCAGACAGACTTGAGGACAGAAGTGTTTGTGGGTATGGTTGACATTTACCATGAATATTAACAATTGCCCTCTACCATGCACGCACACAAGTGCATTCACTCTCCTGCCGGAACACTGCAGCAGACAGCCAGATCACCCCAGGCCTGCACTTGTTTTCATGTCTATTTGAGTCCGCAGTTCCAGGTTCAAATCCACTTTGAAAGCCATGTGGAGAGTGAAGACTGGTCTTCCTGTGCTGACCTCTCTCAGGTGAGCTATGCCTGTTGCAAGGTCACCCCGGGCTGGGTTTGCTTGACACCTCCACCTTAGCTACGGGCCAATGTAGATTAACCAGATTAACCCTGAGAGCGAGGTCATTGCATGCAGTGTTTGGAAGCACTTCTGGGTGTGTTTCCCATACAATGTAACTCGCTACTTTTTCAGAAATGAACTAGTCGTGACTGTTTCCCGAAGCCTTAGTAAGTTTATTACTCATTTGAACTGTGGTGAACTCTCTTGCATTATTGACATCACGCAGGTAGTGAAGTAGTAACTTATGCTAATTAATCAGTTTGAGAACAAGTGAACAAGCCATCTGAAGACTAAACTCCAGTCCACATGTCTTACTGAGAAGAAACTATGCTTCTAACCACAGGTCAAGAGCTCTAGTTCCAACCACACAGTTTTGCAAAGCTTTTTGCTAATGTTTGTTGGAATTATAGTTTCAGGAAATACTAAATCACTGAACTATTTTGGTTAACGACGGAGCTTGTAACAATGGTTGGCTAAAAATGCTTTTGGGAAAACTCTCCTGAAAAGAAGTTCTGTCATGGTAACTCTCGGAGGGATTGGCATGGTAATGCACATGACAATCTTGATGTGTTTGGTCTTGGCAGAAAAGATCTGCTACTCTGCTGCTGCGGCTGAGCAACTACCTTCACTTGCTACTGCCAATACCTCCACAACATGCTGCTGTGAGCATGAAATAAATACTGCTGCTGCACGTATAGAATAGTATTAGAAATAACCCCCTATATAGCATAAAACCCGAATTCCAGAAATGGTGGAGACATTTTTTTTAAATTATAAGTAAATGAAAACTAAAATAATTTAAAATCACATGAGCCAATGGGGCTGTTTACACCTGGTCACTTCATGCATTTTTTTCTGATTGGATAGCTATCCGATTCTTAAAAGACCAGGTGTAAATGCACTCCAAAACGCATTCGAGACGGATATAAATCCGATCGCTCAAACCACTTCTGGAGGTGGTCTGGGCCGCAATCCAGACTGAAACTGGACAAGTGTAAATGTATCTGGTTGTTGAAACCACATATGCTAATTTTACTCCTCCCAAAAAAATTGATAATTGACGTTTTATAGGCTTTATGGCCATTTATAGTCAGATATGACAGCGTTAATGTAACAAGCATCACCGCGGATGAGTAGCTGTATCTCTTCAGCAAGCCGATGCGCAAACTGCCACGAATGAAACTGAAAGTAAGTCGCAGACACACAACACACAATCATCTTCATTAAAAGTAGTGAGACTAACCTATATTTCCAGTGCTGATGCCGCACTCTCTCCTGTTACGGTCTCTGATATTGAAATGAGCTCATAATGAATAAAATGCAGTGCATATCTATTGCTTTCATTGACGTGAACTCTGCATTTATAAGGGATTTATATCCGTTTTGCAAAGACACATTTATGTGGCCAAGAGTAAATTGAAACGTTTTAACAAATCAGATAGATATCCGATCAGAGAAAACGTATTGAAATGACCAGGTGTAAACAGGCCCTATGACTCTGCCTCTCTAAGACATCCTGTTTATAGATAATCATGTTACAGACCTGATGTCAATTAACTTAATTAGTTGCTAGATGTTCTCCCAGCTGAATCTTTTAAAAATGTCTTGCTTTTTCAGCCCTTTGTTGCCCCCATGTCAACTTTTATTTTTAGACCTGTAGCTGGCATCAAATTCAAAATGAGCTCATTTAGTGGATAAAAGTGTAAAATGTATCCGTTTACGCTGGGGAAGGGGAAGGTTTTCGGAAGTACACTGCAACTGCTAAGGAATTCTCTAGCCAAGTATTTGAATGTTGAGCAGCGAGCTCATTGGCTGCTGATACAAAAAGAAACAATAAATTGCGCCATGTGATAATGATGTCATTATGTCAGATTAAGTTTGACCGGACTGCGCCATCTAGAGTTTCATGCCAGAAATTTGTATTTATGTGGATGAGGTGGTTGGTTTGAGGGGCGTAGCATCCATTATAACTGATGGACAATTTTACATACTTTTTTAGGATAAATTCATTAATTCAAAGCTTTGTTTTACTTGGCTGTTGTGCAAAAATCAAGCAAATCAACAAACAAATGAACAGAAGGTCAGCTATCTTGTGTTCAAAAACAAGTAGACAAAGCTTAATAGAAAAAGCAGGTATTCTTTTTAAGAAAATTCTATATAAAATAATTATGTTTTTTCAAAGTGAAAACTCCTTGAATAATAAAAAATGTTGAAAACAGTGAGATACAAAAATGCTAATTGAAACAAAAACATTTCTGTGTGAACAACCCTTAAATTAGCCGCACATCCTAAATGTTTGCCAAGTGGTTGCAGTCCTGAGACAAATATAATTTACTTATGAATTATATAATAAATATATAGTGACCGCAAGTAGTCACTGTTTAATTCTGTTACATGATGTTGTCTTCAGAACATTATATAGCCTAAATATGTTTACCAGTGTTGCCAAGTCCATGGTTACATGATTTTGGAGAGATTTTACCCTGGAACGGGATTGGGCCAGCTTTTGGCTGTGACTGAACTAGTTTTGAGTTCCTGTTGAGGTGGTTTTGTTACACAGACCTGGCAACCCTGACGTTAACACCAAAATTGTTGCTGACTTCTTACCTACTTCTCATTAGTTTTGTTATGAATACATCACCTAATTAATTTGTTATTTGTAATGAGTATGTCACCTAATTAATATTCATGAGCACCTTAAGCTCATGATAAGGTTCATAACGTGTCCCCTCACTTTTTGGACGGCTCCTACAGCTCTAGGAGACAGTGGAGGGCAATGTGTCCTCGTGCCAGCTGCCATGATAGAACTTGGATGTTGACAGCATATGTGCTCACTGCAGAAGCCGACACGTCATAATTTTTCAATTGACTTCAGTGCCTGCAAATCGCTCAAGTGTCAAACGCCTCTCTGTTCGGCCTCCTCTGAGATCTGAAGCAGGTGTTGTTGGATCAAACCAGGTAGGCACATTCCTGCATGCGCACAATGGCGAGACCAACAGCTGAAAATCTGTCATTGTTAAAAGGTGACATCAAGTTAACAGAGAGGTCGGCAGACATGTCAGTAACCCGTTTGAAAGTGGTGGGCACGGATCCATATTTGACAGAGCGTGCTATAAAGACACACATGGCTAGGCTCATTCTCGCTCATTGTTTGTGTAATGATGGTGCTATTACTCATATGTTGTGGTTTAGATACGCAGCTGGAGACCAGATGATCGTCATTGTCACCATAAACAAAGTCAATAAAATATTCCCACATCATTGCCACGTTCCAAACAGCTCAAGTTGATATGCTGTTATACGAGCCAGATAACACACCATGGGTTGACTCTTGCCCATCTGTTTTATGGGCTCAACTGCAATTCTAAAATAATAAACAGTTAACATATAAACCATTATATTTTGCATATGAGTGGTGATATCACATTTGGTCGTAAAAAAGCATTTATACACTTTTGGACATTTTAAATTGGATTTTGAAGAATTTGGGTAATCAAACACTGGAACATTTCTCAAAATATCTCCTTTTACATTCCACAGAAGAAATACATTCATACAGATTTGTATTACTTGAATAAATTATGACATAATTGTTTTCTTTGATTTTGGGTGAACTAGTCTTTTAACTTACTGTGGAAACAAAGCAATAACGAGGATAAGACCTGCCAACATATAGCATCTGTTACATGGCCAAGAGCTGCTGTCATATGATGTAATGTTTATAGGCCAAGTGCTAAGTATGGAAGGCTGTGTTGAAGGAAGTAGAAGCCCAGAGAGCTGTGGATGTTATGTATTTAATTAGGAGGTGTTGAAAGGACCTCTCTGGGGTGATGCTGTCTGCGAGTTTCAGAGGAGTTGAGATTTTGATGAATGCACAAAAATCTCTATAACTTGCCCTTCAATCCTAATGAAGCTTTCGCATTTGTTGTCATCCAGCTGTTTTTATTTTTTATTTTATTTGTGTGGATGCACCAGTGGTAGTCCTGACTAAGATCAAACAGTGCTATTTTATTTATTTACTGTTGTAGTATTTATTAATAGTTTGAATTTTCTTTGTTTTATAATGTCAGTTTTCACTTTAAATTTAGGTCATTTTCATATGTTTTGTCATTTTTGTAAGTTTTTTCTATTTTTATTTTTATTTATATTCTTAATTTTTATTTAATTTTAATTTTTTGTAATTTTAGTACTTCATCCTAAACTTATAAGATATAATATACAAACTTATATTATATAATATATAAACCTCAATACTTTTATTTAGTTATTTATTTATTTATTTAAACCAAGCAAAATCACAACTGACAGGGTTGTATGACAAGGAGAAAATTATAAAAAACTATTATTTCCACCTGGACAGATGAAATGAGAGTGAGCTGATATTAGTGGAAGGTATATTTTATTTTATTTTATTTTATTTATTTACTTGCTTGCTTACTTAGAATTTTGGATTTTAAATGCGCTGGGCTCAAACATTTGAGGGGGCATGTCAGCCCCACTATCCCTATTTTTCTAGGATGTGACTCTATTTTAATCCATTAAATGTAGCTTTCCAAGATCAAGAAGTTCAACAAGATTAGGTTTAAAACTCCTGCCATGTTTTCCCTCAGGAAGAAACCCATTATTGTGAGCTCAATAAGAAGATAAACAGATCACAAATGAGGAGCTTATTTGTTGCTTAAGATCTGTGATCAGACATGTGGCTTAACAGCTCGACCTAAAAGCCTTTACATTTATAAAACAAAAAGCTTTATTTACTGGTCATATCAAAATTATTAACTCACGTACAAAAAAAAGGAACAAAAACTGTTAGAATAATTTGATTTAATAAAATAAAAATCTTTAGCTAACCCTCATGCTTGAGTAGCCACATGTGCATTCGTCGATCTTAGTGTCATTCAGTTTAATTAATTGAGAAAGTGACTTTGAAAGCCTAATACGATGTTAATTGAATGGTTAGTGGCTTGAATCTAATTTAGTGAAAGGGTCACTGAAATAAGTTTGTGTATGAGTCACAAAGTATTGATCTTCCAAAAACATTTTTTATCAGAAACAGAGTGATTCCTCTTCTGTGTTATGAGAGAGAAGAACAACTGCATTGTGTTGACAATAAGTCTGGGAGCAAATTACTTTCTTTCTGTGTCCTGAGTTTCCTTTTGTGCATGTTGTTTTTAACTGGTTTCTGCAGAAAATAAAGCAGCGAAAGGATCTGTGGTTTCTGCTTTGTTCACTGTGAAATGTGTACTTCACCAAGGAACCTGCTCAGACAGCTGAGGGATCTGATCTTTGACCACAGGAGCAGACGAGGGCAGCCAATGCATTCAGACATTCAACAGACAGTTAAAGAAATCATGAACAGAGAAGAACTGACACCCTGCTGATTTGTGTTCTGCATATTTAGTGCCAAATAAAAATTTCATACAGTTCATTATTCCTTATAGCTGAGTTTAGAGAATCAATTGTGAAATAATTGAATTTCTTAACAATACATTTAAAGATTTAAACACGTGAATTGATTTTATTTTCTGTTATGATAATGGCATATTTGAATCAATAATCAGCGGGTGATGTCACATGACATGCATAATGATTTGTGTTTAGGTATACCTGCTGCTCATGAATAAAGATACAGGAATGTTGAATGGAAAGAAGCCGTAATGAATAAGCAAACAAACGTTATGAATGCAGTTACATAGGCAGTAATATAGAACAATAAAACTCATATTACACTTGTATAAACATGATGGACAAGTGGTTGTGAAAGCTAAAGAGAACCAAATAAAGTATTTTAAGGGACAATATGTTGTTGAGCTTGTTAAAATAATAGGGAAAATCTACTCAAATTGAGCTGGCTATATGGATTATTATTTCTCCTGACCATGATTGCAATTAATATTGGTTGTAAACTTTGTGTATCTGATCTTAGAACTCTGTGCAAATTGTTCCTCAACACAATCTTATGTGTTGAAGTATTTTAGGTGTGATTTACAATTTTAAATATACTTTTTAAATGATGTCAGAGATTGCAATTAAGTGGACAGGAGATTTGGATTTGGAACAGTGCGACTTGTTACTAAACCTCCTTTAATTTAACCCTGACAGCGGAGCATAGTCATGTCCATCAGCGTCTCAGTTTCTACAGTTGTTTAAATTAGTGGCTCACTTGTCATGTTTAATCCTCAGGTAATACTATGGTTTCATTGAATATTACCTTTGATTGCAGACCATACAAAACAAACAAACAAACAAACAAACAAACATATATTTACTTGTGCAGGAGGACAATATTTGCAAACACAATGGTAATTCATTTAGAAACCTAAACCCAAGCAGCTTTAAACTGCTGAAATTATTTACATATAATTACCCTTGTGAAAAAGAAGTACATCTACATGCTTTAAAAAAGAGTACTTATTATGGAAATGATACAATTTAAAAGAATATACTTAATTGTAAACTGTTTTCAGACACTTCATGTTAATTGCAATTAAATTAATATTCATTATAGTGTATATTTAATGCAGTTAGCTGAAGCAGTACTTATTTTGACCCACTAAAGTAGGACTGAAGTACATGTTAATATGCAATTTCATAATTACTTCTATTTGTTGGCTTCTAAATGTTTGAAGTGTTCTGCCGAATGTACTGACAATCATTTATGGAAACTAAAGTATACTTTAACGTTTTTATCTTGAAATTTGTATGTTTTGTATTGACATTTATTTGAAATTACACATTTATGAAACTGCAGTTTATAACTTTTAATTTGAAATTGTTATAAATTGCCCTTTGTGAGTGTATGCAAGTCTGTACTGTCTTAAGTACACTTAAGTAGCATTTTATTTCATTACATTTTCTGTAAATATGGTGTTTTAAAGATATATTTAAGATTTGAAGTGCACTACAGGTGCACATTCAATACAGTTAAGGGCACTTCTTTTATCGTTCCACACGCCACATGAAAGCACATAATTCACACAGACACACAAATGGTTTCTGTTCAGTAAATCTGCCGGAATTTAGGTGGATTAAAGGAACAGTTCACCCTAAAAAACAGTCATCATCATAGAAGGCATTTTGAACAATGATTCAACGGTTTTCTTTAACGGGGTCCAAACGTTTTAAGCTCTAAAAAGTCTTAAACCTTAGTAAAAGAATGAATCCATACAACTTTAGTGGTTTAATCAGATAATTCTTAAGTGATACAATCACTTTCAACAGAGTAAAATGTGTACAGAACCCAAGTTAATTATAGCGAAATAATCAATAACATATTTCTTTTGTCACGCTGCATACTTGTGCATTGTGCACTTGTTAACATGTGTGCTGAAAGATTCAAGCCGTTTATGTGCTGCTGATTCGTGATGTGTGAAACCATTTTTTTAAAGTCTTTGTTTTTAAACTTGTTGTAGGCTGTAAAGGACAGCTGTAAATTGCTAACAGTGTTTTGTCTCTGATTTGCTCCAGAGAGATCTGAGAGCCTGTTGACCTGTTGGATTTGGAAGCATATGCAACACTTTAATTAGGAAGTCTCGCGCATTTAGACTGGACAATGAGCATGAATCATTGCGTGGATCTCGTCCAACTCGTAGACTAGACAGCTTTGCTCTCTCTGCCCACTCTCTCTCCCTTTAAACACAACTCATCACAACAGAAAAAAGAGAAAAGAATCCTATCAATTAAATTCTACCACAGCGACCACATGTCTCATTTCTGTTAAACAGGCAGTTAAGATGTCCTTGCTTTCCTGTCTCCCTTGCGAATGCAGGGTTATCTACTTAGCTTGCTCTGCCACCTGATGCACAGAGACCCAAACACTCCCAAATGTCTTCAGAGTTTTTATCAGCTATATTTTGCAATATGTTCAGCAAAATTGTTGTACGCTAGTGTTTTGTTTTAGTTGGATGGTGGCCATGTGCTGAAACAGGAATGTTTGGGCTCTGCCCCCCCACTGTGACAATGTGCTGTCTCACATCGAGCTATAAGTTGATAAAGCCAAAAACACAGCGGTGAGAGATGTTTATTTCACCTTAATTATGGGAAATCAAGTTGAGGTGATAATTGGGTGCTCAATCACCCTTTTTTAATAAGAAAAAGAGCAAAGGAATTAAATCATTGTGGTATTGGGATACAAAACAACGTGTTATGAAATCATGTCACTCTTACCATATCCAATGGTGATGAACATCATTTGTATTTTTAGGAGTCCAGATGTTTCTCTCAATGCTGTGTACACAGTTATGCTCAGATGTCTTTTTTCGTTGCAATCTGAATTGGCCACCAGCTTTTTCCCATAAGTACTTTTTCTCTTTTCTTTTCACCACAAGCTTGTCTTTGAAAAAAAATAACCTAATATTGTGTTTTATTACACCCACCAGTTGTGAATCGGTGAGTTAAAGTGTAAAAACGATCCAAGTTGTATGATTATGAATTGGGTTGTCAGAGAGAATGTTGGCTCAAGAAGCTGAAAATATTTGGGGAATTAGTTGTTAAATTTATCAGACTTTAAGTAGGTAAAACTGCAGGGTAGTTTTATTATGTACATAAATATGTAAATGTATTTTGTATACAGTACTAGCATTAAATACATGTATTTCAAATGCATTTTAGTATATTTATTTTTCACTAGGGGACACTTATTTTTCTTATGTTCCACAGAAGAAAGAAAATCGGTAACACTTCAGTATACAGACCAGTTCTCACTATTAACTGGTTGCTTATTAGCATGCCTATTATTAACATATTGGCATACTATACATGGCCATACTATACATCCCTAATTACCCAATAACTAAACTTAACAACTACTTTACTATTAATAAGCAACACATTAAGAGTTTATTGAGGTAAAAGTCATAGTCAATTGTTTGTTAATAGCGAGAACTGGACTAAAGTGTGACCAGGATGTTATACAGGTTTGGAACGACACGAGAGAGAGTAAATTACAGAATTTTCATTTTTTGGGTGAACTATCATTTCAGCATTAGTTAACATGATCTAGCCTGTAGAAACCTCTGTTGAGATTGCTGCAAGTCCTGTATCCATGGTAACGTCTATAATTAGTGGATCTCACTTTAGGAATGTGGAAATATGTGTAAAAATCCATCTGGGATTTGGGAATGAAATACATTTTTAGAAGTTGTAGAAAAAAGTATGGCTTCTACAGAACACAGAATTTATTGTGGTCTGATGTCAGAGCTCATGACAAGCCCAAAAGTTTTTGCTAAAAATAGGCCATATTTCTCAAAAATATTTTTTTTATCAATGCGATTTTATTTCCAGAACCATATTGTTGTGCTTGGCAAACATCAGTCCAGTATTGGATTGCCCATCTATTACTGACCCCATGTTTTCTGGCCTTTTAACACCCAGTGAACTCGATGCATGCTTCTCTTATCTTCGCACACACACCATTTCACTTTAGCTTGCAGGTGGAGAGTGTCACTGAAAATAAAATGGATTACTGTTCAAGAGCTTGTTCTGTCAGTCTTCAACCAGTCTCTTATACCTGACTTGAAAGATACTTTCCACAACATCTATCTCCATTTTGCTAACAACACTGCTTCACTGTTGAAGGTAGGAATTATTTTCAAAGTGAGGGAAGATAATTTTGCACGGAAATCTTTGCATTGTGCATGGGTGATTTGAGAGAGCTCCATTAGTCATGCACCAAATGGAGAAAAAAAAGCTACTAATGAGTCTGGCGCGGCTTTCATCACCCTCCCGTATTCTAGCAACCGTGACACATGGGTCTAGGCTTACCCACTAACTCAAAGAGCTTTACTCTAAACTGGCCATTTCCATCCACCACATTTTGTCATAGAGTCATGGTGACATTTTTGAAAAATATAAATTCATAATTACCCCTAAATACCTACTTGAAATGAATTGCTGGTCCCCTTAAAATAGCATTTGTGCTGTCAAGTTTAATCTGCACATTTTTAAAGTCTGACTATTGATACTGATTAATCAAAGTTTATGGTTCAGCAGAGCAGGTTTCTCTGAGACAGGAGTGGAGTCATTGCAACATACATTGACAATGCTAATTAAGGCATTGACATCGTTAGACCTTTAACAGGTTTCCATAGTAAATGAACATATCAATTCAGTGCATCTTCCACACAACACAGCTTCCTTAATAGTGTGAATTTATTGCATGTTCTGTATTGCCATATAATCACACACACAAAAAAAACAACTATTTTAATTTCTGTGACTGTTTTTATTTTTTGTGACTTTTAATTTCTTGTTTCACAATTTTCAGAAAAATCGATTTTTTTTTCTATGTAACAGTGTTGTTTTCTGGAATACTATTATTGTCATACTGACTGGGAAAAAATTCATAAATTAAATAACGTAAACAAAAATAATCACATAACATCGAATATGCCTCATCAAGCCATTAATATGACTTAATATCACTTACTATGACTATTATACACCAACAAAATAATTTGTAAGGATTTGATCAGGTGGGAATTTCACCTTAAAGTTGGCTTAAAACTGAAATGACTTAGAATAAGAAAAGAAACAATTAGCAGGAATGTATTTTGTCAGTAAGGTATTGACTGTATATTTGGGTCATTGATGTTTTCTAATTGTGTTTTTTTTTTATAATTTGTAATGAACAGTGCAATATTCCAAGAAAAAAATATGTAGATATATACATATGCATCTCAATAAATTAGAATGCCATGGAAAAGTTCATTTATTTCAGTAATAATATATATATATATATATATATATATATATATAAGAAAACCAAATAAAATAAATAAATAAATAAATAAAAATCGTTAATTAAACCACTTTTTGTAAGTTCCCAGAAAGCAACATTTCTTATATCCATTTAGTAAAACTCTGAGTACACTATTTTATTGTAAGAAATTGCTGTTACATAGTGTTAAATCCTTTCAGTTTTTGTAGTATAACTGGCATAATAACTCATTCAAGGAAACACGCATGAGCAGATTAATTTACAGTGAAAGGAATATACAATTAAACTGCTCTTTTGGATTTCAAAGCCTCTGTGATAAAATAAACAGTGTGTTTAATCCTGCTGTGTGGTCTCTGTAATCTTGCAGAGCCGCTGGTTGGCTGTCCCGTAGGAGCAGGAGAAACGTGTCACGGAGGAATGGGGAAGAAGTGACACCCCCCTGGGAGCCGCACACTCCACCAGGGCCATTCAGCAACTATCTAACACAGACAGACTGTCAGAGATGTCCTTCTGCAAAAGCGCCCGGGCTCAGCTCTCCAGACTACAGCTGGAACTGCCTCTCTGTCTGGAAACATAATGTTTGAAAGTTTCCTCTCCACAGAGAGCTCAGCTACCGTGCTGAAATGATCTAGGAAGATGTACTGTGACATTTCCACTTACCAAACGTGCACGAGGAGGAGAAGTTGGGTTTGACAGCTAAAAGTGTGGGCATGCTGCGGATTTCCATAATGATTTTTCATCTTGCTATTTTATTTGATGAATGCTGAAAGGCAGTTGAGCTAAGAACAGTTACACTCCAAAAAATCTTCGGAGGCAGAAAAGTTAATTGAAGCAGAGAAACTTTGGAAAGCCATTAATGGACAGACAGGCTTTTTGATTAGCGTAAAAAAGTGCTGATGTGAAAGAAGAGGAAACTTGGACCCTCATTATAACTCGGATCCGTAAGAGAAACTCATCTTTGTATAGTTTTTTAGTTGCATTGATCGTTCTGTTGTTGGTGAAGGACAGGTGGTCAAGGCTGAATGGATAGCTCTCGGTATGGGAGGCCAGCTTTGGCTTCAGGCTCCTGACAATCAGTTGATTGATATGATTTGTCAGCAGTGTTTGTTCTCACACCCTAGTGAACTGCCTAGTCAGTATTTTTGGGCATCATAGGTACCAATTCTAAGGTTTAAAAAGTTCATTTATAGTGTTTGAAACATCCTGGGCATTCACCTGAAGGTATTATAGTTTCTACACGAGAATTACAATTTTACTGCTGCCCTACAAAACAAACACCAAACACCTGAGCTGTGAAAATGGCTGTTTACATTGCAATTTTATTTGATTTTATTTGATTATAATTTAGTTTTACGATACAATATAGTTTTAACAAAGATAAAAAGGCATTTGCCGAACTGTGTTTTGTCTTTGAACTGATCTGGATGGGAGTATGGTTTAGAGGGTGAGTGTAACGGATCCTGTGCAGGTAAACCTCACTCCTTAAGAGATGCACTAGCGACTGACATTAGTGGCCGTGGCCATTTAGCCTCCTTGTTAAACCATCCGCCTCCCATGCAGGAGACTGCGGGTTCGAGATCCGCCTCGGAGCAGCTGAGAGAGAGCCGTTACATATATATATATACGTGTGTGTGTGTTTATATATAATATAAATTGTTATACAAAAACTTTTATTTTGGATGCGAGTAATCAAAATGAAAGGGGTCATTGGATGTCCATTTTACACAAGTTGATATGATACTTAATCAGTGGTGTAGTCTACGTGATACGCAAATATACCCTGTATACCCACTAGGGAAGGTCAAGGATTTGCCAGTTTTAGAGGGTCAAATAAAGATGGAAGAGATATGTTTTTAGCCGATTCTTGAAGATGGGTAAGGATTCAGCTGCTCTGATTGAGTTAGGCAGGTCATTCCCCCAGATGGGAACAGTTAATGAAAAAGTCTGTGAAAGTGATTTTGTGCCTCTTTGGGATGGCACAATAATACATCGATGACTTGCAGAACGCAAGCTTCTAGAGGGCACATAAGTCTGAAGAAGTGATTTTTAAGACCAATTACTTTTTTTGGAAGGTAGGACTTCCTTTATTATACTGCAGCTGCCATTTTGGGCATTCCAGTACCTTTCATTTATTGTAATACAAGTGGCTCTTCTCGGTTCAAAGTCTTACAGACCCGTGCAGAATAATAACTCAATTCCAACTGTTAGTTATTGGATTTTGCTTGAATAAGTGTTTTTGAAAATGACAGTTTGTGAACCACAAAACTTTATAATATAAATTCCATCCTGACAGGATTAAAAGATAAACGGGTCCAGTTGGTTCCTAGTGACACATAAAGGTCTGGGACCTATAATGTGTGTGTATTGGGCAGTGCGGCTGCAAGCCGGAACTCTGAGGAAAATGAAAAATAATAATAGCCATGGTCCTGCTGCAAATGCCAGTGGTAGAGCCCTGGGGGCTCTTGTTGGCAATTACCCTTATCTAAATGACCATGAAACAAAATAAACAATAAGCTGTACTTTAGAATCACTGCGCGTTTATTCTTCACGCTACCCTCTGTGCTGAACGGAGGTTTGTATTTTTTTCATATCGCTTTAATCTTGGGGAAAAGGAGAGAGTGACATTATTGTTTGCAATCATAGCTGAAATAGAGCAATTATTTGAAGAGGTTATCACCACTGCCCTAGTCTTAAGCACATATGGTGAACAATCCCCATATACAGTTGTGTGCTCGGCAACAGCGAAACGTCAGGAATACAATAGTTTTCTCTTTACGACCTTGTTTATGACCTGTCTTTTCTGTTGTGCACAGAAGCTTATTTTTCCACAGCAACACTACTGGTAAATTTGATGAGTTGGACTAAATAAAACTAAAATGTCATTTGAAAAGTGTTTTAATGACACTGGAAGATGAACAACTATTGCTGTAAATTAGAATGCGCACTTCATTCTTTATACATATCAGATATATTTAATCAATTTCAGATTGAAAGCATTTTTAATATTGCTGCTAATGAGAAGGAGGTGAGAAAGTCGGAGACTTAAAGGGGGAAATTCACTACAAATGAATTGAACCTCTTGATGGTGCCTTTTATTTGAATTTAAGGAATTATGGAAATCAGGTTGCAACACTGCAAATATGCCCACAAATCTGTTGTGAGTGCAGTGCGTATGATTAACTCATTTTGTAGGTCAGTTTTGTAAAGACCTGATATGCTTGATATACTGTTTTTTATTTTCTTTTAAAAATATATGTATTTTTTATTTATATTCAAATAAATTATGATTTTAAAATCTAATTAAAATAAAAATCATAAACATATCTATTTATTATTATTTATGTGAAAATTAAAAGTTTCCTTAGTAGAGTTTCCTTAAAAGTTTTTAATCATTTTTAAAATATTAAGAGTATATTTATTTATTTATTTATTTATTTATGCATGAGTATGAAAAGATATGTGAATTGCTGTAT
Source organism: Oxygymnocypris stewartii (assembly GCA_003573665.1). Lineage (NCBI taxonomy): Eukaryota > Metazoa > Chordata > Actinopteri > Cypriniformes > Cyprinidae > Oxygymnocypris > Oxygymnocypris stewartii. The sequence goes on along the minus strand of QVTF01006561.1, from coordinate 1,658,349 downwards.
ATATCCTCATTATATTATGTTGTTTTGTTACCTTCAAAACTTAATTATTGGAATAGGCCTACTCCTGTTGAGACAGTGGGTGGGTGTCAATTTGTGGTTGGAATTAAAAACTGAGGTGCAACAAAGGACACTATGTGACATGAGAAGTGAAGCAGACAAAGATAGAAAAAGAGAAAGGCAAATCCATATGTAGTAGGTGGTGTCACCACAAATCTGCATTCGAATCGTGTGATTTTCTTCTATATCTATTCATAACGCTGCCAAACACATTAAAACAACTGCGGGGTTCAGCGGGTATGCAAATCATCTGTACTGACAATAATAAGACACATTATGGAGAAGTAGGAACCAAAACAACTTTTTAATATGCTATTGATATTTTATGCCAACACATTCAGTGCTGTTTTATTATGAATTATTTACTATTTATTCAGATTTTGAATTCGCTTTGTATATGTTAAGTTTTCATTTAAAATTATTTTTAAGGTTTAGAAATAAATTATCTGATTTTGTCTTTGTAAAATCTTTATTTATTTTATTTATTTAAGTAAATGTATGTTATGTTCACCTAATTGTGTTCCTGTGGTACAGTGGTAGCGCATTGTATTAGCAGTGCAAAGGTTGTGGGTTCAATTCCCAGGGAACACACATACTGACAAAAAACGTATAACCTGAATGTACTGTAAGACGCTTTGGATAACAGCATCTGCTAAATGTAATATGCATGTTTTATATCATCTTTATTTAAATTAATGAACAAAAAAAAGTGTTAGATAACAATAATAGCACTATAGATTTTGGATATAGATGCAAATGAACAGTGTGTCTCATATTCTGATAGAATTTTGACAACATCTTGCATCCTTAAAGTTAACCTAGAATGGGTAAGAGATGTCTGTGACCAGTGGGTCTGTTGCTGTTTTGACATAGAACCTGTTATTTAATTGGCCAGAAAAGAATAGAAGATTAAACATCTTAGAGCAAACCATTAAAACTGATATTTATGATTTAATTTGTAGAGGACACACAGTATAGTGTAGTTTGTGTCTGTTTGCCGGTGTGTAGCGCCATTTAGTTTTTTTGAAAGCCTTGTTTTGACAAACGCCATACATCTCCTGAGACATAGATTACTGGACGCTAGCAAAAATCCCATTTAAAATCGATAGATTAAAAAAATGATAATTACTATGATTACGGCAGTGTGTAATTTTTTTTTTTTTTGGTGACATTTGTGATGAATAATGCAGTGACTGAACTACCTGCATTCATTGTTTTACTGATTTAATAATTCATGGTCTTTGGCTTTAGATGCACAGTGGGGTGACCGCTGTGTGTGCAGCTTTGGGAAGCTAAGTGCCTTATTAATATCACAGGTGATGGACTCCCCGCTTTTAATGAGCCTCACTGTCAGCCTGAACTTTATAGATTAGTTCAAGGAGGGTCTCTAGGGACCTCAGGAACATACTCACAAGATTGTTTGCTACTCTTAAGGGTGCTCACATCCCCGCTTAATACTGAGACGCATATTGCTAAGTACAAAAGAGCACTTAAAATATTTTACAATAACACCTATACAATGTTCAATCATAATGAATAAAAAAATTATAATTTCACTTAGAATTTCTAACATCATGCCTTTGCTTGTCTCTAGACCGTTACTGTTACAAAGCATGATAAATTGTGACAATTTGCATAAAACAGTGCTTCCCAAAGCTGTCCTGGAGGACCCCTGACCTACATGATACACACGGCAAAAGAAGATTTTTTTGAAGTTGCGAATGAAAGATTATAATAGAGAAAATACCACTTCAGTCTTTCTACTTCAAAATTTCATGTTAAATCCAATGTGTACTAGCCATTTCTGAATGTTTTTCAATGCAATGTGATGCATATTACAAAACATCCTCTTACTCCATAGTGCAAGAACACTGATGCTGCATTATAAGAATGTGATCATTTAATATTTAATTCAGAATATTCAGAAATCATGCTAGTATATTTCAGTCTTGTGTTTCCCTCCCTCTTGTGCCCATATTTGGTTTTTCCTGTTCCTGTCCTCGTTGGTGTGATTATTAGTTCAGGAGTCTCCGTCTGTGTTTTGATTAACTACCTCACCTGTTTCTGTTCTCTTTGATTCGTTTCCCAGTATTAAAAAGCCTTGGTTTCCCCCGTGTGTAATGTCCGGTATTGATTGTCTTACCCCTATGCTCCATGTTTGTACTCCTTGGATTGTGTCATTAAAGTTTGAATGTTCTCCTCGCTTCTTGCTCCCCAGCAGATCGTGACAATGTAATGATTTATTATCAGAGTTGAAACTGTTTTGCTGCTTACATTTTTTTTTTACCTGTGATACTTTTTTTTCTTTCAATAAAAATAAAATGTATTCAAAATACAAGTCTTATGACAACATTAATAAAGTCTTTACTATCACATTTTATCCATTTAACATGCCCTTGCTGAATAAAAGGAGAAAAATGAACAAATGTACTGACCCCAAACTTTTGTAGAGTACGTTGTAACAGTTTTTCCCCCTCTATTTTTGATCAAAAAGATACATCATTGATGAGCATAATAACTTTTCTTTAAAAAAACAATACAAATCTTACTGATCCCAAACTTAAGGCAGTGTATAAATGGGTTCCACAAACACATTAAACGAAAAAGCTGTTTTGAACATGTGGGGAATGTTATGTGGTGGGAGAAATTACTCTTTTAAGGGGTCATCTGATGCCCACTTTACACAAGTTGATATGATTCTTTAGGGTCTTCATTAAGAATCTACAACATACCTTGGTTAAAATTTCTCAATGGTAGTGTAAAAAACACCTTTACCCTGTCAAAATCAGCTCTGTTTTGAGCACTCTGATCTAGTCCATGTTGCTATAAATACCAGTGAGCTCTGCTGACTCCGCCCCTCTCTTACGTGGAGTGACTAGCAGATCATAGATTTGTGTAGATCCCTATTCGACCGCTCCAAATACATTGATGCTTCAGCTATTCGCATTCACTATAATAATCAATGAATATTCAAATATATACAAGCATATAACTTGCTGTTGTAGATGCACACAGTCAATGCGCTCAAAGATTCGCAGACCGTTCCAAAAATGGCGGATGGCTCATGTATCAGGGCCCATAGAAACAGTCCACAATGAGGCATCTAGGTATATATAAATCCATAGCATACTAAAAAGCATACTAAACTTCAGCCGGAAAACAGGCTTACTAGCACATTGTTAGGAAAGGCGATTTGCAAAGATTCATAGAAACCCTTATACTCACTTCTTCTGTAGATAAAGCTGGATCACGAATGATTCGCGTGAACATAGACACATTTAGGCAGATCGGGGATTGGCGCATTCCTTTCCCCTTCCCTTCCCCAAAAGGAAAGCAACATTAATCATCTGCGTCTTCAGCGGCTCAGATGTCAGGAGTAACTGACAACTGCTATATTCATTATTACATCCACAGGGTGGATTTTTATCATTACAGGATGTGTACACACACTTCCAACACACATTTATGTTCATACAACTTGTAAAGTGAATTTAGCATCTGATGACCCTTTTAACTGAATATTACTTAGTCCTCAAATTTCAGCTTGTTTTATTTTCCTTCTTTGCACAAATGTTTAAATATTACAATGGTCAGGTCAGCTTCTACAACAGACAGAAAAGAGAAGTGTTACAAGAAGACCTAAAAACACAAACACTGCACATAGCTGTTATTGTTCTTAAAAAGAACCATCCTGACACAGACAAAACGTACCAGAAACATCTGTTTGGCTTATTTTGAGGCACCCCACGGACATACTTCAGCACTGTAATCAGTCATCTTGGCAAAACTACTGCAATTTTCCAGATTGTTCAGAGCGGGCATAATTATGCGAGTCACATGACTTGTGTTCAGCAGCTCACTGTCCCTTCACTCCTCCAGCAATGCTCAACACATTTTGATGGTACACATAAAGGTATGAGACATGTAACAGTATGAAAACACTTATCATATATACAAAAATACAATGGCATTATGAAATACTTTGATGTAAAATATATTTAAATATACAAATCTTAGATTCGTGGCATTATTTTGTAGATGATTCTTTAGTTTTGAAGTTGAACTCTATTTTTGACAACAACTCTAAAATGTCAATGCTCTCGTGGGAAAAGGACATTATAAATTATAAACTTCATTATTTTTCTTATGTTTTCATTTCTCTGTTTATAAGAAAGCAATCTATCTATTTCATCTCAGTCTAATTTGTTTATTTCAGAGCAACAAAGTTCTGCAGTGATAAATAAATTGAACCATCTAGATTTTACCCCTGCAGGCAATATGAATGCTGTGCCCTTCAAAATGATTTGAAGTTTAGGGCAGAGCAGTCATGTCTCTGTACAGATCAAATTTTTTTCAGTATGAAATAGTTCTGGTCAACAAGAGGTGAAGCTCATAAACCCATCAAGCACCTGCATATTAATATAAAGTGATGCAGAGAGGAACCCAATTCCCAAATACTGGAGTCATAACAATAGCTTTGGGGGGAATACATAAATAGAGTGACTCAGCATGCTAGATTGTGTCTGCATCTTCCATGTATTTGAGTCATTTGGCTCAGTATAGCTCAAGTACTAGCATTCATGGGCTCTCATATATGCTGTAGTTATGAAATGTTTCACAGCAAGGTAGCATGCACACACCCATGTTATATAACCATCAAAAATGACTTGTTGTTAGTGTAATCTTGATAGTTTGGTTGATTACACTGTTGCATCTGGCTAAAATACAAGTCCTCTATCCATAATATTGCTTTTTCCAATTAAAAAGATATAATCTGAACCAGGAGAGAAATATGCACAGATCTATCACAGTTTACAAGAGATAATAGTTCAAAACAAATACGTCAGTGGATTTTGATTTGAGAAGACAACAGGAGATGGACTTTTTCACCAGAAGAAGTGTTAGCATTATGGACTCATATTTTGAGCAGAAGTGATGCTGGGAGTTAAATAACTTATTGGTGGATTTGTTTCTTGCAAACATGCAGCTTTTCAGTTCACAACAGATTAAATGATGGACTGGAGTCGTGTGGATTACTGTGATGTTTTTATCAGCTGTTTGGACTCTCATTCTGATGGCACCGATTCACTGCAGTGTGTCCATTGGTGATCAAGTGATATAATGCTGAATTACTCCAAATCTGTTCTGATGAAAAAAACAAAAAGGGTTAGTCTGTTTTCAGTAAAAGTCATTTTTGGGAGAACCGTTTCTTTAAATACAACTATATATTTATTTGGATGCCAGTTAATTAATATGTTGCGTAAGAAAATGTTATGTATGTATGTATGTATGTATGCATGTATGTATGTATCATACATACACACATACATAAATATTAATTAATTAATTAATTCAGTGTTCCAGGCAATTCACATTAGTAGATGTCAACATAAACGCAATATGACACTCATATCAGCCAGAAATAAAAAAAAACTAAATACTGTGTGATCGATTGCAGGTTTAGCCTGATTTACCTTCAATTAATGTGAGTTTAGCAAAGCTGATTAAACAATGATTATGAATTTGTTCTCAGTGCTTTGAGAACAAATTGGGGCTAAACATTTAATTATACCTGAAGATGATCTCTTTGTTCCCTCTGCTTATTATATTATAAAACCAAATTGGGAATAAAGCAGTACAGAAAGAAATTCCTGTCAACATCGTAATGACAAAATAAAACAAAGCAATAAGCCAAATAAGAATCAAAAGGAACAACACTAATTTCATTAGCAATGCTGCAATTAATGCTTCAATATTTTCATACAGATTGTCAATATTGAGTACTGTATTAATATTTGTGTTAGCTTTGGGTTTTGCTACCTAAAAAAATATATCAAATATGAATGTGGTGTTCTTAGCATGGTAACCAGGTGATTCTCTTTCATTTATAAAGTTTTTACGATGACACAAAAAAGGAGGTTAATACATAAACAGGCATGGATCATATAAGCTGTTGTGGCATAATTATGCCCAAAAAAAGCGAAATGCCTAACGCATCAGTATCTCAACCAGATAAGATGAAAACGTGATTGCATTCAAATGGCCTTATATGCAGTAAACAGAGCAGTTTTAAGAGCAGTTTTGCAAAAGAAATACGTATTTTCTTATCAATACCATGAGTTTTCATTTTTATTTACTATTTATACGCATTTTCATGAGACCTTCTCTTTTAAATTGGTGAACAGAATTGTGAAATCCTCCAAACAGCAGATCTGCCAAATAAGTACATATTTTTTCTGTTAAAATGTAAAAATGCAAACTAGCACAATACATTTATGCATTCCACGATGGTTCTCTGTTTGACTGTGTGAATAATAAGTACTATGTTGCTTTGTTCAAATTTGTCCCTTGGCACATCTTGCCATCATAGACGAAATGTTAATAGATCGCAAAGCTTTCTTCTTGCAGAAAATATGTTTCTCTGGAACACGTTGACAGAAATGTTGAATATTTATTACAAAGCATTTCTAAAGCCATTAATTAAGACATTATAAGTACAGTATGTGGATTATGCAAGCACATGTTTGATATGTAGGGTTTTTTTTACACTTTCGACTCTGCTGCGGTTCATTAATGTGAAATAACAATATAAGGTAATTTATTTAATAAAGACATTATTTAGTTTGAACTAAACTAAAAAGAAGATTAAAATTAATTGGAAAGCCGTAACACCAAAAATCCTCTGAGTTCACCGTATGCTTGAGAGGTCTAATTAGGAAGCCGACTGCCGACTGGGTTCTGATGTGTTCTTTGAGTTCCAGAAGAAAGCACACCCTGAGACTCCCATGATCCCACAGGTCCCTGTGTCAGTTTTAGCATTTCACTAATAGAAAAGTACTTGAAAGAAAGCATGAGAAAAGATAAGAAGCAAGGCATGGTAAGACATTTTTTTCTGGCAAGCAAAACTTCTCAAATGCATGTTAAGAAAGTGTCGTGACATACAGCCAAGTATGGTGACCCATATTCTGGTTTTGTGCTCTGCATTTACCCATCCAAAGTGCACACACACAGCAGTGAACACACGCACACACACACACACACACACACCCCAAGCAGTGGGCAGCCATTTATGCTGTGGCAATCGGGGTTTGGTGCCTTGCTCAAGGTCATCTCAGTCATGGTATTGAGGGTGGAGAGAGCACTCTCCACTCCCCCAACCTACAATCCCTGCCGGACCGAGACTCGAACTCACAACCTTTCAATTACGAGTCCGAATCTCTAACCATTAGGCCACAACTTCCCCACAAACATAAACACATCAAATTATATCAGAGCTCCTCCTTCTATGTGCATTGTAAAGGATGTATGCAATACAGTTGGTACTTTCTGTGAAACATTCTAATCTACAATGATTAATAATTTCCTTTGCTTTGGTTTATTATGGGTTGGTTGTTTGGTCTTGGTCTTAACATAAGTACAGTGTAAAACCTAAGGGGTCAAAGTTGAGCTGGTTAGAAAAGGCCCAGTTAGCCACTCAGTAACTGCATATGCTTAGAAGGAGAATCTCTTTTGACAGCAATTAGCCATGGATTCTTATACATGTGTTATTAATAATTGTATTATATTGTATTACATTTTTGTCTTTACATTTAGTAAAAATGACATAAATTGACATTTATTTAAATATTATACACAATTGTATATTCCATAAATTGAATATCTAATTGTATTAGATGTGATGTTGAAGCTGAATTTTCATCATTACTCCAGTCTTCAGTGTCATATGATCCTTCAGAAATCATAACAGGCTGATTTGCCGCTGAAGAAACATTTCTGATTATTATCAATGTTAAAACAGTTGTGCTATTTAAGTTTTTCAGTATTGTTCAGCATTTATTTGAAATTGAAATGTTGTATAGCTAGGAGTAAATAGTGAAGTGGCCCTTGCGGTTCCATCACTGTTGTCATGATGTCACATGAGTAAATTGTTCACTTGGTATTTTCGGCTCAGGTGATTGGCTGAGAGTGTTCAGTGTTTCCATGAGCAAAGATGCTCCCTGTAGGTCCTGCATCAGCTGAGTAACTGCCAGTGAGATGTTTGGGATGCTAGCAGCTTTCTCCAGGTATTATTCCTGGTAACATTATTTTTTAAACCTTATCACCCTACTGTTATTTCCTAAATGCAATTTAAAAACGTCTTTACAGCATAAATTAAGAAACAATTTAAATAAAGTATTTTCAAAGATAACTTTCAGGAGATGACTTCCACATTTTCAGGATTTTCATTTTCATCACCAAAACATTCATCTTTTAAAACCACATTTACATAACTAATTGCAACTTCATTGTGTCGCCATTGTTTATAAGGTAATTGACATTGTGTTTGGAAGGTTTTTGGGCAATAAACTTGCTGCTTTTCCCTTACATACATGAGCCAACCACGATAATGATTTTGGACTTTACAAGCTGATATATTTGTCCTGGCTCGTCTCAGCAATGAATTCTGCACCATGTCTTTAATAACAGAGTCAATCCAACATTTGTTGGAAAGCACCTGTTTGTTTGCAATGAAAACATAGAAATCTATTTTCACAAAAAGTGACAGCTTACTGAAAGCTTTGTTTCTTTCTGGATATGATGCAAAACAAAGTCTGCTATGTCATAAAATCAGAATCTTCCCAAATCACCACATTTATGCCACTATATTAACCTCTTATTTCCATGCACTTGTTCTCTTTCAAGTGTTATCTTCACATAGTGTGGATTATGACTAGGCAGTATCATTATCATCCAATGGATCTATGGATTATCAGCCATATCTTGAGTTAATCCACATTATATTCCACCATACCTACTGCACTGCAGCACTATGATCGGCTGTTCTATTGCAATACAGTAAAATGCATTCTGATACTGCTGAGCCTTTTATTTTATCAGTCTCGTTTGTAGAAACTGCAACTGTTGTAAAATCTGCAGCGATTACAGTGTTTATGTCACTAATAAATAAAGAACACAACATTATGATCCTCAGGAAATGTCTCAAGTATCTGTGCAGACTGTGTAAATCTGAGCCAGAGACAGTCCATTTAAACAAAAGCATCTTAATGAAGCGCCTGACAAAATGAGAGGGAGACGGAAATAAAATCAGCTGCGGGAATCGCCTACACTTTCACAACTTCATTTTACTGACATTATTTATTGTTTATGTTTATTAGTATTGATCCCTGCGGTAATTTTAAAAGCCTCAAAGGGATCATGATATATCTGCAGTTTGTTATTATAATGTTGATTTGCATATTCATGTAGAAAGGTAAAAACTCTTAATCCTTTCTGCTTTTTTCAATGCCCCACGAGTAATAAAAAAACATGCAAATTCTGTCAAAGCTTTGAAATGGTTTTGTATATGTTAATAATGTGAACTACGAGCATTTCTATTGAGTTTGTTGTGTGTTTGCCTTTGATTTCAGATCTAGTTCTCATAATTAACTGATATAATTGCACTATGACCTCCAAGCTCTTCTACACCAAATGAAAAACCATTTGGGGAAAAAAGGGTTAAGAAGTTCAGGGCATCTGACATTCTCCAGACTAATGATTTCTGTACTGACATATTAACCAACATTTGCTGATTGAGAGAGACGACCTTCTCTGACACTTCTTTGGAGTCCACCATTGAATGATGCTCACAGCAACCTTATATTGGCATCGAACCATCTCAACATCCCCAATTAACTGAAGTTATACGTTTGCCCTGAAACATTAATTTCCATTAATTTTTCTCTAAGATGCTAACATTACCAGCTGGAGGAAATACTCTGCAGTCTCGTCTTGTGGGAGCAGATATTTTGTAGTCTCTTATTCTGTTTTCTTTCTATTATTATTTCTATCTAAGATGGTTTATGTTTCTCAATTGTAGGCCAAGCAGGATGTTGTAATTCGCATTTACCGCCTCCTGCCGCTAATAAAGTTTGGTTGTGGGGAAGTTGACAACAGCATTATCAGTGGTGGACCCTTCAGATTTTTTTTTTCTTTTAATTTATTTCTGGACTTTTAAAGATCTTTTAAATACCGTTATAATCAAAAATAACACTACACATAATTAATATTATCTGTAAAACATATATATATATATATATATATATATATATATATATTTGTTTTACCTATCAAAATCAAAGGCACACTGTGTGTATTTTAATTATAACAATACATTCAATAATAATATATAACAAGCATAATATGCAATCAAATTAAACCAATATAACAAATATGTATTAACAAATCTATTTCAAAATTCATCTTTGCACTACAGAGTTGACACAGAAGAACACAAGAGGGGCATTTAGGCATTTACAGACTGTTTAATTAGGCTCAGAGGTGGCAGGAAACCATTTCAATGTATAATAACAATGTTATGAAATTAATGTATTAACTATAACGTTCTGAAAAAATAAATATTGAATATGATTCTTTAAAAATTCAACTAAAACCGCCAGTAGGTGGCGGCAAGTCACTTTTTGTCACTGAATTCGTTCAAACAGCTGATTCATTGAGGAATGAAGCAAGTGACTGTTAAAAAAACCGTTGTTGAAAATCGCACATTCATTCATAAAGAAACGCTGTTCGCTTGGAGATGACCAGCTGCTCAATGGTGAGCTTGTTTGGAACTGTTGGACTACATAGAGCACAATGAGAAAAGGCAGGTCACTTAATATTAATTTATTACATATTACATTTGATATTATAACTCAATTTATAATCATGGAATGCTTACTACCCACTGTGTTTATGAGAAAGCTTGTATTTTTTCATATTTCTTTATAGCTTTAAGGTACATCATAAAAGTGACAAAGCTGCTATATTTACAACCGAATATGTACAGGATACAACACATGATATCGATAGTATTAAACGTAATTGGATGTGAATGTTATCGTTCGAAAAGACCACGTGAGTCGTGACGCAATTTTTGTTTCTTTTTTTTGTATTCCATTCTGCGGGAGCATTTATGACGTCACAATTAGCTCGTTACAGTATTTAAAGGCATGCAAATCACTTGCTCATTTTGTGTGTTGAAGTCTCGGAGTATTTGATAGCGACTGTTCGCGACTAGCAAATGGTTTATCATGGGACTACTTTCAAGAGTAAAAAAGCGATTGGTTTGGAGAGTTCACTTGAACCTAAACCCAAAGACTCCCCTATCATGACGGAGAACCGTCAACCGGTGCCTGCTGGTGCTCTTGAGGCCGATGGAGAGAGACAGCAGAGGAGCTTCTGGAAGTGGGCCGCGCTTCACTTTCCTTCCCGCAGAACGGGAACATATGACCTGGCCAAAGCTGAGGAGAAATACGGGGAAGAAGTGGGAACACACTGGAGAGATAGCTATGGTACAATCAAATCACATATTGATAAATCACTAAATCTAAATCCTCCTTTTCATAAAAAAACACCCCTGTCATCACATCAAACATTTTTGAGTAACTGTACACATATATTTTGAGGTTATTTTTTAGAATATCAATTCAAAACTACTCCTAAATCAAGAACCACATTAAGTCGAGTATGTAATATTTACTATTTTTGAAATGTAATATAGCTGCAGCTCCTGAAGACCTCCCTGCTGCTGAGGAACAGCAGAAACACAATGGCCTGGACAAGAGTAAGATTAATACATATATGAGAATTAGAAAATGTTATCATAAATTATTTTTTATAGAATCAAATATACATATACAATTATATTTCATACTTACCACAATAGTTGGTCTGTTAATAGGCCAGAGTGTACATGAACCCTGTACACAACCCAAAGACACCCCCATCACATCTAACAAGCATCATCCTAATCCATCTGCTGGTGCTGTCAAGACTGATGGAGGGAGAAAGAAGGCAGGGAAAGAGGAGAAGAAGAACAGCTTCTGGAAGTGGCCTGCTCGTCACTTTTCTTTCAGCAGAACGGGAACATATGACCTGGCCAAAGCTGAGGAGAAATACGGTATAGAGGCGGGAACACACTGGAGAGATAGCTATGGTATAATTACATCAAATATTGATAATGTTAAATTGCTAAATCATAAGTTACAGCAACTTCTGTTATTCTTCTTTTTCATTAAAAACACTGTTGTCATTATCACACCAAACATTTAGAGTAACAGTATTAATATTTTGAGTTAATTGTTTTGGATATCAATTGAAAACTACCCCTAAATCAAGAATTTAATTAATTTGAGTATGTAATATTTTACACTTTTTAAAAAATGTAATTCATATTATAGCTCCAGCTCCTGAAGACCTCCCTGCTGCTGAGGAACAGCAGAAACACAATGTCCTGAACAAGAGTAAGAATAGTAAGTCCATTAGAATAGAGTTAAAAAATGTTATAGTAAAAAATATTAAGAATTTTATGTGTACATATGCATATATATATATATATATATATATATATATAACCACAATTGTTTGTCTGTTAACAGGCCAGAGTGTACAACCTAAAGACACCCCCGTCACGTCTGAGAAGCATCCTAATCCGTCTGCTGGTGCTGTCAAGACTGATGGAGGGAGAAAGAAGGCAGGGAAAGAGGAGAAGAAGAACAGCTTCTGGAAGTGGCCCACTCTTCACTTTTCTTTCAGCAGAGGTGGAACATATGATCTGGCCAAAGCTGAGGAGAAATATGAGATAGAGACGGAAACATTCTGGGGAGATAGCGATGGTATGCACAAAAATATGTCATGATGATACAAATATTGATAAATAACTGAATCTTCAAATACAGAAACTTCTGTTATTCTTCCTTTTCATGAAGAAAAAAAAACACTGGTAAAATTATCACACCAAACATTTTAAAGTTTAGTTTTTAGGATATCGATTCAAAACTTCTCCTAAATCTGTTAATAGGCCAGAGTGTGCATGAACACTTTGTACACCCCAAAGACACTCCCACCAGGTCTGATGAGGCGCATGCTAGTGCTGTTGGGAGAGAGGAAGTCCTCCTCACTTCTGAAGAACAGCTCGTGCAGAACATTCTGGACAAGGGTAAGAATAAGACATCTGTGAGAATTAGAAAATTGTAAATAGTATATAGTGTAATATAAAACTTATTTTCACACTAACCACAATTGTTTGTCTGTTAATAGGCCAATCAAGCAGCAATATAAAAATCGGCCGCAAGCTGGGTGAAGGAGGAGGTGGTAGTGTTTATGAAGGGACTCGCTGCAAGGATGGACTTAAGGTATACATTTTCTTCACTTAAAAACTTAGCATATCCGTTTAGGATTTATGACTGGAGTGATATCAACTATCTGCACATGCTAATTTTTTGTTTTGTTGATTAGATGGCTGTGAAATATTCAAAGAAGATGCCAGACATGCCATATATCAGAGTGGTGAGTTATTGAAGTGTTATTGCCTCTTAGTCACAGTTTTCAGTTTATCACATCCTATATTGATGTTAACCACAGACAATTGAGCTGTCACTAGACAAACCGTTTTGATTTGTGAATTATTTGGGAAACCACCTCCATCTAAGCTCATGTTTTCTTTCTTTTAGCCTGGTCATCCCAAACGTCTTCCCGTGGAGATTGGCCTGATGCTCATGGCCAATAATGGTCCCAGCGTTCCCCAGATCATTAAGCTGCTTGATTGGGAAGAAGACACAGACCACTATGTGATGGTCATGGAGTGCCCTGTGCCTTGCGTTGACTTGTTTAGTTTTGTGGATGACCATGGAGGAAGCCTTGATGAGGGGACGGCACGAGATATTATGCGGCAGGTCATTGATGCCGCTAAAACTTGCTGTGAGCGTGGCGTCTTCCATCGTGATATAAAACTGGAGAACCTCCTGGTGAAGCAGGACACCATGGAGGTCAAATTAATTGACTTTGGGTGCGGTGCGCTCATGAAGAATTCTGCCTTCAAAGTCTTCCATGGTATGTGTTATGAACTGATTTATCAATGATCTCACAGATACACATCTAATATGTACTCAACATATATATTTATGCGATAATATATTAAACATCAGACATCTTTTCTGCAGGTACAAGACTGTACTGTCCACCTGAGTTCATCATGAAGGGCAGGTACCATGCAAAGCCGACAACAGTGTGGACACTAGGGTTCATGCTGTATGAAATGCTGTGCAGTGAATGTCCTACATCCTACGACCGGCACACGATCACTGTGAAACTCTGGACCAGACCTGGCTTGTCAAAAGGTGAGATCAAACAACAAAGAACTCAAGGTCATACAAAAATGACCAATGGCTTCAAAGAGAGCAGGTGTAAAGTATTACGTTTATAATCAAATGACTTTCTTGTCTTTTTGCACAGAATGCTGCCAGATGATTTGTGGTTGTCTGCAGCCTGACCCACAAAAGAGACTCAGTCTGGATGAGATGTATCTCCATGACTGGTTTAAGGTACAGAGTCTAAGATTAGCTAAGCATTTTCTTGGTTTAGTTTGATCATCAGTCATCATTATCTTAAAGTCAACTTTTCTCTAAATGTGATGTGTTTAGACAAATAATGCTGATTTATCTTTTATTTCAGGTCATGGAGTAAGACACAAAGGACCTCAGAAAACAACTCCTGTCACGGCCACCCTGTTATTTTCTGTCTTCAGTCAGCTTTGCGTCTGGCGGACTGACAAAACGTCTCAGGTTACGTATGTAACCATAGTTCCCTGAGAATGGGAACGAGACACTACGTCCTCTTTCGAGGGTCGCTTTGGGAACGCCTCCAGCGTGACCGTTACCTGAAGCATGATTAAAAACACCCAATGCACTTGGCATTGGCAGGTGGACGCCTATGACGCAAGCTAATGAGCGTCTGCAAGCTTAAAGGGGCACCTGTGGAACACATCATCCTCTTTTTTCCAAGAGAGACCGACAGGAATGCCCGAAGCATGGCCAAGAGACGCAGTGTCTCGTTCCCATTCTCAGGGAACTATGGTTACATACGTAACCTGAGACGTTCCCTACCGAAGGGAACTCTACACTGCGTCCTCTTTCGAGGGTCGCTTTGGGAACGCTATGCCAACGCCGCCATGCTGAGGGAAAAGTGTCCAAAAGCTGGATTCCTAAGTCACAGACTTGAGGAACACCATCCCTGCTCAGCAGAACTAGGGTCAAAATAAAACCCTTCTTCAGGCCAGCTCAAAGCTCGCCATCATAGACTAGCTCACGAGAGTATGGCTCTCGGAGTGGAAGTCTCAGAAAGCGACTCTCTAAATTGAGAGGAGACTTCTACACTCGACGCTATGAACAGCTAGTGAGGCTCAGGACGGAGCATGTACGTAGTACTGCCTAAGCGGAGCTCTGGAGAGTGGAGGCTTAGGCAGAATGACTCTCTAAACAAGAGAACACCTGGCACACTCGATCCAGGTAGGGGAACTCTTAAGAGTGGAGGTCTCAGCATGACGACTCTCTAATTGAGAGGAGACCTGGCTATACTCCGCGCCAGAGGCAGTTAGTGAGGCTCAAGAAAGAGCCTGTGCATAGTGCTGCCTAAGCGGAGCTCTATAGAGTGGAGGCTTCAGTAGAATGACTCTCTGACGAGAGGAAGCCTTACAACACTCGACCCTAGTTGAGGGGCTCTTAAGAGTGGAGGTCTCAGCAAACCGACTCTCTAAAGCGAGAGGAGACCTGACTACACTCAGCGCCAAAGACAGCTAGCGAGGCTCACAATAGAGACTACATACTAATGGTGCTGCCTAAGCGGAGCTCTGGAGAGCAGAGGCTTCAGTAGAATGACTCTCTTAAATGAGAGGAAGCCTAACACTCGATCCAGGTAGGGGAACTCAAGAGTGGAGGTCTCAGCATAATGACTCTCTAAGTGAGAGGAGACCTGGCTACACTCAACTCCAGAGGCAGTTAGTGAGGCTCAAGAAAAAGCCTGTGCATAGTACTGCCTAAGCGGAGCTCTAGAGAGTGGAGGCTTCAGCAGAATGACTCTCTAAACGAGAGGAAGCCTAGCAACACTCAACCTTAGTTGGGGGGCTCTTAAGAGTGGAGGTCTCAGCATACCGACTCTCTAAGCGAGAGGAGACCTGACTACACTCAGCGCTAAAGACAGCTAGTGAGGCTCACAATAGAGACTACGTACTAAGGTGCTGCCTAAGCGGAGCTCTGGAGAGCAGAGGCTTCAGTAGAATGACTCTCTTAAATGAGAGGAAGCCTAACACTCAATCCAGGTAGGGGAACTCAAGAGTGGAGGTCTCAGCATAACGACTCTCTAATTGAGAGGAGACCTGGCTACACTCAACGCCACAGGCAGTTAGTGATGCTCAAAAGGAGTCTACATTCTCCTATTACTGCCAGACGGAGCTCTGAAGAGTGGAGGCCTCAGCAGGACGACTCTCTAACGAGAGGAAGCCTAACAACACTCAACCCTCGTTGCGGGGCTCTTAAGAGTGGAGGTCTCAACATAACGACTCTCTAAAGCGAGAGGAGACCTGACTACACTCAGCGCTAAAGACAGCTAGCGAGGCTCACAATAGAGCCTACATACTAGCAGTGCCGTCTAAGCGGAGCTCTGGAGAGCGGAGGCTTCAGCGAAATGACTCTCTTAACCGAGAGGAAGCCTAGCAACCCTCCATCCTGGTTCAGGAGCTCTTAGGAGTTGAGGGCTCAGCATAACGACTCTCTAAAGTGAGAGGAGACCTGACAACACTCAGCGCTAGAGAAAGCTAGCAAGGCTCACAATAGATCCTACACACCAATAGTGTGGCCTAAGCGGAGCTCTGGAGAGCGGAGGCTTCAGCAGAATGACTCTCTTAAATGAGAGGAAGCCTAGCAACACTCAATCTAGGTACAGGAGCTCTTAAGAGTGGATGTCTCAGCATAACGACTGTCTAAAGTGAGAGGAGACCTGACAACACTCAGCGCTAGAGAAAGCTAGCAAGGCTCACAATAGATCCTACACACCAATAGTGCGGTCTAAGCGGAGCTCTGGAGAGCGGAGGCTTCAGCAGAATGACTCTCTTAAATGAGAAGAAGCCTAGCAACACTCGATCCAGGTACAGGAGCTCTTAATAGTGGAGGTATCAGCATAACGACTCTCTGAAGTGAGAAGAGACCTGACTACACTCAGCGCTAGAGAAAGCTAGCAAGGCTCACAATAGAGCCTATACACCAATAGTGCGGTCTAAGCGGAGCTCTAGAGAGTGGAGACTTCAGCGAAAGGACTCTTAAATGAGAGGAAGCCTAACAACACTCGATCCAGGTAAAACCTTTTTTTTTTCTTTTAGCTCGCAAGCGCCCCTAGGGGGCATCAACGCATATCCGCGCTCGTGCCTCCCTTCGATGTCAGCATAATTAACATGCTTATACCGATGGATGCGGGCTGAATATGGTTTACGATCTTACTATGAATATCTAGAGAAGGAATGGGAGGCTCACGGGAGCTGGGAGGTTATGCCAGAGAGAGATCGCTCATCAAGTCTACTGCAAACCACTCCCCCTTTTCCGTGCCTCCACTGTAGGTTTACCCAGCAGAAGCGGACGCTTCATAACCTCCAGCAGCTCTACATCGCGCACACCATGAGCCAGCAAAGCACTTCCTGCTGGATCAGAAGATGTAACAGACAATACATCTTCCTCCCGCAGTTCACTCTCGTCAGCCGCTGTCGAGCGCGAGATGAAAAATTCCTCTCTCTCAAAACTCGTTCGCAAGCTTCATCTGCAATCGCCGCGAACTCAGTCTCTTCACTGCCTCAGCAGCGGCTGGACCCAAACCGCGGGGGGGCAGATGATCGCCCCAATTCTCTCGAGAAAAAGGGACAACCGAGAGCGGAGCTTTTTCCCACAGAAAAAAGGCTCACAATGAACGCACTCCATTCCCTCGAGAACAGAGCGCGCGTGCTCTTCGCCCAAACACATAACGCATAGATTGTGTGTGTCATCTAGTGTCAGACAACGCTGACACGGATCAACACACCTCCTAAAGCACTTCTCAACAGACATATTTCTACTCACACTTCAGAAACAAGGTCCCCTGAAGGAAAAAAGAGGATGATGTGTTCCACAGGTGCCCCTTTATGCTCGCAGACGCTCATTAGCTTGCGTCATAGGCGTCCACCTGCCAATGCCAAGTGCATTGGGTGTTTGTAATCATGCTTCAGGTAACCGGTCACGCTGGAGGCGTTCCCAAAGCGACCCTCGAAAGAGGACGCAGTGTAGAGCTCCCTTCGGAAGGGAATTGGCCTTTCCATCAGTCCAATCAGGCCTTAGTGTATTGCAGACCCTGCAAGTCCTGGTAGCATCTTCCGCCTTTGCTTGAAGCAGCAATAGTGTCTGGCCGTATTGCTTGCTTGGGGATCTGTAAATAATAGAAAATTGTTTATATGTATTTATTTATTATAAGGAAACTTGTAAGAAAATGTATATGGAACTTGTAAGAACATTTGCATAAAGTTTTATAAGGAAGTTTGTAAGAAAAATATAATACAATTATATATTTCAATTGTGCTGTTCCTTTGTAGTTTAATAATTCTTTCCACTACAGTCCATTAGGCTCCTGCAGATGTAATTTCTTTCATGTCCAAACATGCATTTACAATATATATAGGATGTGTACTACAGTATAGTCAAAATCATGAGTCACACCCAAAATATCAGCCTAAATCTAAACAATTAAATTAATCAAAATTATTTTGTGAAGGTAAGAGAAATTACCTAAAAGATTTCCGCTGCTAATATATTTTTATGTTTCAGTGTATTTCCAAGCAAGACAATCAATGTAATTTACAAATACTGTCCAATGAGATCAGATTGGGTTAAAATCTGTCTAATCAATTGTTTTATTATTTAACTTGCAAACTCTATAACCCAATACTTGAACCTATAGAGGAGTTAAGTCCACAATATTTATATTGTTAGTGATTGTGGGCCAATAGTTGAAAGAACGGTCATTCTAGCTGAAGAGACAGTCTACTCACCCTACTCTCCACTGTAGGGTGTCTCTCCACCAAGTTTATAGAGTGTAAATGAGCATTTCAAAAGATTATTAAAATTATTTTCAACACATAATTACTTGTTTCACTGCTTTTTTTGCCCTGCTTTCCAAAACTTTCAGCAAACGCACAAACCGGGTTCCCCAGCACTCGGATGTGTCTTGATTTTTAACTATTCTTACAAAACCTATACAATAAAGTCACACAAATAAGCCAGACGCCTTATTTTCTTCCATTGGCAGATGAACAAAAGCCCACTATATTGGATGGGAAGACTGAGTGCTGCTGTTCTCAGGTGTTTGACCTTTCTTTTGTGTTGAGTGTTTTTGTTTTGGCATTAGCACACCACAAAGTAATACTGAAAGGTATAGCGATGAAGACCATAGGTTTCAAGCAAGGGTAGCAATAAAAAGCATTCTTTTTTAGAGCGCAGAAAAGAGGTGCTGACGTCGTTATTATGTCCCTTTTCTGGCCTGTGCCTCCTTCTTGGGTTTAATTAGAGAGTGGTCAGTCCTGTACTATCCATGCCAATCAAACATTGATTTGGCACAACCTGCTCTTGCTCAAGGTCAGTGGCATGTCTGGCATACTGTTTCAACATCACATACGAGAGCCTTTCTGCCTTTATATTTTTCAGCTAATCTTTCTGAAGGTTATATCGTTGTGCCAATAGGTGGCGACATGTGACATCTCATGAAAAGTGAGTCACAGAATATGTATATATATATATATATATTCATATATTACATTCATTCAAGAATGTAATTCACACAACTGATTTGTAAAAAAACAAACAAAAACAACATTCATTCATATTGAATTAATTGATTCATGAAACATTCATTCATATTGAATTTAATGGATGCTTCACACTTTAATATTTTACACCAGACAAACTGTTTGTCTGTGAGTTATTGTTTTGATTTTTTTAGTGATTCTTTCTGAAGGCTACATCATCCTAACAGTAGTATGAACAAAGTCTTTTCTTTCATCATTTCTTTCAAATGATTCATTTAAAAATGCTAATTCATTCAGGAAGGAAACATATGAGTCACTGAATCATCCCCCTCAACGGATTCATGCAAAAACGTTGATTGATTCTAGAATGAAACAAATATAAGTCACAATTTTTTTCACATTTTGTCAAGTAATTTATTCAAAACCCTGTTTTATTTGTAATGGAATTTATTTGAATCATTCACTTAAATGATTTTCCTTGCAAATAATGCATGTGCGCTTTCTAAATCAGTGGATCCATGTCATGTAAAAAATGTAACCCGATAAACTGTGAATTATTGATGGACATTTTTGGTCTAGTTCGCAAAAGTAACTGTCTTTAAAAGTAAGTCACTGAATCATTATTTTAAATGATCTATATTGAAAAAGCTCATTCATTCAAAAACACTGATTGATTCAGAATCATGAGTGAGTGAAATATTGAATAATTAACTGAACAGATTCTTCCAGAAACACAGATTCATTTGTAACTAAACATTCACTCAAATGATTTGTTCAAAAACAACGATTCACTGCATGCGTGTGTTGACTCTGCTGTAACATTGTTTGGAAATATCTTCACTGGAGGAACATCTATGGGGAATGTAAGTTACTCAGTATAATAACTTTATGTTTATTCAGCTGCTGTATCAGCTAAATCAAATCGCATTCCTGCTTAAATTAGCTGAATGTGGCCTCGCCAGGAATCGACAGCACAGCTGTGTGCTGCCCCAGCGGATACAATATGATCGACAGGGATTTCTTTCTCATCAACCAATCTGCTTTCGGCATTCATTTACTCCGTAGAGATTCTCTGTGCCTCTCTTGAAATAAATTAATTAATCACCAACAGATTGGCTCTTGTAATAA
This sequence comes from Oxygymnocypris stewartii, assembly GCA_003573665.1. Classification (NCBI taxonomy): domain Eukaryota; kingdom Metazoa; phylum Chordata; class Actinopteri; order Cypriniformes; family Cyprinidae; genus Oxygymnocypris; species Oxygymnocypris stewartii. Next base: position 1,637,537 of record QVTF01006561.1, on the reverse strand, counting down.
AGCAGCTGTGGTCTGGTTTCCCCCCAATGGACCAAAGGAACCAGTGATATGAAATACAGCCTCCCTCTTTGGGTCCACTTTGTGCTGCTAATGAAAAGTCTAATAGAAACTAACGATAAAGCCTTGGATACGGTCACTGCATGGCTGTATGTGTAGCCATTTGAGTGCTCTCTACATCTTAGCTATTTGTACCAGTTTGCAAAGATTGTACCTGGATTTAATGAATGGCCTTTGTAGCATTTGTGTACTCAGTGCCATCTGGGGGGCTTAGGTTAATTTGACCTGACTGCTTGCTAAAACAGAACAAGGGAACAGGTCCCAAAGGTATTATTAAATACCGTCCATCGCTTTGGTTTTCAAAACAAATGGCGGTTAGGTAGTCAGATGAACAGGTTGTCCAAGACTTGCATTAGAGGATAGGCAGCTTGTTGTTAGCAAATTCCCCTTCACATTCATCCACAGAAGTGTTTGCATCTTAATGGTGTTCACACAAGACTAGCATTAGAATTGATCTCCTCTCCAGCCACCCAGCTTCGTTTTCACAGTTATTCGGCTTATTTATGCCGGCAGTTTGGTTTAATTAGTCTTTACCAATACACAGATGAATTTGATCAACATGTCTTATTGTTACTGGGAACATTAGTGATGCAAAGAGCACAAATTTGCCCATATCTAATGAGGCCACTATCTTTTCATCCGATATTATGGATTTGTTAGGGCCTCTTGTTTAGTTGTCAGAATTGATTACACACTTTGTCTTGTATGCTGCAATTGACCACTGTGCATATTGTAATTGGTTGACCGATTTGGTAAACAACACTTCAGCATAAGAGTTTGAACTTTTTAAACATTTAAATATTTTCTCCTATCCTAGTTTAAAATGGACCTACAAAAGCATGTCATGTTTTCCTTAATTCCTTAATACAGAGCATTGCTTAACAGTTTAGAGAATCTGCGAAAGAACTACTAATAATATAATTATAATAAATATAACCATACATTGACCATAAGTTGCACTGAAAAACAATCTCTTTCACATCATATGTTTAAAAATAGTGTGTGAAAACATCTACGATTTCGTGATCCTAGTCTTGTGTTCAGAAGTCAGAAATAGCTTTATTACCAAGTATGTTTACACACACAGGGAATTTGACTTGGCGACAGGAGCTTCCAAGAAGTACAGATAGTGCAACATACATGATAGTGCAGATATATATGGGAATCACATTGAATGTTTGAAAATGTATTAATCTTATTAATTTATTTTCACATTTTACAACAACGAAACCCAAATGTTTTTGTCAGCTGTCACCCTGTCTCTTCCTGAGATTAATATCTTCTGAGATTAATTTAAATTTATAATTTCAATAATTTTAACACTTTCACGTTGACTGTTATCTGAAATGGTTTAATTTTAAAATGACATGCAGGTTAACAATTAACGTTAGCTTTTTTAGTAAGTATTTTATTTTGACTGTTTATATAAAAATGCTACTCAAAATATTATGATGTAGAGTATATAAATAAGAGTTGCATTCATTAAATGTTACTATGACACGTACATAAGTAATTTCTTTATGAATATAACTCAAATTGAAGAGACAAGAGAAATTGTGTGAAAGTATGTGTATGTGGAATGAACCATTGCAAAATTAACTCAGTGTCTGAGATAATATTAATATAGGGCCTTAGCACTCAATGAAAACAGCCTCATGTATGTTTAGTTCACCGAAAATGATCAACTACCAGTGACTTAAACTCCACGTCCAGTCTGAAACAAGACAGTGACTTTACATGATGATGAACATATGTGGAAACCTCACAAAAGCAAATCAAGGCCATATTATGACACTATTGATGATGACAGATGTATGATTTCTTATCCAAATTTTAAAATAATATTCTTGGAGAAGCTGCTGACCTAGAGGTGTCTTGATGTCCAAGAAGACTATGCCATCAGAATAATGCTTTAAGGTTTTTGCACTGTATTATATAATCAGTTACAAATTATAATACTTAAAATATTAACATTTTAACTACAAGAAAAAAATTATCAGTAGGCATGTAGCTTATGTAGGTAACATAAACACCGGCTATATACAAAATACAAAAGGGTTTATGAATGACACAGGATACTCACACCAGACTAGCTTATATACATTTTATTAGGCCACAGATTCATTTGTAGAGGTTTTTTTCAGGCATTTTTCACACACTGCATACTGGTCACCAATGACGACTAGGTAGGCTAATCTATTCAAATAAATAAATACATTAATTAAAGACCCACAAATGAAATACATAAAAACTACACATCAAAAAGGACAACAACAACAAAACTATATTAGCCTAGCTTAGCATAAGTTATTCAGCTTATTGTTTGTTTTGCTGTGTCACTGTAATCAATCAGACAAAAAAGCTTATATACGATTCATCACATTACACAAACTATTCATTATTTGACACTCTTGCAGTTAATGATTTAATGCTGAATGTTGATACTTCATTACCTTTTCGAAATAATCCATTAAACACGTAGCAATTTGAGGAGCATGCACTAATATTTTCAGTTTCACTCGTTTGCGCGTTATGAAAACCGACCTAAGCCAACAGCAGCATTTAACATGACTTAAAATGCATCCTATAAAAACAATGAGGCAACTCTGCTGGCAAAACAACAACAATAGAACCATCACAAAACATTCCAATACCATCACAAATGAGTCACAAATAAATTACAAATGGCATGACAAACAATCAACTTTTAACTATTAAAAACTTGTTTTCTGTAGTGTGTTTTGGGACATATTCCATTAGGATTTATTGGCTTTAACAAGCCACCAATAAAAGTTGTCCAATTACCAGTAGAGACCAACAGGGTCCATTACAGTTTCCAGTAAAAACAATACAAGTCCCATTATAACTAAAAAAACCCTTACAAATTTTGTGATGGTGTCTATTATTTTTTTCATTTACTTTTATATTTGATTCAAGCTCTATTTTGACCCCTATGGTAGTTTTTTTTTCTACTTCCATAATATTTGAGGGAGGGTGCACAACCATACAATCCTGCATATTTGGCCAGCAGCAGCATGATATAGATGTCTCCACGATCCGCATTTTAAGACATATCGTTGCTACAGCACACATTCTAGCAGCTGTAGTTCTGGCGCCACCGTATCAATATACTGTACGACGCCACATTGTACACTGTACAACGCCACAACGCCACAAAGAAGGAAACTCAGGTTTAAAACTATTTTTGAGCAAATGAAGGTATAAAAATAAAACACTAGCCTATTTTAATTCTTGGGTGAATTGTTCCTTTAATGTTACTAAAACACCAAACACAAAGAGAAAAATCACTCGCTATTCTTGACTAAAAACGTTAATAAAGTTTGTTTAATAGGAATCAATCTATAGTGTTTTATATTTTTTATATTTATTCATTCAGTTTCTTGAATGCTCCAGCTAAATACACCTATTGTACCTGAAAATTAAACACTGGTTATTTTATTTGTATATAATATGTATCTTTGTTCTCATTTTTTATAAAACAAAGATAAAATAATGACAAAGATTTTTTTATCTTCACCCACTTTGGTCTAAATATCTGCCATACTTTTTAAATATGTTGTTACCTTAAAAGGCTTTATCTTTGTAATAGGGAAATTAGTTTGGCTGTAATGCTCAATCAGCTTGCAAAATAGAAAAACAACATGACAAAAGATCCTGATAAAATCGTGAATCGTTATACCCCTAGCCGCAGGGAAACAACCCCCCCAACCCCTCCTGCCCCCGTCCGCGATTGTGCCCTCGTAACGCTGTTTCACCCCTGCCCCTCCAGAGGCCTGTGCACGCCACTGCCTGCCTCTGTGTCCGGTCTTAATCGTCATTTGGTGTTTGTCTGTTCCCTGTGCTCCATATATATCCTAGAATCTCCATTAAAAAGATTGTGAATTGTTCTCCTCGTCTCCAACGTGCTCTTTGCTCCCAGCAGATTATTAAAGAAGGACGGACTAAATACAGTAAGCGGTGCCTCGTTTTCCCCCGTGTTTGTTTTCTGTTTTTCGTGAAAGCGTTTTGTTTTTTGTTTTTGTCACCAGAGCCCGCTCTTCGGCAGCGCCCCCAAGTACCCATGCTTCCAGAGTACCAGACTGAAGCAGCCTCTAATTTCCCCAAGGAAATTTTGGGGGGCTAGTATGGCTCCAGCCGTAGAGGCCTTGGTCCCGCCTTGGCCTCCTGAATACCCTGCTCCGCCATGGCCCTGCTCCGTGTCCCTTGAGGCCTCCAGAGTGCCCCCCCCCTCTCCCCGTTGGATGTTGCATGGAGTGGGTTATCCCTTATGGAGAGGGGGGAGTTATTGTCATACTTGTGTCCCCGTGTCTTTTTTCCACATGTTCCCCAGTGTCCTGTGATTCCCTGCCTCTTTGTCCGGTCTTAATTGTCATTTGGTGTTTGTGTGTCCCCTGTGCTCCATGTTTCCTGGAAACTCCATAAAAAGGATTGTGAATTGTTCTACTCGTTAAAGCAAATATACAGGTACAGCTAAACAAATTAGAATATGGTGAAAAAGTTAAACAATATATTTACAACTTATTTCAAAAAGTTAAACTATCATATGTTTTAAATTCATTCATTATTCATGTAAATCTAACAGCTAATGAAAGTCAAAAATCAGTATATAAAAATATTAGAATATTTACATTTGAGTTTCAATAAATGGCCATCCATACAGTATACATTCTGGGTATCTCTTGTTCTTTGAAAGCACAAGAATGGGGAACACTGCTGACTTGGCAATGGTCCAGAAGACAATCTTTGACACCCTCCACAAAGAGTGTAAATCACAGAGGGTAATTACTGAAAGGGGTGGCTGTTCAAGGAGTGCTGTATCAAAGCATATTAAATACAAAGTTGACTGGAAAGAGGAAATTGGGTAGGGAAATTTGCACAAGCAACAGGGATGACCGCAAGCTTGAGAATACTGTCAAGCAAAGCTGATTCAAACACTTGAGAGAGCTTCACAAGGAGTGAACTGAAGCTGGAGTCAGTGCATCAAGAGTCACCACGCTCAGACATCTTCAGGAAAAGGGCTACCAAGCCACTTCTGAAACAGAAACATCGAAAAAAACTGGACTGTTGCTCAGTGGTCCAAAGTCCTCTTTTCAGATGAAAGTACATTTTGCATTTCATTTGGAAATCAAGGTCCCAGAGTCTGGAGGAAGAGTGGAGAGGCACAGAATACATGTCGCTTGAAGTCCAGTGTGAAGTTTCCACAGTCAGTGATGATTTGGGCTGCCATGTCATCTGTTGACAGTCCACAGTCAACGCAGCCATCTACCAGGAAATTTTAGAGCACTTCATACTTCCTTCTGCTGACAAGCTTCATGGAGATGCTGATTTCATTTTCCAGCAGGACTTGGCACCTGCCCACACTGCCAAAGGTACCAAAAGCTGGTTCAATGACCATGGTGTTACTGTGCTTGATTGGCCAGCAAACTTGCCTGACCTGAACCTCATAGAGAATCTATGGAGTATTGTTAAGAGGAAGATGAGAGACACCAAACCCAACAATGCAGATTACCTGAAAGCCGCTATCAAAGTAACCTGGGCTTCATTACACCTGAGCAGTGCCACAGGCTGATTGTCTCCATGCCACGCTGCATTGATGCAGTAATTCATGCAAAAGGAGGCCCAACCAAGTATTGAGTACATAGAAATGAACATACTTTTCAGAAGCCTGACATTTCTGCTTAAAATATTTTTTTTTATTGATCTTATGTAATATTCTAATTTCCTGAGACATTGAATTTTGGATATGCATTATCTGTAAGCCATAATCATCAATATTTCAAGGAATAGAGGCTTGAAATATTTCACTCTGTGTTACGAATCTTTATAATATACGGGGTTCACTTTCTGAAATGAGTGACAAAAAATATTGACCTTTTTCATGATATTCAATTTTTTTTAGATGTACCTGCAAATATATTATTTAAAAACAATTATTGTAAGCGAGCACAAAAGCCTACACTCCATGTCCAATGTGCTTTTAGAAAACGTCTTCAGCCCATTATCCATGAATTACAAAAGTGTTCAATGTATATTAAAAACATGCAAAATGCAAGTACATTTTTTTAAACACATTAGTTACTTAAGTTTAGTACATGTTGAAATATTAGTAACGATGTAAAAGTTCTTTTTGCAGTTTCTTTTCTAAATTAGCAAAAATGTCTGAGCTAATTCATTACGCCAAAGAGTCAAAGGCAGTCTTGCAATGACTTCCTAGTATTCTGAATAACGACTTAAAATGCATCGTCTTAACATTTAAGAATGTTATTTTTTGCTGAACTGTCCCTTTAAGCTTTTAATATGCATATGCTAGTGACACCACTTGCATGCAGTTGTGGGAGTTTATGTGTTTTCTTATGTTAAGATCTAAGAATCAGAATTTCTGTACGAATTCATACTGCAGCAGAACAACAATTTGTCTTATGGTCGGACCCACTTAACCTCTGGTGGGCTCGGTAATTGCCTCTGCACCACTTCAAACGGTGAAACGAGACAGGTGGGGGATTTGAAGCCAAAACCTATGCAGCGAGAGAATGGTATTTATCATTGGACTTTCTTTTTCAGCTGGTATTCCCAGGTCTTTGAAAGCATATTAAGGACAGAGCAGGGAAGTGGTTAATCATCTCCTCCTCACACCTCCCAGCAGTTGGGCTCATCCCTGCAAGGCTCTGACATTTCCTCCCTTCAGCCAGACCCCGCCATTGCCCGCTCGCCTAATAGACACTGACATATAGCCGCTTGAACGTCACAGGAAATTTACAACTGCAAGCCACAGCAGACCTACCTTTCTTTTCTCTTTCTTTTTTTAAACTATACAGGTTTAGTGTGGGAAGTGTTTGAATAAAGTGGAAATAAATATGCTGGGCCGAAGGCTGCCAGGTGACAAGCCCTAGTTTGACAGTTTACGAGGGCGTATCAGTGTTTGATTGGTCTGCTTTCTGAGGTCACTGATTTTCAGCTCTAAATGAGCCGAGGCACTGCAGTAAACCTGTGGCCATGGACCGCTGCCGGCTAGCCTGAGCTATTCTTTCTCTGTTTGAAAGTCATAAAGAAAAGAATTACACAACTCTGTGGATGAGAGAGCTCAGAAAGAGCTGTTTGCAGCAAATTATATAATTTGTTAATTGATGTTAGACAGACTCTGTTGTGTTACTATTAATAAAGGACATTGCTTATTCAGTTGAAAGCTCTCAATCTCATTAGAAATCATCTACAAGACATTTCTTTGATGCTGTAGTCGTGCTCTCTCAATTGTTACGCTTTCAAGGAGAGGGTTGGATGATATTCAGAAATCATGGACTTCCTTTACCATGAATGAGATTTACTATATATATATAAAACCAAACCCCCCCAACCCCTCCTCCATTTTTTTTAAACACATTTTACATTTAATTTATACATGGTATTTCTTTATATTTAATAAATGTATCTTTAATTTGATGGTTCTTTTGAATTCCCAGATTGAATATAATATAATATAATATAATAATATGAATCCTAAGGTACATTCATTTATATAAATAATAACAAATTACACAAATACTAAATAATAAAATATACAACTATTTATGACACTTAATGATTTTTTATACTTTATTTTATTTATTTATTTTAATTATGCACCCTGTTTGCTACTTCAGTTCAAATCTCTGAATTTAATTGAAATTTAAAAAGATTTATAATTTAACTTCTGAATTTTAAACAACACTGAAGCGGGAGATGCCAAACGTCTCATTCAGATTAAAAGAATAGAGATTCTCTGAAAGAAGTGTTTAGCAAAGCAAATTGATTGTGCTGTGTCATCACCTTGCGTGGGCTTTGCTAATCAACCTCCTCTTTGATAACTTCAGTGGCTTCAATCAGAAAAGTGAGGCGAATCGATCAGGACAAACAGTCCTTGAATTCACATTTGGAAAGCAACACGGGACACTCGTTTTGCTAAATCTTCTAAATGAGTGCGTGCTGAGATTTAATGGCTTTAGAGGTTTCGTGAAAGTTTCGTGTTGGTAATCAGGGAGTATTAACCATAGCCTCTCATCTAGCAAACTTCTAACCTGAGATTTTCAGCACTGTCCCTCTTAGAGCTGTCACGCCTGGGCAAACGTGCGCTGCGTGCGTTTTCCCACCACTTTTTCTCTTTCATCACTCACTGAGCTGAGACCAAAAGTGTATTTGGATTTAAGTTGTTAATGTGAGGCTAGCTGAGCCTAAATTCGATAGTCCCTTGAGAACTGATCATCCGTAGATGGGCAGGCAAATTGGTGCCCTAACCATGATGAAGTGCGCTGCAGTGTGACTGTTACTGAGCCGCCCTAATATTGAAGACTGCTGGAATTCCTGCTGACTGAAATTGCATAGACACCGTTCAGAATGATTGTGACCTGACACTCCTCCTCACTTTCTCGTTATTCCCTCTTTACCTGCAATAAAGTGTGCTTGACACAGTGGTTTCACTTTTATTTCGATGTTCAGAATCTCATTTACAAAAAACTCCCTTTTTTGTGAATGGTGCCTTCCTGTGAATATATGAAACTACATGAATACATTTTTTATAATTATCGTAATAGTTCACCCAAAAAATAAATTATATCTTGATTTTCTTATTTCTTATTCAATGGAACACAAATGGAGATGTTTAGCAGAATATTCATGCTGACATTTTCCATATAATGACTTTAAGGACTTTGCATAGACTTCTATTACTTGTAAACTGACCAAACAATGTTTTCCATCCTCTATCCTAACCCTAACACAAAACCTACCCCAGAAAACCTGTTAATTGTTACACTTTCAGATAAACATAATTTACTATCTGTAATAACATTTTTACCCCTCATGGGGACTACAGGCTGGTCCCCACAATGTTAATTAATTCATTATCCTGTGATGTCTTCTTTATTCTATGATGTCAAAGCTGACATCATTACTCTAGTAATGATGTCAGCTCTAGTAATTGATCTTCTGCTCAATACAAATTTATTTTCGTTAACTGTGTTAATATATATTAAAGAATAGTTGTGCTGCTTAATTTTTTTAGACCCCCCCCCTTCAGGATTGTACTAATAGAAAGTTTAAAAGAACAGCATTTATTTGAAAGTGAAATCTTCTGTAACATTATAACTGTCTTTACTGTAATTATTGATCAATTAAATGCACTCTAGCTAAGTGAAAGTATTGATTAAATTACTTCACACAGACTTTATTGGTTATCACGTGTCTCATAACTGATTGCGGTGTACCAAATTAAAATATGCATCTTCATATTTAAAATGTATGGCAGAAGGGAAAATGTTATGCTAAATAGAAAATTCCTTACAAATCCTATACCTTCAGAAAACTTTGGATGTAGTGTATGAGTCATTCTAAAAACTATAATAGTGCATTTAGAATGTTTTTCCATCATTTGACAGCCCTTGTTCATAATTCGTTTAAAGGCAGTGTAAACATCTTTTTTTGTTACACAGAAGAAAGAAAATTATATTTGTTTTGGATGAAATGAGGCGAGTATCTGATTCTCTCTCTCTCTCTCTCTTTGTGAGCTATCACTTTAAATGCAGCTATGGTTCTGTTGGATATTATTTTGTATTGTATTGTATTGAATATTTGACCTCTCCTTTCTAAAAATGTTGTTGGTCCATTTTTCCTGTTCCCTGCTAAGAATGATATTTTTGTTACAATTCAGAACAGAAAAGCTTTGAATGGAGCATCACCCCGACTCTGCTAAAGGACACTGACATGCACCAAAAAATACTGGGACTGAAGTCATCGTGTCATAGCTGGAGATTACTTTAGGGTCAAGGGTTCTCTCTGTGGTTGTTTGGGAGCGGGTAGAGCTCAATTCATTCTCCTCCAGCTTTACACAGGCTTGTTCCGATCTAAATGTGCTTCAATTCAAACCATCAGTGTTGCAGAAGCCCAAGCTGACTTCTGTCTACAAAACACGATTTGACAAGCTGTTACTGTAGATCAGATCAGACATGTTTAAGGTAATGAGATCATGAGGCATATATTAAATAAATTATTATACATTCAAAAGGATTTAGTGGTTACTGAGTGATATTGAAACCATATTATGGAGATTATTAGGTTGTTGATCAAAAATCTAATGGAGCAGACGAGCATATTTTGAGCAGTCTGTCACTAAGCCCTCTTTTGAAAATCCTCTTTATCTCTGTGTCTGTAATCAATCTTCGTTAATGGTTTGGCAAAACTCCATAAAGGCATCTGGAAAGAACATAATGGCATTATAACTAACAATACAATATAAAGATAAATTTCCTTGTCATGGACTGAATATAGCACTATTTGAATGAGTTCTCGGAGTGTCATATGTTAAGAAATATTGAACTGTCTAAAATCCAAAAAGTAAAAGGGAAGGTGATGTAATTGTATGTGCATATAGGCAACAGCATTTTTCAACTAAATTCAGATGTTATTTTTCTTGATTTCTTAATCCCCTTTAACACACATTATCTGGCTTTACAAGTGTGACACATTCTACAATAACTTGTCACTTTTTAGATAATAATTTAGAGATTTCACATCTGTGTTAAAGTGCAGTTGTACATTTTTACTGTGTACGTAGCCATAGTTATCTACAGTTCTCTGTTTTTAGAAAGAAAGAAAGATCATACTTTGTGCGAAATATCTAAATGCTCATATCTATTAAATAGCAGCCAATCAGCACCTATTGGTGAAAACATTTGCAAAATATTTCAGCATGTTCTCTATTTCAATTATGAAAGATTGATTTAAACAGAAATTAATATATTTCTACAGTACTTTCCAGGTCAGGAATTTTCTCTTTTGAGCGGTGGAGAAAAACTAACTGACATTTCGCATTGTGTTCCCGTGTAACACAAAGTAAATAGTTTTTGTACATTTATTTTCCAAACAGGGCTAAAGAAGTATTAATTCCATGGAATGAATTCTATAAGTACATCTTAACATAACAGCCAGTCGGGGGCTGACTGCATTTTGTGGTATTATGTATAATTTTACAGTCTGTTGTTAGTCTTCTTTGTGTAAACATTTGATATTAATGAGCTATAAGCCCCCGTATTTACATCATCTGATGTAGTTTCCCTCTGTTCGCTTTGTGTAATGATGCAAACTACTGTGATCTCAAGACACCCTATTATTTCATGCTTTGTTTGTTTACAGAACAATATGCAAAGGTGTACCATAATTAGTATCTACTGCTTTGTATTCCTACATTTCACCATACAGTTCAAATCCAATTCCCCCGTTCAGATACATAAACCTTTGATTTCATAATCCTGAATATAAAAAAATCCAGTTATGGGCTCTTCTCACAGCACTTATTATATGTGTAACGAAGTCATGATACAAGAACATTTTGATCGAGATTATGGGCTAGTAATATAAGCCTAATAAAGTCTAACAAAACATTGATTATATGAACTTGATACAAGCTGAGAAACTTTGTCAGATAATTGCTATCATAATAGAGTTTCTTCTTGATCTATTCATTATTATATTCATTTAAAACATTTTTTTTTGTAAAGCAATTACACGTAGACAGTTCTTTATAAAGTGAATAAAAACGCCATTCCTTTGTGACCGTATTCGTGATTAAAGTATAAACTTACAGCTATATTAACCCAAACACTGCAGTTATCGAGCACAGTGCAATTTCCATTGTCTCAGCGCACCAAAGCGACATGCCATACAGCACATATCCAATAACCGTAATGTCAGCAAGAGTAATGACTTTATTTAGAAGTTATAAATATATAAAGAGGTGTTTCCCGTTGATTTACTTGAACAATTGATGGGGAACAAAACCACAAAAGGAGCTACACGCTTCTTGTTTAAGGCTCCTTTAGGTCACTCGATCCACCGGCACCAAGATGAACATTGTTTTTATGATGGTTCTGAGTTATAACAACCTTGCACGATGCAGACTAATTGCTTTCGGAGCACAGATCAAGCTATCAAGGAGTTTCCCAAGGGTATTTGGAGAGAAATAGGGGAATAATTTCCCTGTGCACTCTTCTGTGGTGTCCAGAGACCTGTTACCAACTGATCCAGGCAGAGCAAAGTAATAACCCTCCGGCTGTGTTTGCTTTTGGCTCGGGCTCATGTGAAAATGAAGGGAGGGAGAACATTGATCCGTGTAGGGATGGAATGACCTCCGAAACAAATGTCAGAGTAAGTCTTAACCCTTGAACCTCTGCTCAAATGCTGTTTTTTTGGCTCCCGTACCCTCGAGAGACGACCGTCTGTACCGAGTGCATGTAGACCCGGTATGATTTTTCGACTCTGGGGGCTTTGGTTGAACTCAGCATGTAAGCCACGGTCGATGTTTAGTATTCTGGAACAACGTATCTGTCCTTCAGCCACCTTCGTTCCCTTGAGTCCGGACATTGGCCGTGGGCAAAGATGTGCGGTCCCTTTCCTTCTTGTCAGTAGCTTTTCTCAGATAAGCATGTGGCCGATGCATCCTCTTTTATCCTCCTTTGTCCTGACTCGCTTACATTGGACTGAGTTGACTCTAGGGCCACAATATGGAGCAGCGAAGGCGTGAAAATCCAAAAGGCTGCATTTGAATTCCTTTGCTTCAGTGCACAATGCTATTAGGTGTGATTATTTCTGCAGTCCGGCGGACGTGTCTGTCGGACCATCTGTCAATCAGGGTTGCAGGCGCAGTGCAAACACTTATGGAAATATCGCCAATGTGCCACTTGGGATCATTTTAATTAGGTTGATGAATGCAATAGTTTAAAAAGCACAAATGCTTCAAATTCATCTGCATGGATGAATGGCTCCGTTTCCTTAACATCAGAGTACTGGCAAGAATTTATCTTCTTCGCAAGTGTCCGTACACAGCAAATTCGTCAGTGTTAAATTCCCAGTGTTAAAGCATGTCAGAGTAAAGTGTTGACGTTATAGAGTTAGATTTTCAGATATTAACACTATCAGAGTTAGAAGCTGATTTGATTCGGTGTAAAACCACAGTGTTACAGGTAACCAACACTTGCCGGTGTTATTTCCAACATCCTGGTATTTATGCAGTGCTGTCACTGAAGAATCTTCCAAGCGCCATTTTCCCTCAGTTTCAGAATAGCAACTGGTAAGTCAAGCTACCTCAGTGTTTGTATTTTATAGACTTTCTGTATGGAAATACAGTTATGAATGTACTGTTAGTTAAATGACTTCAGACAGAGGGAAGAATTTTAAATTTAGGTGGATCATTTGTGGTTGTTTGTGGAGTTCGTCGAACTAAGCGGTACTTTCTTTACTTCTGTATGTAGTCTATGTAATACTTCTATATTATATACTTCTATCTTTGAATGTAATGTTATTTTAAGTTTAAATGTAAAACTTTTAATGTACGTGAGTGTTTTAATGGCCGCGTTTTGCACTTTCACAGACATTACGTAGTTGTATGCCCATGGACATGTACGTTAACATTAACGTTAACTTAACGTTACTTTGTACATGGACAAGAAGTTTTTTTTTCTCCCGCATGGTGCCTAAAGCATAACATGTACATGTACACGGTATTTCTGTCTCAGTAAAGGCTATTTTGTGCGCGGTTACAGCCACCAGTCTGTTAAAAAAAAAAAAAAAAATCAACGTTTCCTTTAATTCGTATTTTAGCGCCCAAACGAGTGAGGGGAAGCTCAGTCTCGCTCGTGCAATTCTTCCAGACGCCATTTTCCCTCGCTTAAGAGAGTTGCTGAAATATATCTGGTGAGTAAATCTGCTTATCTGTGCTTATTTTAGACTTTGTCTAGAAATTGTTTTTCGTGTATTAGTATGATTATTCTAGATAAAGCGACAGTAGTCAATTTTGGCGATTCAATCGTGGTTTTGTAGTTAGTTCGCCGAACTAAGCGGTAATTTCTTGACTTCTATTCAGTACTGACAGCTATTGGGATGTTATTTTAAGTAATTTAATGTTATTTTAAGTAATTTAATGTACGTGAGCGTTTTAATGGCCGCGTTTTGCACTTTCACAGACATTACGTAACGTTAACTGTTAACTTAGTTGTATGGACATGGACAATACGTTTTTTTTTCTCCCGCATGGTGCCTAAAAGCATAACATGTACATGTACGCGGTATTTATATCTCATTAAAGGCTATTTTGTGCGCTGTTACAGCCACCAATCTGTAAAAAAAAAAAAATCAACGTTTCCTTTAATTCGTATTTTAGCGCCCAAACGAGTGAGGGGGAGCTCAGTCTCGCTCGTGCAATTCTTCCAGAGACGCCATTTTCCCTCGCTTAAGAGAGTTGCTGAAATATATCTGGTGAGTCAATTAATAAAGTATTTTAATTTACATAAACGTGTTTATGCATAATCTGCAGGGGCAGCTTTCCAGGAGCAGGGTTGGAGATCCCTGATATAACGTTAAATACTTTTTAAATTTGCTTGTTGTTTTGTTGCAACTGTTAATCATCTTCAGAGTATGATTTACAGGTTTGATTTGTAAAGTGGGGAAGAATGATTTGCAAGGTTCAATACCTGAGCCAAAAGAAGTATGTTAAGATTGGGAAGGCATGCTTTGAGATGTTCATCGCTGAAGGTAGGTTTTTTTCAAAAATTAAAAGGTTATAAATATCTTAACTACATTTTAATAAATGTTTTACTATTTATTTTTTTATAATATTTTTTTTTTCAATAGCCAGAGAAAAGTTCTCCATACAACAAGACAAGACCCTGACAGTGACGGACGATGGAGGAATAGAGATTGACGCTGATGTGTTTCCAGAGTTGGTGACCAAGGATGTGTGCTTGGTCATTCATGGTGATTCTAATGAAGGTATGTCTTGTGCAAGAATAAGATAAGATTGACAAAGTTGTAGGCTATCATAAAGGAAATTCATGTGGCAGAATAAGAATTAGCTCCAATATTAAAAACAGTTATTTGGAATGTTTTATGTTATTGCATATCTCTATTACAGTGTTTAAGCATAAAAGTCTTAAAAGTTTATTTTAATTGACAAAACAAATGATGCTGACATAAGTTTTCTCATTGTATCTCATAGGACAAGGGCTACATGATCAATTGTATTTCATTACTGATCATGATTTCAGATTCTCCTAAGCAAAATTGTCTGCAATATTGACCCACTGTTTTTTTTTTCTTTCTTTCTTTTTTCATTGTCATTACTATTATCATTGGGACAGACTTGTGTATGGATTAAATGGTTCTCATCATGAATATAGGCATAGATGCTGGAATGGCAAAAGAAAACAAACAAACACAATTTCATGTTAGAGGTTGCCAGATGTTAAGATTTTGAATCACCCATTCATATAGCTAATCTGTACAGAAAGAATGCAGTGTGGTGCTTTTGTTTGTCAGTATTTATGAGGATCTTTCCTTTTTCTCTTTCAATAGAATCGTCTGCCAAAACTTCATCAAGCCACATGGACACATTGTCCATGTTGAGTAGAGAGGATAGTGAGAGTGATGAGCATACCTTGTCTAAAAGAGCGTGTATGGAGAATGAGGTGTTACAGGGTGCTTCAGCCAGAGATGTGAGGAAGGAGAGGTTTATTTATGTAGAAAGAGTTAACAGCTTAAGTAAAAGTTACATCTATGATCATTCCCATTCTAGTTTTTGATGTATGGAGGACAATTTAAGGACTTAATTAAAGGGGTAGTTCACCCAACATTTCTGCAATTTACTCACCCTCCAATTATTCCAAACTGTTTTTCATTTTTGGGTGAATCTATCCATTTACACCAGCAGTGCCCAACCCTGGTCCTGGAGATCTACCTTCCTGCAGAGTTCAGTTCCAACCCTGATCAAACACACCTGTCTGTAATTATCAAGTGCTCCTTCAGATCCTAATTAGTTGGTTCGGTTCTGTTTGATCAGGGTTGGAGCTGAACTCTGCAGGAAGGTAGATCTCCAGCATAGATGCAAACTCCTCACCTTTCAATGATTTATTATTTTTTGGTGAAAAATAACAGTTTTGAACATAAAGGCCCGGTTTCACAAACGGGGCTTAGCTTCAGCCAGGACTTGGCCTTAGTTAAATGTAAGATATTTAAGCAACTTTTTCAAAAATGCCTTAGAAGAAAACATTAAGGTGTGCATCTTGACACAGAACAATGACACTGACATATTTTAAGATAATGTCAGAGCAAGATATTTTCAGTTGAGACAGCTCAAACATGCATTTTAGACTTGCTTAAGCCTTGTCTGTGAAACCGGGGGTAAAGGTAATAAAAATAATCTCAAAGTAACCACAAAACAGCATGTAAATAAATATCTTTAAAAGAAATTCTGTGTGGAGCATGCCCCCAATCAGTGCATTGTTCTCACCTTTTTTTCCCCCTTACCTGTTTGCATCTCTGTCCAGGAACAGGGTTGGGCACCCTTGATTTAAACACTTGTGGCTCAATAGGAGTTAGTTCTCTTTGGAGAGAATGTGTACAGTTGAGACTACATGTACAGCTCTGAACTATTATATATGTTTTTAGAATATACAGGTATGTGTGTGTGTATATGTAAATGTATATATGTGTGTAAATGTATGTTTCTTTTCAGCTTATTAAAAGGATTCTACTTGAGAAACCTGGTGGTGTAACAATCCTAAAGGAGTATGAGGAAACTGGGAGCATATGTGATAGTTCCAGACGACAAATGGTGAACATGTTAGCGGCACACATGACAGAAACTGAAGGGTATATTATTCCTTAATTTTACATTGCATTTTTACTTTCTTTAATTTTTTTAGTGTGTAATACCATTGTATTGTTTCTGTGATACATTTTAAATTAGGAGGATTCCACAACGACTGACCAAGGAAAAATATGCCCAAGGTATCATCAGCTTGTTCCCAGCCCTGAAAGATCCACTGTCTAAGAAAGGCTATGTAAGTTGTCTGATACTTTCTGGGGTAGCTAAATGCTGGTTATTACATTATAGCACATAAAACCTCCTGGTTGTCACCATCAAATTGCATGTTGTGTTTTTGTTCTACTTAGGAGCATTTCTATGATGCACAGAGTGGATCAGGCTTCCAGGCTTGGAGGCTGAAGACTATACAAAGAAAGACAAAGCTTTGCCCTCTCTCATCTAGTTCTTCTAGTTCAGCAGTGGTGACAGGAGGTGGTCCGACACTCATCAGGAGTATAAACCACGAACATCAACTTGAGGATGAGCAGTGTAAACAGGCTATTTCTTTGATGACCCATACCAATGATCAGGAGACAATATTCCAGAAGATGCGAGAGACATTTGAGTATCGACAGAGACTAATCCACAAGACTGAAACTTCAGCTACAGTTTTGTCAGTGTTCCCAAGACTGTTGGACACAAAAGGATTAGTAAGTTTAAAATGACTGTGCATATTACTGTAAATAAAGTGTCAGTAAGGAAGCATACAATTAATCCACACAATTTAACTGGTATATTGAAAGTCTTTTGAAGTAACATCAATTAGGTCTGATAAATTCAAATGTCAATTAATGTTAAAACATTTTGGCAAATGTTACAACAATCTTGCATACCACATTAACGTTTATGTTGCCAACAATGTTTTGAGTTTGAGCCGATCTTCTCACTTCAAAAGACTTGGAATAAAATATTTGAATTGTATGAATTAATATCATGCTACCTTTACGTTTTGGAGTTTCAGTGTTGGTAGCTGTTGATTTTCATTGTATTTGCATTTCATAAAGCTGAGAGAGTGAGTATTAAAAATATATTTTGTGTTTCAAAGAATGACATCAGGGTGGTAAGTTTTCATTTTGGGTGAACTCTCCCTTAAATAATGTTCTGCTCCTTGCTTGCTTGTTTTTTTATGTATCTTAATGTTTTAGATTCTTCAAGACTTCAGCCTTCTCTTTGGACCTGAAACGTCTGCTAGACTTCTAGAAAGGTGGCCATCATTCAAACCGAAGTTGATAAAGGAGGCATCAATGCTTGCATCGACATCGTATCTGGAACAGCTTTTACAATCAGCCAGAGAGGAGCAAGGGGAATCCTGTGAAGACATCTTGAAAAGTATTTATATATTATATATATTTGCATAATGTATTTTCGTATTTTTTTTATTTATTTTTTTGATTACATTTGTATGACATACTAGTTTTTAGTAGTTGAATCAATTGTTTTTGCAGGTTGGGACAGTGATATGTCCACTTTACTTCTGTTGTTGCACATCCTGTCACCTCAACCAGCTGGGAGAAAGAGGACTACTAAGATCAGTGCATGTCAAGCCGTGGATCACCTCGTAGATTTTCATAAGGTGTGTTATGATTTCATGAATTTGTACATACTCTAAACTCCATAAATCACTGAACTGAATATGTTATTTTGAATATATTCAAGTATTTGATTTAGGGATGCTAACGATTAATCAACAATTGATTAATTGTCGATAATCCTTTAAATTGATTAAGCATGGACGTCATTAAAGGATTAGTTCTCTCCAGAACGAAAATTTACTAACCCAATGTCATCCAGGATGTTCATTCTTTTCTTTAGTCAAGAATAAATTAAGGTTTTTGAGGAAAACATTCCAGGATTTTTCTCTATATAGACGAGATCAACAGGTTTAGTTTCAGTGCAGCTTCAGAGGGCTCTACACGATCCAAGCCGGGGAATAAGGGTTTTATCTAGCGAAATTATAATTTTCTTAAAATACAGAAATGTATATACTTTTTAACCACAAATTCTTGTCTTGCAGAATGACTTTCTTGCATTACGTAGACTACTGTGTCGGTGCAGTTTACGTTCCGTTGAATAAAACTAGATTTTCGCTTGTCTAGTTAGTCTCTCAACATTAAGTATATTAAGTAAGGGGCTATATAAAACCCCGCCATGTGAAACACCATGCCAGTCTAGGGCTGGACGATATGGGAAAAATTTATATCAGGATATATTTATTAATTTCGGTTGATATGATATAATTCTATCAATATAAAAATATTTTAAAAAGCCTCAGAAAAACTGCCAAGAACGCCCACAACAGATGCCTTTACCTACAAACTTCTGAAAACACTATTTGCCAAGTCTATGAAACCTCCTCATATAAAACTAGATAATATTTGAGAAAAAGTGGCACAAATAAATTGTTTATTTGTATTTAGCCTTCATACAAACAAGACATGTCAAATAAACATCTTAAACTCACCTTAATATCTTTACCGTCAAACTATAACATGCACTACTAGTCAAAAGTTTTAGATTTTTTATTTTTAAACCCTCTACCATACACATTATGATAGACCTATAAAAAAAATATATTTGACTTTTTAATTTATTGGAATAGCTTAACTTGAAGTGCTGTCAAAAAAAAATTGGGGGAAAAAAAATATTATAGTTAATAATTAATCAAGTAATTGATCGTTAATTTTATTGACGATCGATCATGGGAATTTGTAGAAATTGACATTCTTAATGTGATTGCAATTCTTTTTCCATACATTTCTTTCAGTCATGCCGGAGTCTTGAAGAGCACTTGGATGCAGATGAACGTCGGCAGCCGTATCTTCTTGCATCAGGAACCAGCAGACGAGCTATCAGCAGCTACTACATCGTCATGGATAAAAAACTCATCTTGTGCCAGGGAACCACATCACTTGCAGCGTTTGATGAGCTTTTCAAGGTCCACTTCGTTTTTAGTTTAAATTATGATGAAGCACTTCGCAGCATGTATAACTTCATCCAGACCGCTGTCTTTGGTATTGATGTGGGAACCACCAAAGCAACCCCAAAAGTTAAGGATTTGCGAGCCAAGTTGCTGAATGATGTATAGGTGTTACGTTTGCCGGACACTTCATCATTCCATAGCATACTTGATTCGACATCTCAAACTGTCCCATGGTTTATATCCTGGCAAAAAGTTTAATTTGTTGTGTGCACAGGATGGTTGTTCTTTGGAGTTTAAAAGTTACTGTGGTTTCAGACGACATCTTAAACTTTTTCACAGTGACACTGAACTTCCGAGTTGCTCTGATGAAATATCAGATTCAACTGTCATCACATCTGTAGGTATGCCGGCTCTGCCTATTAGTGGACCAAACAGTTCATCATCTTTTGGAGTGCTGGGCACACATGAAGATTTGAGTAACACTGACTGTTCTGTGTCCAAAAAAATGTGTGCTTCTGTTATTGCAAAGTTGCAGGGAAGTGGTGTTTCAAACAATGTTATTTTGTCTGTTGTAGAAAGTATGGAAGAATGTTTAAATGAGGTTCATACATCTTTCAAAAATCAGATCTTGAATGTAGTGCCAGAGTGTAACCCAAGTAGAATGCCAGTAGAAAATGTGCTTGCGAATTTAAAGAATCCTTTTTCTGATCTGAACACCAATAGCAAATGGAAAAAATATTTTTGCGAACAATGGGGAGTTGTACAACCTCTGGAGGTGCATTTAGGCATAAGATATGATTCCCGGAAAAATAGAAGGTCTGGATTTTACGAACATGTTCCCGTCAGTGACACTTTCATGTACATACCATTGTTTGAAACTCTGGAGTTTATTTTCAAGAATGAGATGATTTGTGGCCATATTCAGTCTTCGACAGCGAGTGATATATATTCTGACTTCTGTGATGGTACTCACTTCAAGACTAATCCATTGTTCTCAGTAGTTGAGCATGCCCTGCAGCTTCAGGTTTATTATGACGATTTTGAAACCGCGAATCCATTAGGGTCCAAGCATGGAGTGCATAAGCTTGGATGTTTGTATTTCACACTTAGAAATCTTCCACCTCATCTCAATTCCTCCCTTATGAACATACATCTTATTTCCCTGTTTCACTCAGAAGATGCTAGAAAATATGGTTTGGATAAAATACTAAGTCCTTTTATAGAAGACGTAAAGAAGCTGGAAACGTGTGGCATGAAGGTGTCATTTTCTGATGAACCACTTAATGGAACTATATGTCAGATCACAGGTGACAACCTAGGTTTAAACGGTATTCTTGGCTATGTCGAGTCTTTCAATGCCCATTACTTTTGCAGGTTGTGTGAAACCAATAAGGCCACAGCTCAAACAGTATTCAATGAACATGACCCCAGAGTTGTTTTGCGGTCTAAGCAGCTAAATGAGCAGCATTACAAAAATCTTGAGGAGTCCGGAGACAGTTCATGTTACGGTATCAAACGCAACAGCATTCTCAACGAGTTAAAATATTTCCATGTTGCTGATAATGTGGCTGTAGATGTAATGCATGACATCTTGGAGGGTGTAGCGCAATATGAGCTAAAACTACTGTTTGATTACATAGCCAAGAATTTTATTTCCAGTGACAACATCCTCCTGAGAATTTATTCATACAGCTATGGCTATTTAGACCGCAAGAACAGACCAACTAAAATGAATTTGCAGGGCAGTGGACTTGGACTTAATGCCAGCCAAACTATGTGTCTCCTGAAAAACACACCACTGATATTGGGTGATGTTGTTCCAGAAAAAGACAACTATTGGAATCTACTCTTACTTCTGCTTGATATTGTAAATATAATTTTCTCTCCTTGTATCACTGAGGGCATGATTGTTTATTTAAGGTGCCTGATAGCTGAACATCATAAATTATTCAAAGAACTGTACCCTACTCATAATTTGATCCCAAAACATCACCTGATGATCCATTATCCCAGTGTGATTCAAAAAATTGGTCCTTTGCTTCATATTTGGACTATGAGATGAAGCAAAACATAAATTTTTTAAGTCCAGCATAAAGAACTTTAAGAACTTGACCAAGTCTTTAGCACTAAAGCATCAGTTAGCTATAGCTTATCATTGGGAGTCACTTAACATCAGAGGTATTGAGTCAGGGCCAGTGAAAACTCAAATGTTGGGTGAATTAGATCATGATGAATTGGTTTGTGCACATTTTCAACTTGACAGCTCTGATACAGTACTTCATACTGCATGGGTAAGATGCAGCGGAATTGAATATCGGTGTGGATCTGTTGTTTGTATTGATGTGGTGGATGAAATGCCATTGTTTTGTAAAGTAGTTGCAATTATCCTAAGAAAGGAAGAAATACATTTTCTCTTGATGCAAATGGAGGCCGTTTTTATTGAGCATCTGCATGCATTTCAGGTTGAAGATCTTGATCATTTTTGCATTGTGAAGCAACATGAACTACAGCACCCCAAACCCTTTGACCTTCAGATGTCATATGACTCTGATTCGTTCTTGTATGTTGTTACAGATTGTTGCATTTTGTAGAGCACTGAAACTGCATGTGCTATGTTGTTAAATAAACAGTTGAAATGTGGCTTTGAAGGGTTTTGTTTAGCCTTTTTTGTAAATCCTCAATATTTAACATTTTATAACAGTTTGGAGTTTAAAACACTTATTGCAGTGTTGTTATTGAACTCTAATAGTGTTACATTTTAACACCCTTTTAGTTTTGGTAATATCAACAACTTATTGCAGTGTTGTTTTCGAACTGTAATAGTGTTACATTTTAACACCATATTAGTGTTGGTAATATCAACACTTTTAAAAGTGTTACATTAACACTTATGTGGTGGTATCCATATATACACTAACAAAGTGTTAAATTTAACTCTATTGTTGTTAAATTTTCGATTTACGATTTGCTGTGTAGGCTTCAGAGAGGAAGCATTATCATCAGCCGTCTTGATGATGGCCTGGCTAGGAGCTCAAGAATCGTGTCGCAGGCCACTGGTAGTCTAGCTTTGTAATGATGTGTTGTATCACCAGGCTGCAGATGTTTGTCCTGCAGGGTGTCTGAGAAAAGATAATCAAGCTTCTTATGGCTGCCATAAAGGGAGACAACATGGTGCTTTTAAAGCTAAATTAATTATGACCATCCTGGTGAGGCTGGCACTGTATTGACCAGCCAGTGTGCCAGAGAACACACTCCGTTGGGGGGTGGGGGGGGGGGGAGCAGCCTCTAATGGGGTCTTTTGGGCTAACCTTTCTTGACCAGCTGTAGGAGTAAAAACACATTCTCTTGATCATTAATGTGAGACTTTACTGGAAATTCAAAGCGAGCGAGACTGATATGTTTTCTGTGAAGTGCCAACTCATCTAGGTCATTATGAGGGTGGGAAACAATGTTCCTGAGCACATTAAGAGCCTGGTGGACATGGCTGTCCCGTTGTTTGTTCATTTGGCTAATGTTCCCGCTCATTGTGCTCCGTGTTGGTCTTCGAGAGAGAAAGTCGAAGTGCTCTGTTACCACGCTTTTCAATTATTGCATTAGCAACCTGTGCAGTCGACTGAAAAGATTAATGTATTTTATGCTGAAATGCTTAAATGCTGCTCTAAGAAGTGTAGAGAGTGTACTAGCATTCATATAAAAGACGTCAAAGTTTTCTCAGATTTAATTTAAATTAAACAATGATACTATAATTCTGACCAGCGCTCAGCATTGTCGTGGCCGATCAGAGCACTTGTCAAGTCTTGACAAACTGATTGATTGATGCAGGTGTGCTGTAAGGACAGTTACGTTCTGTGCAATCACAAGCTTTGTTCCACTGTCTGCACTGAAATATGCCAAGAGTACAACTTTGCTTAAATGGAGCAGTCAGATACATATCATTTGTTTTGGAATACTTAAAGGTATTATGGGGTTATATGAAAGAAAACAACTGTAAAATCAGAAATAAGAAATTACATATAAAAGGCTAATACCATTCAAAATTTAAGGGACAATAATATTTTTGATTACAAAAAAAATGCTTATTTTATGCTCACCAAGGCTACATTTTTTTAATAATGATAAAATAACTGTGTGAAACCAGTAACATTATGAAATTACTATTATGAAGTAGCTTTCTGTTTTAGTAGGATTTAACTGATTCCTTTGGTGGCTGAGTTTATTTTTCAGCATCATTACTCCAGTCTTTCTCCTGTGTCACATGATCCATCAGAAATCATTCTAATATGCTGATTTGCTGCTCAAAAAAACATTTACTATTATTATCAGTGTTGAAACTGTTTTTGCTGCTTAATATTTTTGAGGAAACTGTGATGAGATTTTTTTTTATTGTTTGATGAAAGTTCAAAATAGAAAATTATAATTGATCAAAAGTTCAAAAGACCAGAATTTATTTGAAAAAAACAACATTTTTTTAATTATATGTTTATATTTCATATTTTCATATTTGATAAATTTATCAAGAAAATATAAATGTCTTTAATTTTATATATTTTTTCCCACTACATGAAAATAACCCCTTTATTCACCTCCATATTGTAAATTACACTGTTCTGTGAAGTATTTCTATTCATAATATGTATTTGTTTATTTATATTTGTGTATTTGAATGCAGTAGTAGTAGTAGTAATAATAATACTAATAATAATAGTGACTTTTTTCAAGCTATTGATCGTCAGTTCCTTGCTAAACACTAATAGTAGCTCCCTCAAATGTTTCATTTCGTATTATTAGATGCTCAATTTCCTTTAGATGTACCAAAATAATGTTCTCTGATGAGGAGAGTTGTACATTTTTGTAATTATTTCACCCAATTATCCCATTACCACCAATATGACCCATATGGGCCATCGTGTGTATCACGATAGGCATTACCATGGGTTAATAAGCCAGTCAATATGAGCCACAGTCTGCCACCTCTCATGTGATGCCTTGTATGAAAATACAACAAGTAATACTTAAAATAAATTACCACTAGAGGCTATTATTTTTGTTTGTAATATTTATTTAGCCTTATTTCTGTATTGTCAGTATTTTTGTGAAGAAGTTCTTCCTCTCTTGCCTAGCCAGAAACCATTAGTTCAGAAACATATGTGAAACATAAGCTATTTATGACAGAGGCAGAGGAATGCTTTTGTATTTCAGAGTGGTAGTTGTGCCATGTACACACAGACCGGGTGGCACGTCTGATTTATGCACAGGTGTTGAAGTTGAGAGATAGCGACAGAGCCTGGTCCGTATAATTAATTCCCTACACAGTTCAAGCACCTTCCGTTGTCACGCCCAGCACTGCTCTCTCTGGCTGACCTGCGCTCTGCTACTCTTTCACATTATTACTCTGCGGCGGTAGCAGCAAAGGTGGTGCCGCTGACCCAGCATGCGTGCTGCTGACATGTGTTGTGAGATTGATAGAGTGTAACATCATTTGAATTAGGCGTATAGTGAATATCTTTATAACCCAACATGTTACAAACACGTCTGAGCCGTGGTGAGCGGAGGAGATTGGGTTTTGTGCATTAATCTGTTTGTAAGGAAATCCAATTACGTGTGTGTGGGTGTCTGTGTGTGTGTGTGTGTGTGTACCTACTTAACCATATTTTGGGGACAAATTAGTAAACCTGACAAATTCTCAAAAAACCTCCATTTGGGGACGTCCTCATTTGTAAAACAGGTTTAAAAATAAACTAAACAACGTTTTTTTGAAATTGTAAATGTGTGTGTGTGTGTGTGTGTGTGTGTGAGTGAGTGTGTTTCTGGGGGTTTGTATTCCAGGTCTGAGTGTTGTGGCAGATATGGCTGGTTTAGCCCCTGGTGTTATGTGCCGTGCTTGATGTCCAGACTGACAGAGCAACATTGAAACTGAGAGGCAATAAAGCAATTTCAATCAGTGATTGATAACACCTTTCTCTATGACAGTGGTTCCCATCTAGGTGTACATGTACCCCAGAGGTACTGAAGCAGGGTCCAGGAGGAAAAATCCTGGTTTTGCTTTGTTAATCCTATAAAACAGAAATAGTTTTAAAATAAAAAACATTAGGCCTGTCGTTTGTCTTTGTATTTTAAATTATTCTGTTCTTGCAGTGAATATAGCCTTTGGTGGTGACATGGCATAACACAATATTAAGGCTGTCAGTATAATACTATAGAACAATGCTTATTCTTAGTATTTTTTACAGTTCATTTTTAAAGAAGAAAAACAGAATAACGAGTGAAAGTTTATACATGTTTCCATGTTTATGTATTGAAGAATGGATTAAATAGTGTAATATATTAACTGTATGTATCATAACATTTAGAAAAAAAAATATTCTTTGTGTTTCATTAGATAAAGTATCAGACAAGTGACCTTCATTTAAAAAACAGATACAATCAGATTTTCAAGAAAATATTTAACAAAAACAACATTTGGATCAATGTCTTTTATTTATTTATTTTATATAAAGGCAAACTGTATTTAGTTTCTGATTGTAAAATGTTAGTGGATTACGTTTGTAATTAATGAACAGTTTGGTTACACCGATGTGAAGTTGATTTCATATATCCACTGAAAAATCACCATCAGTTGGCCAAAAGTCATTGCAAAATGGTAAATAAGTGCTATAGCATTATTTATTTACAAATGGAGCTTGGTTTAAAATTCTGTTATTTTCAAGTGCAGCCAAAACGTGTTTGGGGATATGCAGGGTGTGTGCTTACACATCATGATGGTTAATATAATTTGTGTATACAGTGAAAAACCAAAAGTGACATTTATCTTTTATCTTTTTGTTTTTGTCTATATTCTCTAGGTTGTGCATCAGTGTACACTCTCAAAAATAAAGATTCCAAAAGGGGGCTCTTGCAGTGATGCCATAAAATAACCACTTTTGGTTCCCCAGAGAACAGCTCTTAAAAAAGAACCAATGGTTTCTTAGAGTGATGAACATTTTAATAATCTAATGCAGTTAGATGAACTATAAATAACCTTTTGTGCAATAAAAACATTACATGGATGCTAAAGGTTTTCCACCGGACCAAAGATTCCAAACGGAACCTTTATTTTTAAAAGTGAATTAGTTGTGTTTGGCATTGCACTCTGCTTTACTGAAAGAGCTGTAGGGATCAAAAAGGTTGGGAAACACTAATCTGGATGTTTTAAGTAATACTACTGCTATCTTTTAAGAAGTATAGTCTTCCTAAAAGTATAAAGTATCACCTCCTAAAATCTAAAATCAACCTACATTCAGTATATTTAGAGCGTGGGTGTTTGCCCTTTGGGGCAGCAGGTGGCTTCTTCCCACAAATGAATTAGTCTGGACTTGGTTGTAGTCTATCACATCGCCCGAGCAGGTGTAATCACTCTGTCGCTGCGTGCTTCCATGCAAACAGACATTGGGAGGTCCTCTGTTACAAGGAGAGATAAAGGAAAATACGATAGATTTCACTGTCAAATGGGTGAGGGAGAGAAATAGGCGAAGATTGAGACGTGAACACCCTAAGGACAGCTCAATTATCCAGCCTTCAATCAGCTGGGCCCTGATTGGTTGTGTAGACAGGTCAGGAGTGATACTTTGTGTTGGATCGATGTCCCAGTGGTCTCTCTCTCTCTCAGTCTTAAGCAGCTAACCCACCCACCAGGTCCCCACACAGCGTGTCAGACGCGGGCTCCTGCTGATTCACAGGTTATTCCAGTCTGCTCCATTACACAGGAGGGGTAAAGGTGTTTTTTCCAATGACACTTTACACTTATGACTGCTTACTGTAGCTCAGTGACTGTCAGTGGAACGGATTTATACTTTAAATCCACTTCAAATGTACACTTTTTGTAGTAGTTATAGTTATAACTACAGTTTAGTTAAGTGTTTATGAGACTGGGTTTGTGTTAAGGAGCCTGATGGCCTGAGGGAAGAAGCTCCTCCTTCGCTTCCTGCTGCAACTGAATGAACAAATACAAATCACAGTTTAAACATGCAAACAGAAAAAGATGTGAAAGAGTCCAATTCAGCACCCGCGTTCGGTGTTCCGTGCGCACAGGGCATGCGCAGAGGGACGTGTTTTAAAGTGCTTGACCATCGAATTTGCCTCTTATACAAAATTATGTCAAAATATCCGAGAGTATCCTTGAAAAAAACTG
Source organism: Oxygymnocypris stewartii (assembly GCA_003573665.1). Lineage (NCBI taxonomy): Eukaryota > Metazoa > Chordata > Actinopteri > Cypriniformes > Cyprinidae > Oxygymnocypris > Oxygymnocypris stewartii. The sequence continues at coordinate 1,609,709 of QVTF01006561.1, read as the reverse complement.
TCAGGTATGTCCCTCTCAATGTCGAAAGCAAACCTACACCCTTGCACAAAATGCTTAATTTCACGGGCACATCTCTTCAAGCAGCATGCCTTCATTGTATTTTTTTGACATGCTGAACAAGAGTGTGAATTGAAAGGGAATCACTCTTGTATTGAAATTCAAAACAAGAGCTGAAGACAAACTCATGAAGGAATAGAAAAATACTTCATTGTTTGTCCACTCAATCTTTGTCCGTATATATTGAAGAGCACAGATCATAATCCAAGTGAGATACTCAATCCTAAAGCAATTAAAAGTTTTAGCCTCACTAAAATATGTATGATGTTTTAAAAAGTAATAGGAGTAATAGGATTAAAACTGCCTGTTTTTTTTTCCCAAGCAGTAAACTGGTTGATTTGGCATGGCTCCTCTGTGGACACCAGATTGTTCTGCTAAGATGACAAACACTGTGGTTACTCAGTCCCTTAAGTTATACATGCTCCGATGACAGATTTAAAAACATCTCTCATGTCTGTTCTCTTCGTACATGACAGGAAAAACCTAAGTGCTTTTGGGCCTTAATATAATAATGCTTTGTGCCACATTTGATCAGAGCCTAAATTCTGTATGGCCTTCTTCTATATTATAAATACATATCTACATGTAAGAATCTATTTATAGACTCTCTTAGCCCTGTCTTAATGTCATCACAAACAGTGGGGATATTCCATCTCTTCATACATTAGCCATAAGCGATGCTTTTTGTCACAAGGTTGTGACTCATCAAAGATATGAGGTCAGCTTGAAGACCCTTGTGGACAGTAGCCTTAGTGTGAGGTTTCAACAATGGATCCATCATCATTTCCTGCTGCCATTACCAGCATTAGAGGACAAGCATTATAAAGCTTAAATAGTGTTTAATGTAATCCCTAGATGACGTGAGGAATGACAAGCAAGGCTCAGTGGTTTTGATTGATATTCATTTTGTGGGGACTTTTATCTTCAATGTAGCATTCAGTTGGAGGTATAAATGACTTTGGCAGTGATGTCATTTAAATATAAAGCCAAATTTGAGACGTCTACTTGGCCTTGGTTTAATAAAGTGAAGAAGTCACCCAACTGTGACTGGAAATGTATACCATGTCTTGTTTTATATACATGCTACCATTTAAACATTTTAATGGTTGTGAAATAATTCTCTCATGCTCACCTATAAACAGTGATATTGTGAAATATTAATAAAAGTTTTCAGCAAAACCAGATTTTCAGCAGCCTTTACACCAAACTTAATTTTCACTTGATCCTTCAGAAATCATTATAATATGCTGATTTGCTGCTCAAGAAACATGTCATTGCTAAAAAACAGTTGTGCTACTTAATATTTTTGTCTAAATTGTAGGATATTTTGGTGAATAGAAAGTTTAAAAGTACAGCGACGCATTGCTGCATTTCCACTCAGTTATGTCATAATAACGAGATTCTATGTCATTAAAAAGTCCCAGGTTACGTATGTAACCCTGGTTCCCAGAGGGAACGAGACGCTGCGTCGAAACGCTAGGGGAACGCCATCAGCGATGTCCAGCTCTGAATCATATGTGTAATCAGTCATAATTGACAGCCAGACGTCAGGTGCGGGTGACGTCGCGACCAGGATGCTTAAAAGCACATGATGTGCAGCCGGCGCCAGCTTCCAGGAATGAAGCATAGCTCTAGTAGGGATGCCGGAAGTATGGCTCTGCGACGCAGCATCTCGTTCCCTCGGGGAACCAGGGTTACATACGTAACCTGGGACGTTCCCCTCCGGGAACATCGAGCTGCGTCGAAACACTAGGGGAATGAGATGTCCACGCCGCCAGAATTACCAATCCCTGCTTAGTGTGTGGAATGCACAGCTACGGCAAGAGAACAACAGAGCCAAGAGTGGCTTGCAGATCTAGGTCATAGAATCTGACGAAGGTTAGGGGACGTAGACCACCCAGCAGCGTCACAAATGTCCTGAATAGGAACACCTGCGAGAAAGGCCGTGGAGGCCGCCATACCTCTGGTTGAATGAGCCTTGACCCCCAAAGGCGAGGGGAGATCAGAGGACTCATAGGCAACTATGATGGCATCCACTATCCACCGACTAAGGGTCTGCTTAGCAGCTGGAAGACCCTTTTTAGGAGGACCGTAGCATACCAGCAGTTGGTCCGATTTCCTCCACAGGGCAGTTCTGTGGACGTATGCGTCCAGTGCTCGCACTTTACACATACAATTAAGCTTTTCCTGGTTGGGCTCCCTGAAGGGAGGAGGACAAAAAGCCTGGAGTACAACAGGCCGCGGTACCGAGGAGGGGACTTTAGGAACGTACCCCACACGAGGGTACAAAAAAACTTTCGCCAGACCGGGCGCAAAGTCCATAGAGGCCACCGAGAGGGCCTGCAGATCCCCAACTCTCTTCAGAGAAGATATGGCTAAAAGTAGCACCGTCTTCAAAGTAAGAAGACGCTCTGATACCTCCTCGATGGGTTCAAACGGAGGTTTGCAGAGAGCCTCTAGCACCACAGCGAGATCCCAAGGAGGGACCCTGGACCGTACTCTAGGCCTGAGCCTCATCACACCGAGGAGGAAACGTATAATCAGGGGGTCTTTGCCCACTGACTGTCCACCCATAGGGGCGTGGTAAGATGCTATAGCTGCCACGTAAACCCTCAGGGTGGAGTGGGATAACCCTGCGGAGAACCGAGCCTGCAGAAACTCCAGCACTGTACCAATCGGGCAGTTAACTGGGTCGAGCTGGTGGTCTCCACACCAAGAAGTGAAGAGTCTCCACTTGAGGCCATACAGTTTCCTCGTTGAGGGAGCTCTAGATTGGAGAATGGTCTCAACGACCTCGCTTGAGAGACCTGAAGCTATGAGTTGCGCCCCCTCAGGGGCCACGCCCACAGCTTCCATAACTCCGGGTGGGGGTGAAAGATCATACCCTCCGCTTGTGAGAGGAGGTCTCTCCTGACTGGAATCTCCCATGGAGAGCCGTCGAGGAGAGAAATCAGGTCCGAGAACCATACTCGGCCCGGCCAGAACAGGGCTATTAGCAACAGCCAGACTCCGTCCCGGCGCAATCTCTCGAGAACTCCCGGGAGCAGAACAATCGGGGGAAAGGCGTACAGACGAAGCCTCGGCCACGTCTGTACCATAGCATCCAGCCCCAGCGGAGCTGGATGAGTCAGAGAGTACCAGAGGGGACAGTGCGATGTCTGATGAGTCGCAAACAGATCCACCTGTGCCTGGCCAAAAACTCTCCAAATCTGCTTCACCACCTCGGGGTGAAGCCTCCATTCCCCGGGCCTCGGCCCCTGCCTCGACAGGATGTCTGCTCCTACATTGAGATGCCCAGGAATATAGACTGCTATTCTGAATATAACTTGTCCTGGGACCACACAAGGATCTGGTGCGCCAGCTTGCATAAGGGGCGCGAACGCAGACCTCCCTGGTGGTTGATATAAGAAACCACAGCTGTGTTGTCGGTGCGTACTAGCACATTGTGGTTTCTTAGGTCCGGAAGAAAATGTTTCAGTGCTCGAAACACAGCCAGCATCTCCAGGCAGTTGATGTGCCACGTGAGATGGTGACCACTCCACAGACCGCGGGAAGGGTGGCCACTCATGACCGCCCCCCAACCGGTCAGGGATGCATCTGTCGCTAGCGTTACGCGGCGGCAAGGAGCTCCCAGGACCGGGCCCTGAGACAAGAACCAAGGTTTCCTCCACATGTCCAAGGCACGTAGGCATCGCCGCGTGACCTTGATCATGCGGAACGGGTTTCCCCTCGGGGAGAACCCCTTGGACTTGAGCCACCACTGTAGGGGTCTCATGTACAGCAGGCCAAAAGGTATCACGTTGGACGCTGCTGCCATCAGACCCAGCAGTATTTGAAACTGCTTGACCGTGAGTGACTCTTCTCTGACTCTCCTGACCGTGTTGAGAATCGACTCGAACCGAGCAGGGGACAATCGTGCCTGCATCGTGGTCGAATCCCACACCACGCCTAGATAAGTGGTTCTCTGGAATGGAGACAGCACACTTTTCTTTGCATTTAGTCTTAACCCCAACTCTCTCATATGAGCGAGAACGACATCTCGATGTCGAACCGCCATCTGCTCTGAATGAGCTAAAATCAACCAATCGTCGATGTAGTTGAGTATGCGGATGCCCTGGAGTCGCAGAGGAGCCAGGGCAGCATCTATGCACTTCGTGAAAGTTCGGGGTGAGAGTGCTAGGCCGAAGGGAAGAACCCGATATTGGTAAGCTTTGCCCCTGAAAGCGAACCTCAGGAACTTCCTGTGACTGGGAAGGATGGATACATGGAAATAAGCGTCTTTTAGATCTATCGTGACGAACCAGTCCTCGGATCTGATCTGAGACACGACCTGTTTTACAGTAAGCATTCTGAACTTCAGGCAGCTGACTGAGCGGTTCAGTAGCTGCAGATCTAAAATTGGACGTAACCCCCCATCCTTCTTTGGAACAACGAAGTACCGGCTGTAGAACCCGGACTCTCTGTCGAGAGGAGGGACCACCTCGATGGCCTCCTTCCTCAGAAGAGAGCTGACCTCTTGTTCTAATACCAGTGCCTGCTCGGGATTCACACACGTGAGAAATAACCCTTTGAAAGGTGGCGGCGGAGCGCCGAATTGAATACGATAGCCTTTCTCTACAGTCTGCAGGACCCAACGAGATACATTTGGCAGTAGTTTCCACGCTGCTAAATAATCTATTAAGGGAGCCAGTCTCTCGAGAGCTGCCAGATCGATGCCCTGACACGGAGGACCGGCAGGAAACCACCGATGTAGCTGCTCGGGAGATCCCTGAAGGCGTGGCGAGGCTCTCAGCTCCGCTACGTTTCCGGGCGGAAAGAACTGAGAGAGGCACTCGCGGGAGACCGCTGCGCCCTGGAGCTCTGGCAGGGTTGGCAGAACAATCTCCAGAGGGCGCTGAGGAGAGACGGACACCGTGTAATGCGGTGCACCCCGCTCTTCCCCAGCAGGGGCCGCCCTCAACAGTCCTACGTAGACGTCAGGACCACTTCATCGAGGGCTTCCTAGACTGAAGCACGACCCTCAGGTCGGGCTTCGTCTCAGAAGGTCTCGATTTCCTAGAGCGTTGTTGACCTCGGTCCCGCTGCGGGGGAGCACGAGAGGCAACGCTCTGCCTTTGGATCTCCCTATATGAGGAGCTGGTACATGGTTGGGGCTGCTCCCGCCCAGCAGCCCCTAGAGCTATAGAGCGGCGAGGGAGAAACCGCTGAAATGCTGCCGCCTGTTTATGAGCCTCCTGGAACCTGTCGACGACAGAGTCAACGGCATCGCCGAACAGCCCAGAAGGCGCAAGCGGGGCATCCATCAGGACGACTCTGTCCTTCTCTTTCATGTCGGACAGAGTCAACCATAAGTGCCTCTCTGCTGCCACCATTGCTGCCATAGACCGCCCAATGGCACGGGAGGTCTCCTTGGTGGCGCTCCTTAACCCCGCTACATTACCATAATAATCAGAGGCGGGGATAAACAAGCGTGATGAAACCTCAGTGTGAAGATCGGGAAAGAAAGGCAGGCTCCGGCGTAGAGGTAGTGACTTACTACGCAGAAAGCGTTCATCTAGCTTACTTCGCTGTTTTTCAGTCTGATCATCGGCGGGCCAATTGATGTTTAACTTGGCAGCCGCACGAGTGACTACCTCTAATAGCTCCTCGTATTGTGGGGATTGAGTGGGCGAATACTCAGCGCTCTCCACATCTTCCTCCTCGGAGGGAGATAGGTGAAACACTGGTCCCGCCCTCTGAGGGGAAGAAACCGCAGAACGGGCTTCCGAACCCAGAGAACGGGCAGTGGATCTGGCAGGTGAGGATAGAGATAGGGATCCACCCGTCTCCATTCCCTCTGCCACATCCAATTGCGAGCCCCACGAGTGCAGCCGCCGCTCGGCCTCAGCGGAGGCGGGGCCAGCACCGTGAGGAGCGGTAGCGAAAACTCCCTCCTCGAAGAGAGTTCTCCCTCAAGAGCCGACTCCGCGTGCTTCGCCCCCAAGCAGACCACGCACAGACTGTGTGTATCCCCGCTCGTGATGAAGCGAGGGCAGGGAGTCACACACTGTCTGTACTGTGAACCACTTTCGTCCCTCTTAGATTTATAAGATGCCTTAGACATGTCTGCTTATAGTCTTTCTTTGCCTTCCTATTTAAGAACAAACTTTCTTATTTCCTGACTGGATAAGAACAGACTCACAGACAAAATCGACTGACACACACAAAGAGCTTTGCTGAATGACAAAAAGCTGGCGCCGGCTGCACATCACGTGCTTTTAAGCATCCTGGTCATAACGTCACCCGCACCTGACGTCTGGCTGTCAATTTTGACTGATTACACATATGATTTAGAGCTGGACATCGCTGATGGCGTTCCCCTAGCGTTTCGACGCAGCTCGATGTTCCCGGAGGGGAACAACATATTTTTCTAGTTAAAATTATATTCTTCTAATTAAAACGTAATTTGAACGTAGTTTGAAATAGAAATTGTTTGCAATATTTTTATGACTTTACTATTGGTACTAACTTGGTGTTTCGTTTTAGTAGTTCACTTCCTTTTTAATTACATATTACATATGAAGAAATGTATAATGGCACTATTTATTTATTAAAAAGGAAAATTATTTGTCATAAGATTTGTTTAGCCCTAGGTCTACAGAATGCAATAGTGTAAGTGAGGGCAAACCAAGTAAACAAATAAACAAAAAACTTTAGCATTCTGAAAATACGGTATTTTATACAATAATTAAATACTAGTCATGACGCAAAAGCTAAGAGCAAAACAATGCCATAGCAAACAAAACAACAGGAAATGCATGCAAGTGGTGCATTCAAGTGACTCAGATCATCAGCGATGGCTCGGAACTAGGTTTTTTTGTGTTTTTTTTGGGAAAGGGAAAAACAGAAACCGTTCTTTATTCAGACGTTGTCAACTTTTGTTGCACACCCTGGAGCTGCCGAAGTTCAAAATAACCCACAATGTATCTACATTTGACGACAATTATAGAGGTTGGTTGCCTTGTTGCTACTTTTGAAACCAACGGAGCATAAAATGCAAAAGACTTGACATTTGATATGATGCTCATACGTTCTCCTCCGCAATTAACTTGTATCATAGCTGCAGGTGGTTCGGAAATGTGCCTCTTAACATCCGTAACAATGATATCAGTCGACTTGTAATCAGTAATCAGGCCAAATTGTTCTACTAATCAATGCAATATGGAAGCATGAAGGAGTGTGATTGCGCCTAAGGGTTTAAGCAGACTGGTTTGTGAGCTTGGAGTGCCTCCTGTTATTCTGCTTATTCACCCTGAGACAGCTGTTAACCAAACACTACTGCAGTGAGTGTGCGTTGTGTCATGTTGAATAACGTTACATATCTTGACTATGCTTTTCAGGACAGGAGAGTACATAAGCAACCTTGATTATGATGAATCATGGTATGCCACTTCGGTAAAACTGAATGAGAGAGACATTGACAGGCAAATAAAGAGTGAGAGAAAAGGATTAAATTACCCTGTTTATGCCACGACACTGATGAATACTTGATGTTGAATGGTTGCCAGACATTTGGTTTAATTTTATATATTTGTAGCTATGAAGTACTTCCAGGTCTTGACTTTATAACAGTTACAGAATTTAACAGACCTATTTAGCAAAGGAAAAGAAGCACTGCTAATCGAATGGCATTGAAATTTGAATATTAATAATTATAATGATTTTCTAATTCATACATTTTTTGTTTATTTCCTTATTTTTTTATTTTTTTTATATACATCATGTTTTTAGCTAGCAATGGTGGATTGGGTTGTCTTACACTGTGTAAACACTGTAAACATTGTGACGCTTCTACACACAATTACGATAACATGAAAAATGTCATAAGATAAACACGTTCGTGTTGAAACTGGTGTGTGCAATTCAGTGCTCAATTCAGTGGTCCATCGTTATTTATTACTCATAGATCACATGCATTTTTACTTGATTCTGTTCAGTCATGGACAATATTTTAGTATAATAGCCAGTGAACTATATCTGACTGTTGTCCATACCATTGCTACTTTTGCTATGTTGCTGCTATATTATTAACGAGGTGACATTAAGGCAAACATGCACCAGACACTAAACACAGGAAAGGATGAACTTAAATACAGCAACAAACAAGGTAAATATTGAAAATAACTGATTAAGCTTATAACAAGGTACTGATAATAACTGTAGCCATGGCAGCTAAAGAGAAGCAGGAAAATCAAACAAAGGGACACAGGAACGAATGAAACTAAATAAAAGTTCATGAAACTGAAACTAACTGAACATATATGTGACAGTACTTTGTGTGTGTATATGGGTAGTTGACAAATACAAATTGGAATCGTGACATAGTAAAAATGTAGAAAAAAACTTAACGTACAAATAACATGAGAAAAATGTATCTTCATTTTTTTATGTATGTATGTATTTACATTAGTGCTGTCAAATTAGATTAATCACATCCAAAATAAAACGTTTTTGTTTACATAATATATGTATGTGTACTGTGTTTATTTATTGTGCATAAATAAACACACGCACAGTATATCTTTTGAAACTATTTACATTATGCATTTATATACTTATGATATTATATTTTATTATATACAAATATGTTTAATATATAAAAATAACATATTTTCATTAAATATATAAAACAATATTTTGAATGCAATTAATCATGATTAATAGTTTGACAGCACACAAACACACACACACACACACATACACACATATATATATATATATATATATATATATATATATATGCATATGCTATATAATACAATATGGATGTAATGTTCCTTTTGTTCTTATCTGGTTGTTTTCTTAACTGTAATGAAGTTTCACTGCTCAGCAAGCAGCCATGTAAAAATCTGGAAAATATACAGTGATCTTGTCATTATCACAAAATAAACCCTTTCAGAGTGATACAAGACCCTTGCGCTTCACGTCAGGCATTTCTTTTGCAAAATAATGACTGGCTGCCTGCACGTTATCTCTTAATTATAGAACATTATGAGATTTTCTTTGTTTGACTGTTTAATATGCACCTTGGTTGACTACTGTATGCAGGCTGTACGGCGTTTTCAAGGCCATCACTTCCTGTTATTTTCACCTTTGCCAGTCATTGTGATCAGCATGGCTCAGTGCTGCCCCCAGGTCATCTCCTCATCTGGGTATATCAACGGTTCGCTCAGGACAGGATGTTGAATGGAGACAGCACTATCCGTCCTTGTGATTCTGCCAGGCTGCCATTTCGCTGCGATCACAACATCCAGCCAAGCCGCATTGGCATTCGGCTAATGCCGCCAGGCTGCTGTTTTCATGTGTGTCTGAGATTCATCGATGAGCGCAGAGGGCTGCATCCCGTGCTTAGCCTTGGAACGTGGCCATATGCTGGTGACGCACAGCCAATTCATTAAAGACTGGCTGTTTGCCTTGCGCTCAGTGCACGGTGCGCACCTATGTCAATCTGAAGAGGTCTGTGCCTTACTCAGTCAGACAGTCCAGACAGGAGGGAGGGAGCCACTCTCACAGCCACTTTACATTTGCTTGTAGTTCACTTACACTGATTATCTGAGAGGATTGCTCTGACTCTTTATGCCACTAGAGTTCCTCATAATGGAGCCACAGTTCTGCTGCATAAGCAAGAGTCCAGTGAGGAGTATATTACACAGTACCACTGACACAGTGCTGGACAAGCCATGTCAGAAAAAGCCAAACATGTTGGACTCATTTAGTAGTTTATTAGTGGTACTTGCTCTAAGGGTTCAATCATTGTCTGTTGAAGAACATGTGTGCTCGCTGATAGTCTGATATTTATTTATTTTTATTTTTGGAGCCTAAGTATGCCAACTTTTTTCTGTTCATAATTCTGTTCATTATCAGTATTGTTTGAGTGTTTTTCATGTGATGTGCATGCTTTTGTTTTGATTTAGTTTTTGCTGACTTGCTAAGGGTTTGCCACATCTATTTTACTAACCAAAAAATCAGAGTTTTTGGTCAGTAAGCAACTAAGGCCCCAGAAACCATAAGAATTGACATTGTGCATAGTCGCATGATAAAAAAAAAAAACTTTGAACTATTTAGCAGCTACTCAGAACCTTAGCAACTATGTAGTAACACATTTGAACCACTCAAGACATCAGTGACCAAGAATGCCTTAGAATATGCATTGCAATAAGCTATAAAACACTGAGAACACTTTAGCAACTGTACAGTACTATGCTAATAAAACACTTTGACACTTCAGCTGCATAGCAATGTTAGAAGTTACTCGGAACATATTAGCAGGTGTCCAGGGGCGTGTTTCCTAAAAAACATCATTAACCAGTTATAAATGCAAGTTCCATTGTTACCAGTTCAGTGTTTCCCAAAACCATAGTTCAAATAAACATTCGCAAACACCATTGCAAACTTGTGTGGTTGGTAAAGGGCTAGGTTTTGACACAAATTTCATGATTCTATTTCTATTCACAAGCCTGCAATAAGATTCGATTTCAGTTCAACATCGATTATTTTGTATATTACCTATCAGGTACAGCACGGCAAATTTTAAATCTCTCAACTAATTATGTAAAATACACAGGAGAGTCGGCTGGTACTACATTACTATACTAAAGGTTAAAATTAACTGATTTGTATAAAACACTTAAATTATACTCAGTGACATTTTTATAATAATATAGTTATAATGCTAACTTTATAATTACACAATTATATTGTTACTCCATTTAATCTTTTTTTATATAAACGTTTAGATGGTGGAGCCAAACCCCCTGGAGCCGTGTGAGGCACATTTTATTTATGGATGCACGCGCTTGTTACTGACAGAAACACCCACCTATTGCAACGATAATGCTTGGAATAGCCAGGACAATTTTTAATATAACTCTGACTGGATTCGTCTGAAAGAAGAAAGTCATATACAGCTAGGATGCATCGACGGTGAGTAAAACACCGGCTAATTTTCATTTTTGTGTGAACTAACACTTTAAGTAGTCATCAGGTGCCATGTTCATTACAGCAGCATCTCAGAGATCTTGAATCGATGAATTAGTAGAAGTTATTATTCCACTACCTTCATATGACGTCATTAACGTGCATTTGGATGGGTTAAATGCAGAGCACACATTTCACTGCTGTTATATTCTGTATAATTGTGTATGTGACGAATAAAAAATCTTCTACAAAAAACAAAATTAACGACTGTCCTATATTGTTGAACCAACTTGGTTCAAACAATGGAGGTGCAACCAGGGCAACAGTCAAGTTAGTTTCTACAGTGAAGCATTATTCTCTGGTGGGTAAGGAGCAGATTATATCATTGTATAGGAAATACTCCCCAGAACGTGTTAGAAAACTGCACAGAAACGGCAATAGGCAGTTTAATTATGCTAATGTGACCACATCTTAAGGCAGTGAGCACAGACAGGCACCACTCACTTTTCCTGCAGAAAATGTAAATGTAGTTATTCTATTTTGTTGTGACGTTAAAGGAGCATTTTTCAAAGATATCACATAGAACTTTTGCTTACTCAGAAGTGTTCCCCCAGAGCAGAAAGAAAAAAGGTTATCTCTATTATAACCAATAATGTTCCCGCCTCCCTTAAAAACACTTCAGAGGAAGCAAAGCTGTGAGCTCAGAAATGGCCGGGCATTATCAGATATGTCCACCTGTATATGTTTGGTCCTGCTGAGAGTGCAACAATTCACTGGTCTGTAAATTGAGATGGTGAGCTAAGTGAGACGTTGGGCTCTTTCCTTCATAAGGCCAAATGCAATGTGCAGTTGTCAGGTTCATCTGCAGAATGGATGTGACCAGCGCTGGCTCCTGTATAGCCAGTAATTGCGTTTCACTCTTAAGTAATATTTACAGCGAATGCCCGTAAGTACTCAGCACCACAGCAACAAATGTAAGAGTAAAACGTGATACATTCCTTCCAGAACCAAACAGAGTGTCTGCTGCCCTAATGAATGTTTAAACAGTTGCTGACTGAACTAAAATACCATGTCTAATATATATAAAAAGCTATTTTATTATTTAAGCACTTTTTTTTGTTTGTTTTTTGCTGAGAATGTGAAAAAGGTTTAAATATTCAAAAACATTGTTTGCCCCCCATGATTTATAAATGTAAGTTACAGGCATGAAAAATAAAAAGCTATTTAGTCCGTGGCCGAAATAAACAAACAAATAATAAACAAATAAATATATAAAATCAAGTTATTACTGTGCTAGCTATATATATATTCACACATATTTCATATATATATATTATATAATATATATCTTCACATAAGTTTTGCCACATAAATCAAAACATGTCAAACTTAAGAGATACTATGTCATAATTCTGAGCAAAAAAGTTGAAATTACAATTTACTAAGTAATAGTAAAAAGTAGAAATTATGAAATAATAATGACCATAAGTCCAAATAATCACTTAAATCATAATCATAAATCAAGATTGTGATTGGTAAAATTTGAATGCGAGATAATACAATACAAAGTCATTATGAGATAAAAAAAAATACATAAGGTTATTAGAAGAAAATTGTAACCTTTTTTTTAAATATGACTTTTAATCTCATAATTAAAATTTGTATTATGAATTAAACTTTTATTCATACTGTAATTATGCCTTTATATTTCATAATTATGACGTATTTTAGTGACATAACTTTGACTTTGTGATAATTAAGATTAAGCAAAGCATAATGTTCATACAAACCAGCGCCACAGATGCCGTATTTAATTTGAGAGCGGCAGCATATGTGAATATTATCTTAATTTAGATAATGTAGTACACAAAGTATGCATAATAATGTATTGCTTCAGAAAACTTTGCATAGTCTATTCGTGTATACGTTTACTTACGTTTATGGATTTATAAGTGATTATTTGGATGAACTGTCATTACCTGAAAAGTGGAGAATCAACATTTTCCTTCCATATTTCACTGACAAAAGCACACAGATTTGGAATGACACGAGAATAATGACACACATTTATTTTTCGAAAGAACTATCAAACCAAGTAAGGTTACAAATCCTGTTGATAAGATTGAATAGTTTGTTAAAAACACCTTCTAAGAGCTACAAGCTAGATCATTTATACATTTTTTGACTTTACATTTGATGCATCTCTCCTGCTGGGACATTTTATCTGTAGCTTCATCTCAGTTGTTCATTTAATAGTTTAACCTATAATTGTTTCCTTCACGCTATCAGCCATGGCCTCAGATTACCTCTTGTTCTGGTGCCAGGCAGATATTGGGAAGTTGTGGTGAGTTGTTAAACTTTTCAGGCCATCCGTTCTTATTGAGACAGCTCGTTGCCCTCTTCTATCTAATTGACATGTGGTTGAGCGATGACTTACAGTAGAGACTTTCGACAGACAGTGCGCCAAAGGGAATACCAAGGAAGGCAAATCAATATCGATAGCAACTGACTCAAATTAGAGGAGCTGACAGCCACTGCTAAACAGTCTGGACGTGGTGCTGCTGGATCGCTATCACTGAGATTTTTAATAGTGGACAGTCTATATGTGCTGCATGGAAACCATGTGGAGGTTAGGTATTGCATGAATATGATCAAAACCAAAAGTGCCATATGCAGTGCTGGGGGACACTATGTATTCTTTGCTTCAGGGGATCCATTTAACCAGAACAGAAATCTATTTTATAGCTGTCAAATATTTATCTACTCTTTTTTCAGTTAATGGTAAAAAGCAGTTTATGGCCTTGGATTGAGTATAATCCTCATCAAAACACTGTTACTCTTCCAAAAAAAAAAAAAAAAAGTTTTAAAACAAAATTACATCACTTTCAATGTTGTAAAATGTTCACACTGTGCTTAACTCTGGGTTACCGTTTTTTTAAAACACGGGGTTACAGCCTCTTTTAACACTTTCAGGGCACTTTTAAAGCAAAGTTTCACACTTGTCATTTCCAAAGAGTGTTAGAACTGCTTTTAACCTTGTGCTTTTAAACCCTGCTAACAATGAATGACTAAAGGTATACAGTACGAAATGATGTGGTACAAGATGTTCTGTCATCATTTGCTCATCCTCATGTCGTTCAAAAACAGTTTGACTGTCTTTTGTGGAACACAAAAGATGATGTTTTGAAAAATGACTGTTGGATGGTTCTTCTTTTCTGTTCCACTGAATTATGAAATCCGACGATCCGATACAGACAGAACATCACACTACCTTCCCATTTCATCTGAAGACCAGCAAATACTGAAACGATCTGCTGCTCTTGACCCTGGCAACCCAAAAGGCTTATTAAACAAGGTGTGGTATGAGGGAAAATATCAGCTGTTTAATTTATTAACTAGCCTTTTTGTATAAATAGTAATGTTATGGAAGATGCTGGAAATGTATACTTATTTGTTGTAACTGTGCGCAAAGGTTTGATTAAACCAGGGGTAGGCAACGTCGGTCCTGGAGTGTCGCTGTCCTGTAGAGTTTAGATCTAACCCTAATCAAACACACCTGAACAAGCTAATCAAGGTCTTCAGAATTACTAGGGCTACAGGCAGGTCAGGTTTTTTTCAGGGTTGGAGCTAAACTCTGCAGGACATTGGCACTCCAGGACTGACGTTGACTACCCCCCTGGATTAAACTAATACAAATGTGTGTCAAGTCAGACCTTTACATTTTTAAATAATAACGCATGAACATAATCAGTCTAGCTTCTCGGTCTCTCTCTCTCTCATTCGGATGCACGTTTGGCTACATTGTTTCACTCTCATTATAATAACCTAACTGAAGCAGCACATGCCCCTTATACAAATTCTAAGAGTGATGTATGTTTAACTGTAAGTAGTTCCACACAAAAGAGGGTTTTATAAAACACTCTGTTGTTTTTTGTTTAATTACACACGTTCCATTTAATTGTTGTATAAACGCAATATCACTCGTGACTCTGGCCTAATCACAGCTATGCTGATATAGAGCCGGTCTTGCTCTCGTACTCGAGTAATATTGCTCATATATATATATATATATATTAGTGCTGTCAATCGATTAAAAAAATAAGGAATGAATCGCACATTTTTCTGAAATTCATTGTCAGTAATGGCGATTAATCCCACCTAAAAGTTTTTAAATAAAATTTTATATTGCAATAATTTCACATTTAATTTTCAAATGAATGTGCAAACAACATAAAGACAGTATGTTTGTTTAATGTCATCTTTTTTATGACTGAAGGCCAGTATCACTGATACCAATTAATACAGATTTTCCTATAATAAAATGCCCCTAATATTAAACATTGACTGTAGCGATTCAACATTACATTATAATTAAGAGCTTCAATTTTAACATTTATTAGACTTTAAGAGTAACGTATAATTTAAGTTAACTTTAAACAATCTTCACATAAACCCATTATAATAAATGTTTTATTTAGCTACCTGTGCCCCACAGCAGAAATATAAAGAAATTGAATAAAGTTATCAAACACTAAATTCTTAACTAAATACAGATTAATACTTGAAGCTATAAAAGTAATTTATTTCCTCCTTTTTTTCTTTGATTAACAGACATCACAGCAGCTGGTTATAAGGTTGTTTTTGGCTGCTATTTATTTAAGAGCTGTTGATGCTGAACGTGATGCGGATCTGACACGCATCGTATTTTCTCTCAACTCTACCTTTTCTGGTCCACTTCAGTTCGGACCCATTTAATTCTCTTCTAATGAACCACCGAGTTGAATTGGGTGTGTTAGATGAGGGAGACAGTGCTGGGATGTTCTGGGACAGTTTTGAAAAACACTTTTTTAGCCTTTTTTTAATATCCACTGCCACAATTAAAATGTTTGAATGGAAAATGTTTTAACTGGAGTGAAGAAGAGTATTCACACTTGTATTTTATGCATTTTCCAAACTCTTTTATCCCAAGTGTCGTTCCATTCAGGGTATAAATCAGTTCATGCTTTCCCCGAGAACTGAACCCATGACCTTGCTTGGCTTTGCTTACATCACATTATTTGAGATGCAAGCGTTAACGCAGATCTACATAGAGTGTTTTCAAAAATATGCATACAATTATTTAAACAGGTTGCATGTCCGTCACTAGTTGTATTTGTCCAAACATTTTTACATCAAAAATATACAATAAAGAATGTTATGTTTTTTAAAAGCCTCTGACCATACAAATCTGGGACAATGGGTGAAGATGTAATACCAAGAACCAATGAAATTGGTTAATAACTGTGTAGCACATTTGTTTGTAACTTTGTGAGATTAATTTGGTGTGGGATTTACTTTTAAACAAATTCCACTCAAGAACTGCTAGTAAATTGTGCAGTGTTTAAGTATTACTTGTGAAAGTATTTATAGTAAAACATACTTTAGTAAAAATCTTTATTTAGGCTACAACTTCTTCAATTTTTTAATGCTGTATAGGTCATGCAGTGTTCAGTGCTGCGAAAGTGAAAAGTTGTCCATTTGTGATGCTTGACAGATGGATGTGGAATCTGCAACACATCGGATCCAGCTATTGATGAACTTTCCAGCTCTCACCATTTCATCATGCCAGGTTGATTCGGACCCTGTACACTCCCAACACTCAAGCTTCCTTCCAGAAGGAATGATAGCCTACGTCTATTAACACCGTGCTGGGCCTGTCAGTGCTGATAAAGGGTCTGTTTAACAGTTAAACAGCTATGGCTGAGAGGAGAATGATGGATGGGGATTTGTTTTTGCCCCAGTGGGCATCCTAACAGTGACGTTGCAGGCACTGCATATTTCATCTCGACACGGAAACATTCTGTGCAGCACAAGCCTGTAAGGCACTTCTTGATGCTGAATTTGTTTAAGGACTAATACTCCTGGTCTTTCTCATGGCAATTAACAGGCTTACTTGAGATTCCGCACTCGTTACATAAAGGTTGGCTTTTTTCCCTTGTTAGCCAGCTCTAAAGCTTATATTTGAGACTTGCAGCTTCATTTAAAACACTAGCTGCCTTTAAAAAAGCCCTTCCCATATCCATTGAGTTCAAAGTGTGCAACACCACAAGATTACCCAAAGGAAAAAGCATGCTCTATTTAATAGTAGGCCATGCATTCCATTATTTCTGGTTGGTAGAATGGATACACGTGGAATTTGCTGGAGCACATGATGTATGGACCTGTTTATATGTGCTGTGCTGCTGTGTTTTGTTTCTTTCTCTTGGGCGAGATACATCTCAGGTAGTGACCCATTAATCTTGTGGAGAGTGGTAATAATTGCTGTCTAGCCCCCTCACGACATGTCTCTGGCACTCAATACTTCTTATTTGATGTGAAAATAATTAGTGGGGGGCTGAAGTTCACGCATCTCTTCAGTATCTTTCTACCATGAGTGGAGCGTGTGTTGTAAACTTGGTTAGCAATGGTCAAAACAACAAATTGCAGAGACTTTTGATTGGGCAAGGATGAATTAAAGTGAGGCATGAAACTCAACTTCCTTGATTACCCTAACAATAATTGGGGGTGTCAGTTTTCAGGAATTATAATAGACGCTCAACACATATAATGAGTGAGTTGCATTTTGAAATAGTAATACTTTGATGTTAAGTTGCACCATTTTGAAATAGTAATTTTGTTTAAATGAACAAACGATCTTAGGTTTATGTGTATTGTACCAATGCATTTGAAAAAATTGCATTTTGATCATCGGTTATGAATTATTTGTCTAGAGTTTTGAAAAATGACTTGACGGTTCTGGGGTTTTAGTGCAAAAATGATTGTAAAAAACTGTATTTGATCAATATTACAGTAAATACAATAATAGTATGACATTTTAATCCAATGTAAAATAATATATCGTTTTCTATTTTTAAATATTTAAAAATGTAATTTATTCCTGTCCATGGCAAAGATGAAACAGCCATTACTCCAGTTTTCAGTGTCACATGATCCTTCATGTTTCTTTGAATGTCACAGCTAGCCAGTCTAGTCAGTCACAGACTACCCATCTTGACTCTTCCCTTCATAGATCAGTTGCAGCTCATGAACAGTGGACTTTATCCCATTTCAAATGAAGAGAGTTTGTCCAACACATGACCCCGGGCCACATGGTGGCTTTAATAGTACACCAAAGGTTTATAAGTGGAATTCTGATGTCGGCCATCGAGCGGTGGCAGGGTTAAACACAATACAGTTGAGGTTTACGATTGAGACCCAGTGGAAATTGATGGTGGTGAAGCTGGGCAGTTTATGATGTAGCGTAGCTTTTATGGCGGTAAAGAAGGTCACCCCCTCAGATGCTAGTTTTAGAATGGGAGGACAACCTCAGGGGGTAATTTACAGAAAGACAGATGGCAGCCCAGCTGCTTAGTTACTTCCTCTGAGAGAATATCGGCAGGTTTGACAGGTGTCCATGCACAGCAGGCGCTCCTGGAGTGTCACAGTGTGTTTCCAGGTCCTATGATGCAAGCTTTTTTTATCATTCCATAATCACAAACATTGCAAAAACAATGTATGTAATAACAATAGAAAAGCTGCATGCAGAAAAGATGACATGACAACACGATGCATGAACAAGCACTCAATATTTGTATCACCGGTCACCCTATATGACGCAGCATTTCATGAAACGTTTGGCACAGTATAATTTGTTTTAGCGGAATTGAATGTCAAGCAGTTGACAGATCCATGGCTTGACAGATCCATTAAAGATTTATTTCAGTGGTATCACACTTTGACTTTGTATGTCTTTATTACATTTTGCAGTCAAAAGATTTCTTGAGGAGGTTTTGTCATTTATGCATACTGCAGGCTGGGATTTGAAGCATATTGTGGGGTTTTTTCGCAGTCAGTGCAGACACATTCTCTTTGAAATGCTTGAAGAACTTTAATTCTGTGTATCTTAACCATGTATTCCCTGTTTAATGCAGTCAGATAACATCTCCTTGCATTTTGCATTATTCATTTAGGCAAAAGCAGCTGAAATTAATGATCACTTTTTTCTACTGCTTAATCTTCAATTGTTTTATATATTCAAAATCTCTTTCAGAAGTTCTTCAAAACCATGCTATGCCACTGTGCGACTCCAGATCAGAAAGCAGGGCGACACAATCCCATCCGGATTCCTCTACACAGAGATGGTACTGAATCTAATTCAGTCTTTGAAAATCTCTCAAATTAATCAAGTCTAGCACACCTGTAGTAGGTTTTCAGGGACTTGTTAGTTGCTTGTCTAGGGATGTGCCTGAGAGTAGACTAGCTAAATTAGATAATTAAACCTCAGGGTGTAACTGATGAAACCACGGGTGTAGGAACAATCTAAAAAGTTGGCCAGATGCATTATTAGTCTGCCTCATAAATATTAATTAGCTGTTGTAACATTCACCAAGTAGTCCTGAATGATTCGCTGCGAGGCGGGTAAGTGGGCGCTGGCCTTATTAGGATTATCACTAACCGCTTTCTCATTTCTAAAAGATTTCTGAAAGGGGTACACGTCCCCCCAAGTTATAATGGTTGATACACCCCTGTGTAAAATCCTTGTGATCCTGCCACTTTCTCTGGAAATAGAGTGAATCAGACAGACTCAGGAGACCAAACCGCTTGCTCTACATGAGGTGTGCTTTGTATTTTATCACAACACAAACCCAAGGAAACTGAGGGGTCCCTAAAGAGACAACAAAGCAGATGTTATTGCTGTCAAGCTCAGACCAGCTTTTCTACAGATGTGTCACTTAAAATAAGCTTTTTATATGCACACTTTGGGAGTTTCTTTGCTTTGCTGTATTGTTTTTTTTTTGTTTTGCTTTTTTGTATTTCAAAAATGTGCAACAAATATGAATATATGTTCTGCTCAGTTATAAATAAAATATGTAGATTAGTTTAATTCTTCGTCAGCGAAATTAAGCATTGCATCACTCCTCTGCAGTGAATGGGTGCCATCAGAAAGAGAGTCCAAACAGCTGATAAAAACATCACAGTAATCCACAATTAATTAACTAATGCAGAACCTGATTTTACCAAGTGCGGCATGTTCCTGGATCAACATCTTTGTTGAACTTGGAACAAAATTGTGATTAACCGATCAGATTTGAAGAACAAGTTTATAATTTTTGTGAAGTTTATGCTTACAATCAGTGTTTGTTGTTTGTACATCAGTGTCATTCATCTATCATTTCCTCTGATTTAAGGGATTACTCATGGGTAAGGTTAGGTTTAGGTGTAGGGAAATGGTCAAGATTACATTTTTTGATTAAAATTTTGTTCCAGGGTCAACAATAAATTTGGAACACATCTAACTCAGCAAAGTCAGGACGTGTGTACTAACACACGCAAGTTGGAAGCAATGATTTGAATGATTCACTGCACAAGACATGTGAATTATTGTTTTTATCAGCTGTTTTGACTCTCATTCTGATGGCACCCATTCACTGCAGAGGATCCATTGGTGAGCAAGTGATGTAATGTTAAATTAATCCTAATCTGTTCTGATCAGGGCCGTGCAGAGACCTTTGGAGGGGCAGGTGCTCAAAGTATAAAAGGGGCACATGGAACACGGCTTTTAATAGGGCTGTGCTCCTTTCTGATATGTGTATCGAAATGGATGCTTCTTGATACAGCAGCAAATGCCATGACGCTGGTTTGAAAAAGAAACACAAAATAGAAAAGACCATTCGAGTTTAAAAGATATTTTTGCACCTCTTAATTTCTCTGGAATTGTATTATTATTGTTGTTGTTGTTATTGAGTTTACAGGGTATGCTGGTTTTGCTGTTGTAAACACTACTGTTTATATTCCAAAAAATATAAAGAGTCTTATTTAAAATAGAATTCCATTCTAATCCTGTTCTGAATTTATTAATTTTTTTGAATGACAATGATTATAAAAACAGGATTAATATTATATTATAATAACCTTTAATGATTGATAGTATAATTCGGAGGACCAGAAAATCAGTATAAGCCTGTTTTATCAGTGTTGTGATAATTTTTAAGGCACTCTACGTTTTTTAAAATAAATACTGTAATAGTAATAGTTAAAAGTATGACTAGTTTTTAGTCAGATAACTTAAAAAAGACAAGTCACCTCGATGTGCTTTAAAGTTTTCCCAATTAAACAGCAAGAACGAAAGAGAACAAGCACCTTAGTTTATATCGCTGTGTATAGAACCACGTTAGTTGCATTTTTTATAATTAATATTAATTTTAATAAAACTTAAATTCGTCCCCCGCACTTCATTCGAGCTCGAGCAGGTGTTTTCACATAGCGGTTTCTAGATTTAAATTAAAAAAGACATGATCTGACGTTTTATTCTTATCCAAAAATGAGGAAATATGAATTTCAGGAGCTGAACATTCTCGTGCTGTGCATGTTTCATTCATACTCTAAGCCAGAGGGCGCTCTCACGCAGAAACTTATGACTTGTAGGAAATGCCCAAAAGCACACGACTTTCGCTGTAGCTGAGCTGAATACAAAGCAGAAACGTTTTTACTGATGAAACATCAGTAAAAAAATGGGAAAAGGGTGTTTGTAGTTGCCTTTATAAACCAATCATAAAATTGCCTCAGGAAAACATTGAACAAAAATAGTGTAGCCCCTTGCTGCAACTAAACTTGCTTCAGGCCACACACAGCAATATAAACAACAGCTGTGCATGATCTCTTCACGTCGTTCTCGTAAAATAATAATAATTCAACAATATAAGTTTACAAGTACACCGCTCTGCTGAGAACTCCACTTACCGGACGTTATTGAAGGCATCCTGGTAGTGCCCTAAATTACTAAAGGTGTTTGAACGTGAGGGATCATCCCGGATGAGATCGTCAGGTGAAAGGTTATCATGTGGATAATTTTATTTATGGCTAAATTATTATTCATTAATTTTACTAATAGTTAGGTTGGGCAGGCCTTCACAAAAGGAGGTTTAATTACAGAAAAAAAATTGACTTGACAAAAGGGCACTTTGGGCATCAAGGGTAAAAGGGGCAGGTGCTCAAGCACTCACCGCACCCCCTCTGCACATGCCTGGTTCTGATGAAGAAACAAATTCATGTACATCTTGGAAGGCCTGGGAGTGAATACATTTTCAGCAAAATTAAAATTTTTGGGTGAACTATTCCTTTAAAGAAAACCACTTCAGGCTGTAAACTGTGAAAGAGCAAATGACACATGTTTAAAAGTGGTTGGGTTTTTCACTGATTTATATAGCTTTAAATTAATCAAAATGGTCTCCATCATGAACAATAACCCTCCAGGATATAATTTTTGAAATAATAGAAACATTCCTTAGCTGCTGCCATATTCTGTTTTTACTATCATCAGAAAGAAAAATACTAAACAGTGAGCAGAACAGAACCGGAGATATATGTGTAATTTTGCATGTATAATTAGAGGGCATGATTATTTCCCATTAATATGTTGAGCGAGACAGAGTCCTGCCGTGAAGTATTGATTGTGTGGGATTCTTATTAGCTGGCTGAATTAATGTGCATTGCTGTCCTGCTGACTTTTGATCTTGTTTTATCTTTTTAATTTCCCGTCAAGGGAGAGTTGACAGTTATAGACATCAAGGAAACTGAAATCCATTTCTCTTGAGCTTGCACACATTGTTTACAAGGACACAGCATCAGCAGCTTCGGGATGTGTGAGGTGTTAATGTGTGAGGTATGAATTAAGAATAGAATGATTGTCAGCAGTTTGCACTATATTTACCATCAGGAAGCCTTTTTCCTTTTCTTTGTGTCCGTGTTTTTGGAACATGGATTTTATGACAGCATCAGCAGTATCATTTACTTTCATAACGCATGTTTGTGCTGGATGATGACAAAAATGGGAAAAATGTACATCTGCTTTTTTTGCAGCTGCCTTGACTTGTTTTATCTAAGAACATGAAAACACTCAGACCATAAAATAAAAGCATTTCACAGCCTGTTCTGAATATGTCATGCATAAAAATATTATACATAGTGAATATGATTCAATTCCGTTCTCACATAATTCATATATCTCTATGGCAGTTCCTAAAAGTGGATAGTATTGGTAGTGTTTTGGACAATTTAATTTAATTTAATTTAGCCTTTTATGTGTTTTTTTTTCGTCTCAATGACAAATTGAGAGCTGGCAATGAGAAAAGGAACAAAAAAGTTTAAAATAGAAATACTATTTAGATTCACGTTGGTCAATATGGTTTGGAAATACTTGTATACCCTTTTCAAATGTGTCAGTCTAATGAATCTAAAAATATTATTTGGTAATCATTACACTGGCAAAACATTAAAATTTCTTTCTTTTACACCTTTTATATATGTGAGTATGCACATCTTTATTCTAATTATTACTATTATTATGCACATCACAAAATAATTCTATAAACATTGAATTCATTACACAATTTTAATTTAGAATTTGAAACATGCATAGAATATTCAAATGTTTCAGTCAGTACGTTTTTTTTCAGTTTGAAAAAGAAAACGGTTTTATTCAGCAAGGGTGAATTACATGAATAAAACGTGACCGTAGAGACATTTATAATATTAAATATCTTTAATTTTGTTTTTAAAATATACTAAAATGTAAAACAGTTATTTTAAATGTCACAAATCTGGTTGCCACTCACCACATCTCTTGTACCACACTACAGCTGCACATCAACCATGGACTGCATTTCCCATCCACCATTGCAGCAATCACACAGCTGTCACCAATCACTCATTTGCCCTGATTGTCTCACCACACCTGCACCTCATTCACACACACACATATAAGCAGCACACTTCCATGCACACAGGGCGAAGTCTTGTTTAGCCCCGTCTGACATTTCAGAGCATTTTCCCTGAGTTTGTTTCCCTGAGTTTGTTTCCCTGAGTTTGTTTCCCTGAGTTTGTTTCCCTGAGTTTGTTTCCCTGAGTTTGTTTCCCTGAGTTTGTTTCCCTGAGTTTGTTTCCCTGAGTTTGTTTCCCTGAGTTTGTTTCCCTGAGTTTGTTTCCCTGAGTTTGTTTGTTTCCCTGGGGCCCGTTTCAATAAGGAGGTTCAACCAACTCAACCAACTTTAAACTTGAACTCAGAGTTGAGTTACTCTGAGATGGGAAACTCTGAGTTTTCGGTTACAGAACAGCTGAATTGTGTTCGTTTACTCAACTCTAAGTAGGTTGACTCTGAGTTAAGCGCGTGCACCATGACTATGAAAAGTCATGATCAGCGGAGCACCGAAATTACGATTCACCATGGCAACAGCTCCCGCCAAAAAGACGTCAGTGTGCGTACTTCTGTCAATGTGTAACTTTAACTCTTAATAACTGTCAATAACTTAATAACTGTTATAACATCAGAGGTGAAAACTGTAAATTATTGAACATATTCATTTTAATGGTATCCCACGGCCACAAAAAAGTAAAAATACGGAAAAATTAAACAAGAACGTGCAGCAGCTAAACACGATGTATAAAAACACAATTAAATCAAGGTAAAGCTTTAAGCATGAAAGGTTCATATGTGTGGGCTTAATGACTTTACAAACATTTGACATTAAATTTCATTCAATGTCTATTTCAATGCGCTGCAGCTTTTTCCACATAGTCAAACTCTCTTTTCACATAGTTAAATATTCTCTAATCCAACCTGTTGCATTTCTTAATTAGAGTAATACAATTAACTACTGACTTGACGACAGCAAGAAGGCAGAGGGAGAACCAGCACCACTGACAGATGAAGAGCAGGTGGTCAAGTATTGGAAGAATTCTCAAATCCAAAATTAAAAAGAATAACTTTTGCCTTTGTATTAGGAAATAAAGATGATAAAAAAGTGAATAATTTGTTTATTTAACAGAGGTGGAGGTGGTTACGGCTTGTACTACCCCTCCATCTGGCATCCTTCCATTCCATACAGTAATTAGTTTCATTTTCAGAAGGTGCAATGGTGGAGATATGCTTGTCATCAATGCATCCAACCACATTACTTCCAGCCCGATCTCACGGCAATCCGTACATATTTTACGAGGTGGCTAATTCAGCGTTACTTCCAGATGTCACAGAAAGATGTTATCAAGTGAACATCATTTATCAGATTAGCCTCATTTAAACCGAATTTTTCACCACTGACCTACAGTCCTGTGAAACTCCTCTTTGACAGATTTGTGCCCAGGACAAATGATCAGAATGAGTATGAGAGCGATGCACACTTTCCTTAAAATCTACATACAGGACTTATAATGTGCTCTGCATTTCCGATGTTTTAAAGTGCATTTTTCCTATTTTGCTAATTATCTTCCAATGGGGAAAGGCATTAAACATATTCTTGTTTCCGTTTGCATTAAGATTATTTTTCTTACCCAATGGCGGACAATTTTACTTGTTTTATGTAAAATGCACTTAAAAAGGAAAATCCCCCAGGAAACAAGACTAAATATTGACAATTTGTTCATATATAATTTTACTTTTTTAGATATTTGTACTTGAAATAAGACAAAAAATACTCAGTAAGACAATCAATTTTGCAGTTTGAATTAGGCATTTAAACCTCGCTAAAACTATAAAAAGGGAGAGGAGACCGAAAGAAACTCTGGGTTTACCGAAGAAAACCTGCTCCCGACCAGGTTAGTTTCACGGAGTAAGTTACCACGGTAATTGACTCTGAGTATAAGTTACCTCTCTTTCAGAAACGGGCTTGACTTACCCTACTTTCTCGGGTTTGACAAACCTCCCTTTTTGAAACGGAAAACCCAGAGTTTCCCTCATTTCAGGGTTAACATACTCAGAGTTTTCACTTAACCTCCTTTCTGAAATGGGCCCCTGGACTGCCTATACGACTCTGAATGTCAAGGTCAAGGTTTCTTTATTTGTCACATAATAGTTATACAGGGCATAACTAGAAGTGAAATGCAATCGAATCAGGTCCGCTCAGTGGACAGTGCAAAACAATAAGAATACAAATTATATAAGTAACATAACACAAGGGCATACATATGGTAAGAAAATTAGAAATAAGAGTAAAATGTGCAATGAAAATAAAAAAGTGCAAAACAATAAGATGTGCAAAAAACAATAAGATGTGCAAAGACAATGAGATGTGCAAAAGACAATGAGATGTGCAAAAAAACAACGAGATGTGCAAAAAAAAACAATAAGATGTACAAAAAAAGAAAAAAAAACAGTGTACTGGGACTTAATAAATAGTAGTGTGAATAAGAGGGATGTGCAGACGGGTTGTTCATGGTATTGTACATAGAGCAGCAATGATGAGAATGTGATGATATTTACAGTTGACAATGGGTCTTGTGAGTGTTTATGAAACAGAGTTTGAGTTTAGGAGCCTGATGGCCAGAGGGAAGAAGCTCTTCCTCAGTCTTTCAGTCTTTGCCATCATGCTCCTGAAGCGCCTGCCAGATGGCAGTAAACAGAAAAGATGGTTACCGGGGTGAGTAGAATCTTTGAGGATTTTAGCAGCTCTGCTTCTGCAGCGTTTGAGGTAGATGTGCTGCAGAGAGGGGAGAGCAGACCCTGAGATGCGCTCAGCTAAGCGCACGACTCTCTGTAGAGCTTTGCAGTCCTGGTTTGTGGCATTATTATACCATACTGAGATGCACTGAGTCAGTACACTTTCTATGGCCCCTGAATAGAAAGTTTTCAGGATAGCTGGTGAGACCCTGAATTTCCTCAGCTGTCGCAGATGGTACAGCCTTTGCCTGGCTTTCTTCACCTGAGTTTGAATGTGTGTAGTCCAAGTCAGGTCCTCGGAGATGTTTACACCGAGGTACTTGAAGCTACTCACCCTCTCCACAGGGGTCCCACTGATCATAAGAGGAGTGTAGGGCTGCTGCTGTCTCTTCCTGAAGTCCACGATCAGCTCCTTAGTTTTCCTCAGTTTTGCTTTGTTTGCTGCCTGCCCCGACCTTTGCATTGCCCCTGTTGCTGATTCTGCCTTGCCTTCATTACACCTGTTGCTGTCTCTGAACCTTGCCTGTCTGACCTCCTCTTATATTAATAAAGCTGCATTTGGATCTCAACGCCTTGACCCCTCCTCATTACATTCAATTGTAATGTTTCATTATATTGCTGTTTTGACAGTATTTTCTAATCAAATAAAGGCAGCCTTGGTGAACATTAGAGACTACTTTCAAAAACATTAAAAACTTTACTTGCCTCAGACTTTTGAAAAGTAGTGTATTTTAGTTATTTTATGAAAGATTGTTATTGCATAATGCCATTGACTCATATCTTATATATATATAAAACTGAAGGCTAGAGATGTAAGTTTTGGATCAGTAAACATTTGACATCTTTGCTTTACATCAGAAAAGCTGTTAACCTTGCAAATCAAAACACTTTTTCCCCTCTGTCCTTTTTAGGCGTATATCCCAGAGTAAAAACAGAATCGATACATGCAATTGCCCGGGAACTGATAAGATTTTAACACTGTTGCACTTGGGCGATCCTTTTAAATACATTATCGCATGCTGAATCCAGCTCTCCTCAGCTGTAGTTGTAGTTGACTGATGAGCCTTGACAGATCTGGACAAACAGCCGTCCCTGGCGACATACAGTCAGAGATCAGACGCTGTTCAACAAATAGAGGCGAGACTTCAAAGAGTGTGACAGTTCCAGCATTACCTGTCATCTTGGCCTGAACATCCATCAATTTGGTTCAAAGAGAGGCTTATGGGAAGTGTTGCACCCCAGAAGCGCTCAGGCAGGTGCTAAGGTGATGCGATTACATTATTTTGCCACTGAAACATTCACAAAATGCGCTAAAGAGATTACGTAAGCTTGCAGACTGTGGAGAGGAACGTGAAATGTATCTCGGTGAATCACAGGAAGTGGACCAGAGTAATAAATAATAACATAATAGTTTATTAAACCAATAAGTAGGTTATGGCAGTCCACTAAAGCACAAGGGATTTCTGCCCTTTGCCACTCTTTAGCCAACCCGTGTTTGCTCTCTGCAATCTTGAGCAAATGGCATCTATTATTTATTAAATAGACTCCTGGGGAGATAGGCTACATTGTAATGTGTGCTCATCTTATTAAAATTGGCCACCTTGAGTCAAAGATTTACAGGTTTCATTTCACATGAGTGTGTGGACGTCAAGCAGAGCGAACCAAATGGAATAGATTACTTGCCACTAAAGCACAGACTTCTGAATGTTTCTATGGTGCCTTTATAGCTCCTACCATGTGATCAGAGACCTGTGAACGTGCTGTGGCGGCTGATACTGTATGTCTACGCCAGTCTGAAGAGAATCAGACTCTGAAGAATGGAGCGGGGCTTCATCAGATCACCAGATTTCTGGAATGGTTGATTGTAAATAGCCTGGATTGAGTTCAATCATCGTTTTGTTAGAACGTTCCCCTCCTGTTGTTTGATTGATTGTGTTGTTTTAAATCACTCAGCTTCAATGAAACGATATCAGCACTATCAAGTCTCGCTTGGCATTTTATATTCATCATGTGATATATTCAACTTGAGTTGTTCTGTTAATGTATCTTCCTAACTTATGGGAATACAGTAAGGGTGTTTCTTGTGCTCGTGTTTATTTTGTTTCGGAGCATATGACCCTCACTGTGACGGTTAGGTGCTGTTCAAGAGCAGTAATATACAGCTGACACTAATCTTTCCTCAAGGCTGTAGTGTTGCCCTCTCTAATTCAGGGTCACTTTGACTCCTCTGCTGCCTTGACGGTCATCTTTCTGTATTCTTGTACACAGTAATAACTGATCTCTAACCTCTGTCCTGTGGCAGAAGCCATGAAAAATGTGGAGTGTATTCACTAAACCGTTGTGCACAATCATTATGCACTCAGAATACATGATTTTGGGGCCCACCTTTCTTTCAAAGTGATGTATAATCACTTTACTTCAACTCCACTAAATGTTGACAAATGTTGTGCTGCTTTATATATTACAAAATAAATAATCAGGATTCTTGATAGAAAGAAAGTTCAAACGAATAATATTTGAAATATATTTAAAATGTACTGTATTTAAATGATCTTTGACAAATTTGAGTGTTTCCACAATCCTGTTACCGTTCTTTGTCACTTATTTTCATTAAAGATGTGCATTTTTTATCTTTTTATTTCTGATAATATAGCACAATTCAGTATTTTTCTTAATTTCTAATAATAATCTTTGAACATTGAGAGTGCACTTTAAATTCTTGCAGAAATTGTCCACTAACATGCGCTTTTTTCTTGCGATGAAACTCCACTGTACTCGCGTATGATAAAATAGCAATAAAATAAAATGTTGTGGTCACTGTCAGTCTTTACAGTGCAAACACACCCGTTTATATTAGTATTCAATTAATTTTCTAGCCAGTGTAATGAATTCTTAGCCATTTTGCATGTGTCTACTACTACAAAAAATGTCCAATGCATAAAAAAATTGCTAAGATCAACTGAACGATGTATTCATGCATATTCATCAAGAGAGGAACGACTTTCATTATCAAGGCCTGGAGGGGTCTTTTGAGATAATATACATGAGTCATGACTCAGTAAAGTTTTATGAAAATGTTTAAGTGAGACTTTAATCGAATATGCTGATGATTCTGTCAATGGAGTTCTGACTCAGTGATAAGCAACAGGAGAAAATTCTGAACCCGTTTATGAATTGTGGTTGCACAGCATTCAGAAGTGGTGCGTAGGAGTCTCTTGTATAGGTTAATGGATTGCATTTTTCAGTCAAGAGAAATGTCTATTCACAGATAAGGCATTGTAAATGTTTTCAACCCTCGGAACCCTTATTAGCATAGGCTTTACGTACAACTTATGAAATCCAATTATCAAAGTAGAATTATATAATTTGCACATTTTCTCTATAATTAGCTTGTTCTGAAATAGGCTTTAAGTGATGGTCTCTGTCTCTGGAGTGAGGAGGATAAAGACCTTTCAGCACTACCACAGTTTTCTAGCCATATCTGTGATTTTCATCTCAGCCAAAGTGGATTTAGCGCTGCCTTTTTCGTTGCGGGACTTAATGCAATCTTCCCTCATGTCTCCCAGGACACAGTTATCAAAAACTCTCCTCCTAAATCAATTAATTAGGAATTCTACCGTTGGACATTTTTGATGAGGCAATGTCAATGATTAATTCGTAAGTCAAGGTCATGAATGTTTTCTTGACAAATGAACCTCGGCTCAATAGGTTCCAGTTTCGGGGATGGTCATACACTCAAGTATTTCCATTTCACAGGTGATTTCCTCACACTATCTCAGAGAGATTGCCAGCTCATTCACCCCCAACTATCATCTGCGTTTTTTGAAGAGGAGTCAAAACGGCCAGCTTTGTTCTGCTCAATATTGCCTTCTCATTAGAACCAGCAATTTGGCACGTGCTTACTTCCACTCTCACGTTTCCTCCCCCGAGGCCTTTTGCTCTCAAGCCATTGTATGTCATTTTCCAATGATCAACGCAATAATCACACAAACAGGCCTGATCTATGAGGAGATCTATATGCCCGCCGAGGCCTGCGTGCTGTCCTCGGCATGGGAAATGGAGTGAGAGTTGCCCCCCGTGCAGCCCCGAGGAGCTTGTTTTCGCTCAGCAGGGGTGGCGGCTCCTAGCAGCGAAGGGGGATTTTTCTACAGTTGGTGGGGGTGTTGTTGAAGCGCAATTACTGGCGAACAGAAGCTTCTACTACCTTCTCACCAGGTAGCTGCTCACCAGCTGAGAGATAGGAGCTCAGCCCGGCTCTCATCAAACCTAACATGGTTGTACAGTAGTCGAGAAACGAGGAAATTGTTCTTCACTACTATTTCTGACATGCGTCTGGTGTTAAAAAAATAACAAAAGTCTTTTTGTGGCTTTAGAAGCTACTTTTGTTGAGGATGTCGAGAAAACGGCTCATCCGTTGAGCTGAATGGGGAAAAGAGGTGATTTCATGTTGAACATCTGAAAAGACACACGGGTCTCTGAAGACTTGTCTCCCGACGGCAAATAAATGACTCGCGTATCTCACGCACCTGGTAAAAGGAGCATTCCAGCAGAGAAGGCGACGTGGCATGTGTGAAGTTGTATTAAGAATGGCAGCCGGCAGTTGCCGGTGACAAGAGAGGCTTGTTGAGGGCAAAATAAACAGCTGGTGGTGTGAACGGGGAAAAAGAGGGAAAAGTCTGTGAGCAGAAAACACTGGAATTATGTAATGGCGGATGGACTTGTGGCATGACCGGTGTCTGAATCTTACATGATGTGGTTATGTCTGTCAAACAAGACTGTCAGGGGACAACAGATCAGCTTTGAGTCTAATGGCTTCTGACAATTTTGCTACATCTCTTCATTTGCTCTGGTGCTGAGCATATGTCAGCTGTCCCACAGCGGTAGCGGACAAGAACACTTGTCAGGGGCATTTTCATTTAGAACCATGAAAAATTAAAGATTGAGGAAACTCTTTGCCAGGGCTTACATGTCTGATTTAGGTGAGTAGACAGATATTAACATAACTACATTTTTAATTAGCGTGTTGCTCAGCTGCTAGAGAGGAATGTAGCTTACAAGCTACTTTTGTCAGGAAGTAGTGATGCAAGAAGAGTCAATTATTGTATGAAATTCTGATCCCTCCTCACATTATGTGTGAGCAATACAGTTTAGTGAATTAAGCTATTTCCGGATGTGGATGTTATTTGCATAAGGTGTTTTCTGGCTCCTGCTGATCATACCCAAAACATTTTTTGTGTGTGTGTGTGTGTGTGTGCAAAGTTGGAAGATTTTTGGTATTCTTTTTTGACACTTTTTCTAATGTTCTTGAAACATGCCCTTTGATTGCTATTTTTGGTGTACCGGTTGTTTGGGATGAACTTTCAAAAAGTATGCTACTGTCCTAACCTCTGCCTCATTAATAACTCACTGATTAATTTTATTGCATTGAAAGTATTCTAAACCTCCTCCCACATTCTTATGGTTAGAAAATGTAATGTCTTTTCTATATATATATATATATAACACATACATTTGCATTAAAAGGTTCCACTGACAACTTGAATAAAAATGTCAATCTGCTTTATTTTATTGTATTTGTATGCACTATTATTAATATTGCAGTACCCTTTGTATATATAAAAAAACACCACATCTAATTTCACCAGTAATGCACAAACCCATAAACTAGGTTTATATATGAAGAGCTCTTTTCCAAAACGCTATAAATCCATTTTAATAGTTTTCATGAAAATGACATTTTTTTTACCTATACCCATACATTTTGTTAATATTCAATTTATCCTGTTAAAATGGTCTGTTGGCTCAGTCTGAACATGTTAAACAATGATTGTTAAATGAAACAACAATATTGTCGATTATAAATTCAAAGTTTTTTTTATTAATTTTTTTTACGCTACAAATCCATCCTTTTTTTTTAAATGTTGGTTCATGTCAAAAAAAAAAAAAAAGAGAGAACATGCAACATATGATATCAGGGACTCATACTATAAACCGGTCACACCAGCCATGTGTTGATGTAACCCCCCCGGGTCCGCACCATCACACCGAACGGGTCTCGAACCCGGGTTTCCGGCGCGGGAAGCAGGCGCTCTAACAAGGAACACCAAAGGCTACAACCTCTAGTGTCAGTCGCTAGAGCGCCTCTTTGTGAGGTCAGGAGAGTGAGGTTTACACTCAGCCCTTACTGGCATACACATCTGTTACATTGACATCTCACAGTGGGTATTAACGCGCCACCTGCGTGACGAACCACCTGAGTGAGTGCGTATCGCATTTAGGCTAAAAACAGGTTCGGCGCTTATAGCGGTTTGGAAAGGAACTGCATCTTGCAGTACATTTTAAACAAGGAAATATAGCGATTTGGCATGAAACATTGATGGAGCAGTGAATAGGTTCAGTACACAGCAAAATGCCATGACGAACTCATTTTTTTTTTATTTGGCGTTTATCGCGTTTTGGAAAAGAGCTCTTCATATATATATATATATATATATATATATATATATATATAGTCCCTGCTCAGAAATATGTTTTGCTGGATTTTTATTTCTTTCTAATTTTATTTGCTGCATTTAGATAAAATGTATATTTTCTTGTCACAGTGATACTATTTTTGGACCATAAACACTACACTGATAAGAAAATGTAAATGATGGCCTTAATTATAGAATGACCACTTTTAGATTACATTTGTTTATTTTATTTAATTATTTCTAGTTTTTTTTTTTGTTTTATTTTGATTGATGGAACTGTAAAAGTTTCCAAGACAGTTTTAATTTGACCTTCATATAACAAAAAGTTGAAATCTGTTTGAATACGTTTTCATAAAAATCAACCCTAGGTACATAAAAGTCCTTGAATTTGAAGAAACAGCCACATACTGTATCATCTGAAAGTTTAAAACAATAACACCCCTTCAAGAGCTTAAATGTCGTATTTTTGAGTGCTTTTAAAGAGTTCATTGACTTCAATTAAAAGTAGTAGATGTTCAAACTATAATCAACAAGACTATCACCAAAATTATGCTATGAACTATTTGCTCTACATTTTGCTTGTCTGGCTCTTGCATGGTAGGATTTGTGAAATAATAAGTAAAAAAAACTATGGAAGAGTGAGTCATGTAAAGTGAGTAGGGTTGACTGAACAAGTTAGATTAGCCACAGGGGAAAACTCACAAAATACCTCCAGCCGAAGGAGGTCATTGAAGAATTTGCAAACCATGGTGTAAGACTGATGATCCTCTGTCCCGGGTGCAGCCACTGTGAAGAGACCTGACAGTGCATTAATATCTACATGGCTGGGATCTGTTCCTGTGAGAAGCTGAGAGCTCCGGCGTGGGCAGAGAGGAGACTATAGGCGGACTGCGGGGTAGAGAGTGGGCCAAACTTCACAAGCTCCAGAAGTAATGATTTGTTACCATCATCTTGAGAGGGCAGCTCTGGTCTGGCTTTGCTTCTTCAGAATAAAGGAGAGTAAACAAACTCAATCAGAACTGAGGGTGGGGTCCAGGGTACACTTAACTAAATTGATAAAGATACATTTACATGACACCAATTTGCTAAAAATGGAAATGTTTTTCTTTGCGTTTTGGAAAACGATCCCTGTTCACACAGACCAACAAAAATAAAGTTTACAGATAAAAAAAACTAAAAAACATTGTCTTTTTTTCTGACATTCATGGTAAATTTAAGCTTTTCACTCGGATAGTTATGCTGATGCTGAACATAGGTTTTAATGATCCTAAGACAGGCAACACAACGTAATAGACGAGTGAACGGACAAAGACTCAGGGGAAACTCAGGACTTATAAACACATAGAACGTAATCAGGGAAAACAGCAACTGGTGAGGAGTAATCAAACACAGATGGGGACGAATGAACTAACGATGACAGAACAAGGACAGGAAGGACTATATATGAGCACAAGAGGAAGGGAGACACAAGACATGGATACAGGTCTGACACAGGGTTGTCAAGTTCATTTTGATTCTACTTCACCATTGTTAATATAGTAGGAGGTGAGGAGGTGAGCTGCTATACGACAGCTTGTACACCGTATGTCTCTGGAATGCATGGAGGTAAAAAAAAAAAAAAACTTTGCGTCAGGGCTGGTAATACAGGAAGGCTCATATTGTCACGAATCTGGTTGCCTCTCACCACACTACTACTGCACATCACCCATGGACTACAACTCCCATCATTCACTGCACTACAACACACACATTCCCATCCACCATTGCACCAATCACACAGCTGTCACCAATCACTAATCAACCCTGATTGTCTTGCCACACCTGCACCTCATTCACTCACCCACATATAAGCAGCACACTTCCCTACACACGTTGCGAAGTCTTGTTCTTGCCCCGGCTGACATTTCTGAGCGTTTACCATTCCCTCTGATTGCTACTTCTGTGTTTGACCCCGGACTGCCTTACCTTGGAACTCTGAACCTGTGCTTGTGACCTCGACCCCTGCCTGGTATTGTTTACGTCTCTGCTCTGCCTCTGATATTCCTGTTATTGCCCGCTGACCATTGCCTGTTTGATTCTGCCTCTGCCTAATAAATATTGCTGCACTTGGATCCACACGCCTTTGACCAGTCATTACACATATATGTTTCACAAACACAGTTTATTTGTGGTCACATTCCAAGAGTTTTTAACGAGACTGCATGATGGGAAAGCACTACACTGAGTATGTTTTGCCTCATCCAGGTAAATGGCACAGCAATTAACTAATGCACCTCTGGATGAGGTGAGGCACTGATGTGCAGAAGCCCGATTAATTGTGATTCACAGCAGCCTGGCGCTGCTTAAATCTTTGAGTCTGAAGGTTTTAAAGCCAGTAAACGGAGGACCCTATGTACCCTCAGGCTGATCACAGGTGGTTGATTTGGAGGGTTGATAAGGTACCTCATCACACTTGATGGCAAAGCAAGCGTAAAATGAACTGTGCACCCAGTGTCACAAGGGCATTTCAGAGAGGCAGTGATGCACATTGACGTTTGTCTCTTTTTATCTGTAAACTCGCACAGATTTCACGGCCTGGGCTCTAAGAAGAATTGTGATGGTGGGGATGGGACGGTTTGATCTTGAAGTATCAATAGCTTGGATATTGATGTTGTGAGAGAAGCATGTGAAGATCAGAAGTTTTAATTTGTTTATATATTATGCAAATGTTATATGTTATGTGAATAGTTAAATGATAAGTCTATCATGAGCTCTGATGCTATCCTAAGTAAAAAAAAATAACTGTGTTTGCAAACTTGTAGAATAGAACAGGAACACATTTTCTGTAAAGGTTTTTAATGCATATCTGCTGAAACCATTATTAAACCAGTCTAAGATGGGTTGCTGGACTTAGCTGGTGTACTGGTCTGGGTCGACATGGTCTGCCAGCTGGTTTTATAGGACTTTGTGCAGTTAAAGCAACTAAGATCAGCAAACCTGTTTTTTTTGGAGAAAAGATCGGATAATTTGTTGTTAGATGTACAGGTATTCATATTAGAATGATATAATGTATCATCATACATGATTACACGTGTAATTGTAATTAGATATGATTATACATCGCTGAATGGTTTTAAAAGGGTTTTGGACACTTTCAATCTTGTTTAACTAAACCATTTATTTTCTAATTAAGGATAATAAACAAAAAGTCTGATCATTTACGAATCTATTAATGTTATTCTATTCTATTCTATATATTTTATTGTTTATTACTACTGTATATATTGATAAATGACTACAACTTCCTTTTTATTCTCATAAATTGTGGAAACATTAATTTAAATATTAGTATTAGAATCATTATATGTGATATTGTCCTTGACGGTCCTTGATATTGAATAGAAAAGAAAATAACTGTAATTTGTGATCAGACTGTGATCAGCTTAAATTATCTTGAAAGGAATACAGGAACATTCAACATTTGTAAACCACATTCCCTCTTGTAAAGAAAAGTGCTCCTCTAAAGATCTAATAAACCCCAGATTGTCCTGGGTAAGTTGAGTCGAGGAGGTTACTGATTACTAAAAGGCCTTCTGGATGTGTTACCTTAAAAACTGTCTTGAGGGCTAGAGATGAGGCTGATTGAAATGCACGACACTCTCAGCAAAGGGATTTATCCTCCTCCTCTCGCTCTTCCCTTCCCACTCCTCTCATATTCCCCATCTGACTCTCAAAGAAGACAGTGAAACTTTTAGCTATCTGGTGACACTTTTATTAGTTCACTTTTTGATCCCTTAAGGTTTATTTTGAAGAGGATTCACAGGCGCGCTGCCTACCATTTCACCAACAGCTGCTAGAAATGGCTCATGTACGAACACATCTCAGGGACAGACATTTCCTGATTGCCCAAACCAAGTGGCTCATTCCAGGAACATGAGATTGTATCACCATGGAAAAAAGTGGTAAATTCAATTCTAAAGTTATTAATCCTCAGATTTCCCATCACACAGCACAGCTCGGGGAGAGAACACTTTTGACTCCATTTACATGTCAGGAACATCTGAAAGTACAATTATCACTGTCAAATGTGACTATAAACAACCATACACTGAAACTGAGTCAGTCCACGCAGCAGCTCTTATAGAGCTGTTCAATCATGGCTTCATTTTGTAAGCCAATACCAAAGGCTAATTCGTATGGCCTTTTGAATTGTATTTTATTTTATAAAAAAAAAAAAAAAAAGGCATTTTTAGGCTAAAATGTAGTTGGTGGGGTTCAATTTTATTTTAATGTTGTTATATGTTTAGGGTTAATTGCTTGTACTAAGGCATAATTAGCTGTTATTACTTTGGTTTACATTCTTTGACATGAGTTTCAAATTCTAACAAATGACATACATTCACACCTCCAAAGTCCAAACATGAATTTATAATATTCAATTTATAATATTCAAAAATGCAACATAATTTTCATGTTTGAGTTATGACTGTATTTAACTTGTTTTGTAGGAGAAAACATTAAACATCTCTTTAATTGATGTTAACCACAGCCCTTAATTTACACATAAACCCATAGTAAAAAATAAACCCTTGGCTTGAAAATACTAATTTGGCCAGAATGACTCAAAGCAAATATTAAAATGAATACGATTTTGTGTGAGCGTGTGTGATTGGAATCATATCCTTTGGCATGCAAATTCTTGCCAAAACAGCCAATGCTGCCAAAGAACGTCAGCAGGGGGGCAAGGAGCCCATCTCTGGTCAGCAAGACGGGTCCAAAACAGATAGCGATGCGTGATGCAAACATGAAGGGACAAATGAAAGATGTTAGAGACCTTTGAAGCGGAAGCAGCTTTAAGACTGCATAAATGAATGAACAGTTCATTTGCATAACACTTACTGCTATATGTCTTTATGACAGAACTACCACTTACGCTACCATTTCTCATAGTTCCAGCACTACAACCTGAAGAGATCTATTGTGCCACTGTATTCCTGCAGCGATGCTTCTTCACTTTCATAGTCCAAGCAGGTAGGTCATAAATATCAGTATTAACATAAGAGAAAGGAGCGATAACAAGCCGCAAAAGAGTGCTCTCTTTCTCTCTATTGCTCTCTTGCTGTCTCTAAGCTCCCGGGCTACAGAATATGTTCTCATAAGCACTTTTATGCAGAATACGATTTGTATCAAGCGGGAAAGAAAACAGGCTGATGAACAACTGCTTTCAAGTCTACAGTACAAATCCCCAGCTCCATCCCCTCCAACTGTGTGTCTGGGAAGGAGAATGATGAGGAACTGCTTCTAGTGTCGAAGATGTCTTAATTTCCCTTTTTATCCTCTGCTGATGTGAGCAGATCTCAAGAGGAAATGCACTGAGACAATTTAAAAGCAGCTGGCACCTAACAAGGCCTCTTGAAGTGGCTGCTAGCTAAATGCGCTCATATATATGCCTCTACTGTAAATAATATTTTGGAGATGGACCACTCATTAGTGTTTATTGCTCTCGCCACTCCCAAAGAGTAGATTGCATTCAGCTGGAAACCTCGGGCTGCATCCTCACATTCCGAATGGCTCTGGCAGAGGCGAATAGCAGTATTTACCGTGTACATAACTCCTCTGTTGATTCAGTATGACTTGGCTTTAAATGCAGATTCATGCTTTTATTCTATAGCATATCCATCTATAAAAATTGAGGGCTATTCATAATTAATCAGAGTTATTACTTTTGGGGCCTACATATGTATTATTCAACGAGAGCTTTTCTGATAGAGAGAGAGCTGTGTGGATTGATGCAGTAGATCCTGAAAGCATATCCTCTATTCTCTTACCTTTGTCTACAGCATCTCATTAGCATGTCAGTTCATGCAGCTGTGTGTGGTATTGAACTGGGGTGCATTTACTAAAGAGTTCCATTTGCATGATAAAACAAGCTCACTGATTACATGATTTAGATATGGTAATTACACCTTTACAAGCATGAGACCCTAGTCTTACAAATGTCTGAATGTAACAATAGAGCTCTTGGATGTATTTTCTTAGGATTGTAGATGCTTTGGCTCTGAATCCAAATTCATTGGTCTAATATAGTCAATAGTCAAATATAGTCAACTGAAACAGGCACAAATAAATGAATACTGCTAGAGTTGTGGGGGGAGGGGGGGAATATTATTTTCAAAATCAGCTAGTTGGTGGGTTGTCTGAATGATTATTTGACTAATTTGACAAAGGCAGTCATGTATAATTAGCCTGGTTTTGAGTTCATTTGAACCAATTCAGACATAGGGCATTTACATGAGCCATGTTTTTAAATTTAAACAAGGGAATAGAGCACAGGAAATATGATGTCTAGCTATTTTTACTAACTATTTTTTATATTGACACAAACTTTAAAAACATGCAGCCTGCATTAGGATGATTTAAAAACACAAAGCAGCCAAAAGCATCCAGTTGTTGATGGTTGAACTGACAGTGCTAAAAAAATTTTTTTTTAATAAATACAGTAAAAACAGTAATATTGTGAAATATTATTATAACTGTGAAAAAATGGTTTTCCATTTAAATATATATTAAAATAGTATTTATTCCTGTGATGCAAAGCTGAATTTTCAGCAGCAATTGTGTCGGTCTTCAGTGTCACATGATCCTTCAGAAATAATTCTAAAATTACGATTTGCTGCTCAAGAAACATGTATTGTTAGAACTCAATATAGAACAGATTGTTTACTGCACCCTTGATCAATAAAAGTATTAATTTCACATTAATTTCCCCAAAACTCAGTAATCAATCAGACAGTTGTTGGGTGACTAGCTGTCCATCGTGACCCAAAAGCCTGTCCTTTTAATTTTCATGTTGACACAAGTGCATTTCAAACCCACAAAGAGATACAAATGTCTTGAAATAAGAAGAAAATATGAAGTGCCTCCCAAAAAGCATCTAGTGAGTGTCTATGAAATGATTGTTTGATGGGCTCCTTCATTCACTTCATAATGTGCCATTCCCATTAGATACAAAAAAAAAACGTCACTTGTCTCACTAAGCCTTGTCTATGTGTTTTTGAAAGCATCTATTGCCTTGGGCGAATGAAACAAACTCTCCCCGATCATTAGCAATGACAATCAGAGGTAGCCTAGTCTTCTCAGACAGCCTGATTGAACATAAGAGCAGCCACTGGCTGCTGCATCAAGACGGCGGCCGACTGAGGGCATATTAAACAGCGCAGCAATCACCAAATGGCTCCTCCAGGGCCAAATCACGATGGGGATTGCAGGTCTGGATAGATTATCTCAAACATAGGCAGAGCAATAACATGCCCATACTTGCTCATTAGAATTTGTGGATTGTGCTCACCAAGCCATCGGAGTGCATCATTTACTTTTGTCTATCCCGTATATTGACTGTAAGTGTTCAGAGTTTTAAACAGGAGGTCTGCAATACCTAAACTCTTTGTTAAATGTTGTTTGTAAATGTTTTATTTTTGCTACTGTTACGTGCCTTGCGCATAGGTGTGTGTGTGTGTTTTCTTTCTCGTCCCTCCCTCTTTTGTTATTGCTCTGCTGCTTGCTCTCAGGTTCCTGATTGGATGTGTCACCTGCTGATCATCGTTGTGATGTCATCCTCTTCGTCCAATCTGCTTCCGCCCTGCTGGTTTAAAGGTCCTCCCGCGAACTTCAGATGGAGGCTCGTTTGTGCTTGATTGGTGTGCTTTGTGTCTGTGTACACTTTGTGTATTGGAATGAAGTTTGTTTGTATCTCATCCTTTGATTGTGCTGGGTTTTAAACTTAGCTTGCTGTGTATTAGAGTTACGGTTCATTTTCTCCTTGAATAGGGAAAAGAGAACAGGTAAGCATATCGCGATATACACTTTGCACGTAGGAATGATTGAATGTCTAGATACATTAGGGAAGCAGTGTGCGCCATTCTTGTACTTTGTTTATTATGGGTGAGAGTAGGAAGTTTAGAGCATCGATGTGCTGAAGATCTCGGTTTGTTTTCTACATTTTCTTTTTGGTATTTAGGTTAGGGGATTTGGGGAGATTTATGGGAATTCAGTTTTCTTTTGTTTATTTGATTGGGCGCCACTTAAGTTCCTTTTCCCTATGTTAATGGTAATTTTGTGTTGGTTATTTTTCGTTGATTCTGGTACCCAACAATTATTATTCTTATTATTATTTTCATTCCACAATTGTAAATAGTGCATTCAAACCACTTCAATAATTGGAGTAATAAATTATTCCCAATCAAGCTTTGTTCATGTGTTATGGTCATTTGTCTGCCTGGTTAAATCCATCCAGCAATAATCTATTTTTCTAAGTGTTACGAACCTCCTAATCTCCTAGACTTTTAAGGATCGTAACATTTAATGGGGGCTCGTCCGGGATATATCTCATTATCTCATGTCCAGGGACATTAAAAATTATTGCTGGTGTTGATGGCGGAATGACCATACATGTGTTTATGGGAAGTACGTTAGGCTATTGATGGACTTAGTGGCTGATTGGTCGACGCGAGTATGGCAGGCTTTAATTTAGAGGCGTTTATTAGTGCACCTAATTTTTAGAGCAGTTCGATAAATGTCGAAAAGATGATTTAATTAGCATTGCGGCTCATTACCAAATTCCTGTTTTGAAGCAGCAGCTCAAGAGAGAGATTAAAAGCATTGTGTTACAGAAGCTGGTGGAGCTGGGTGTTTTGGCTTTGCCTGAAGTAACGGAGGATGGTTCTCTTGCCTCTGACATCCACTCTGAGTTTGGGGAGGAGGAGCAGAGCGGAACTGCCGAGGTGGAGGGTTCTGAAGCCAAGGCTGTTCTGCCGCCCTTTGAACCCTT
The DNA here is from genome assembly GCA_003573665.1 of Oxygymnocypris stewartii. NCBI lineage: Eukaryota > Metazoa > Chordata > Actinopteri > Cypriniformes > Cyprinidae > Oxygymnocypris > Oxygymnocypris stewartii. The sequence goes on along the minus strand of QVTF01006561.1, from coordinate 1,567,969 downwards.
TTCTCCGGCCTCGGTTGGGTCTGGAGTTGATGCGAGACTGAAAGTCCGCTTAGCGCGAGTCCAGATGGATGCGCGCGAGAGGGCAGAGGATCGTCAAGCAGAGAGAGAATTGCGTCTGAAAATCCGCAGATTGGAGATTGAGGCAGAAATGCAGATAAAGATGCGGGAACTAGACCTAAAGGTGGCTAAAAGTGCACCTGCTCCAGTTTTCCAGTCCCAGTTGGCTGCTGAGGCTCCGTCTCAGGGCGCGGCGCTGGGTACCAACTTTGATGTGGGTAAAAATATCTCTCTTGTGCCGCAGTTTCGAGAAACAGAAGTAGATTCATATTTTGGTGTGTTTGAACGTATCGCTTCTGCTCTAAATTGGTCACGTGAAGTCTGGCCTTTGTTGTTGCAGTGCAAATTAACTGGTAAGGCTCAGGAGGTCTGCGCAACACTATCCTTAGAGGATAGTTTAAAGTATGACACTGTTAAGGCTTCGATCTTGCGTGCATATGAGTTAGTGCCAGAAGCGTACAGGCAGCGGTTTAGGAGTCATAAAAAGTTTAGCCAAACGTTTGTTGAGTTTGCAAGAGAAAAGGGTGTCTTATTTGACAAATGGTGCACATCTAGTAAGATAAGTGATTTTCAGACACTACGGGAATTAATCCTTCTGGAAGAATTTAAGAACTGTGTACCGGAGCGAGTTGTCATGTATTTAAATGAACAAAAAGTGACAACTTTATCTCAAGCCTCTGTCCTTGCGGACGAGTTTGCGCTGACACATAAGAATGTGTTTACTCCTGCTCGCCCTGATAAAACTGTGTCTCTTCCCATTACCTCATCTAACCAACCTCGACAAAAGTCGAATTCGCCTAAGGCTAAAGAGGATAGGGAATGTTTTTATTGCCACAAGGCTGGTCATTTAATTGCTGACTGTCTTATGCTGAAACGAAAACAGCAGAGCTCTCTAACTAAGAGTGTTGGATTTGTGAAAACTGTAGATGCTGAAAAACTTGAGTCAGATAAGCCTGATTGCAGTTACGAACCATTTTTAATGGAAGGGTTCATTTCTGTCTCGGGTAAACCAACAGATCAAGTAAAGGTTAAAATTCTCCGTGATACTGGCACCACTCAGTCCTTTGTAGTTGCAGGAATATTGCCGTTCTCTGAACAGACTTCTTGTGGAAGTAATGTTCTGGTGCAGGGTATAGAGATGGGCCTTGTCAAAGTCCCGCTGCACCAGGTTCATTTGCAGTCAGAGTTGTGTACAGGGTTTGTGAAGGTAGGTGTTCGTGATTGTTTGCCTGTCAATGGAGTGGAGTTTATCTTGGGCAATGATTTGGCTGGTGGGAAGGTTTTTCCAATGTTGGAAGTGTTTGACAAACCTGTTGTGTCAGATCACACTGATGAATTGTCAGAAATGTATCCTGAAACTTTTCCTGCTTGTGTTGTCACTCGGGCTCAGGCTCGACAAATGGATGTTGATGATTTGTCTACCTCCTTTATGGCACCTATATTTATTGAAGACATTTTGCCAACTGATGAGGAAAAAGTAAGGAAAACTTTACCCAATTCAAATTTAAGTCACCGTATGTTACCCATAACTCGTGAGAAAATCGTTTCTGCACAGAAGGAAGATGTGAGTCTTCGAAAGTGTTTCTCTGCTGCTGTTTCTGTTGAGAGAGCGCAACAGAGAAAATCTGTTTATTTTCTTGAGGACGGATTGCTGATGCGCAAGTGGTCTCCTGTTATGGCAGATGATCCTGAATGGAGTGCTGTGTACCAGGTTGTAATTCCTGAGTGTTACCGACAACAAGTTTTGTCTCTTGCTCATGACCACGATCTGTCGGGACATCTAGGAATTAAAAAAACATATCACCGGGTTTTGAGACATTTCTTTTGGCCTTGCTTAAAAGCTGATGTCGTTCAATACTGCCGTACCTGCCGCACCTGTCAGCTAACGGGTAAACCGAATCAGACAATTCCAAGTGCTCCGCTCGTTCCAATCCCAGCCGTAGGCGAACCGTTTGAACATGTGATCGTTGATTGTGTTGGCCCTTTGCCTAAGACAAGAAGTGGTAATCAGTTTTTACTGACATTAATGTGTAGCGCTACGCGGTTTCCGGAGGCGATTCCTCTGAGAAAGATTACGGCACCCGTTGTCGTTAAAGCACTTGTGAAGTTTTTTTCTACATTCGGCTTGCCGAAAGTTGTGCAAACAGATCAGGGCACAAATTTTCTTTCGAAACTCTTTACACAAGTTTTGACAACGTTGAATATTTCTCACCGGATTTCGAGCGCTTATCACCCTGAGAGCCAAGGTGCGCTCGAACGTTTTCATCAAACGTTAAAGGCGATGCTCCGAAAGTACTGCCTGGATACTGGTAAGGATTGGGATGAGGGAGTACCGTTGATGTTGTTTGCAGTAAGAGAAGCCATGCAGGAAAGTCTGGGGTTTAGTCCCGCTGATTTAGTGTTCGGCCACACTGTCAGAGGCCCGTTGAAAATGCTTAAAGAGAATATGCTAGCATTTGATTCCAGCTCTGAAGTCAATGTATTGGATTACGTTAGTAAATTCCGTGAGCGTCTGCATAAAACCTGTTCAATGGCGAAAGATTCGTTGGCAGCTGCACAGAAGAAGATGAAATATCAATTTGATCGTAAATCCGTACAGCGTTCCTTTTCAGAGGGTGATCATGTGTTAGTTTTGTTGCCGATTGCGGGTTCTGTTTTGTCAGCACGATTTTCTGGGCCCTATGAAGTGCTGAGAAAGCTAAGTGATACTGATTATGTAATTCGCACTCCAGACAGGAGGCGAAAATCCCGTGTGTGTCACATTAACATGTTAAAGGCTTTTCATGACCGAGAGTCATTGCAAATGCAGAATGCCGTAGGGACAGATGGGAATGCTGCCTCTTCCTCGCTTTTGGTTGCAGCCTGTGGAGCCGCGAATCTCATTGATGCTGCTGATAGGCCTATTGAGGATGATGTGGTGTTACGTCATACTCAACAGTGCGCTAGATTTAAGAATTCTGAGATATTAAGTGATATAAATTCTCATCTATCGCACTTGTCTGATCAACAAAGATGTGATATTGTACAACTAATTACTGATTTTCCTACTCTGTTTAATGATGTGCCTTCTTGTACCACAGTTCTGCAGCATGATATTGATGTAGGTGACGCTGCTCCAATCAAGCAACACGCATATCGTGTGAACAGCGCAAAAAGGGCTGTTATGAATGCAGAGGTTGAGTATTTGTTGAAGCATGAATTTGCCAAACCTAGTTGTAGTCCATGGAGTTCACCATGTTTACTTGTTCCAAAAAGCGATGGTACTGCCCGATTTTGCACTGACTATCGTAAGATAAATGCTGTCACTGTGCCAGACTGTTTTCCATTGCCACGAATGGAAGACTGTGTGGACAATCTTGGTTCAGCTCGGTATGTCAGTAAGTTAGATTTATTAAAAGGGTACTGGCAAGTGCCTCTTACACCTCGTGCTTCTGATATTTCAGCTTTTGTAACACCTGACAACTTTCTGCAGTACTCAGTAATGGCATTCGGAATGCGCAACGCACCGGCAACTTTTCAGCGGCTTATTAATATTGTTCTTGCCGGAGTCCCACAGTGTAATGCATATCTGGATGATTTGGTAGTGTATTCGACAGATTGGTCAGGACATGTTTCTTTGCTACGTACTGTGTTTGATCGTCTTGCCAAAGCTTCACTGACTTTAAACCTAGCAAAGTGTGAATTTGGCCAAGCAACCATTACGTACCTTGGCAAAGAAGTCGGTCAAGGTCAAGTGCGCCCGATCGAAGCAAAGGTGGCTGCTATAGCCGAAATTCCAGTTCCAACTACTCGGCGGGAACTTCGGAGATTTTTAGGTATGGCTGGCTACTATCGTAGTTTTTGTAGAAACTTTTCGACTATTGCACATCCTTTGACTTCATTGCTTAGTCCATCCTGCTCCTTTATATGGTCTGAGGAATGTCAGTACGCATTTGAGGCTATCAAAGACCTTCTGTGTAGCGCACCTGTTTTGGCGGCGCCGGACAACTCACTGCCCTACAAATTGGATGTAGATGCAAGTGCGGTTGGTGCGGGCGCAGTGCTACTTCAAGAGGCTGAGGATGGCATTGATCATCCTGTTTGTTATTTCTCACGCAAGTTCAATAAGCATCAGTTGAACTATTCGACTATTGAAAAGGAAGCATTAGCACTGTTAATGGCTTTGCAGTATTTTGATGTTTACGTCGGATCAAGCAGTCTTCCAGTTAACGTTTTCACAGATCATAACCCTTTGGTGTTCTTATCGCGTATGTATAATCAAAATCAACGCTTAATGCGGTGGGCTTTGATTATCCAGGACTACAATTTAGTTATTAAACACAAGAAGGGTATGGATAATATTGTAGCGGATGCTTTGTCGAGAGTATCATGTAACTGAGGGAGCAAATGTTTAATATAGTTTGCTCTTATGGGTGGGAGTGTTACGTGCCTTGCGCATAGGTGTGTGTGTGTGTGTTTTCTTTCTCGTCCCTCCCTCTTTTGTTATTGCTCTGCTGCTTGCTCTCAGGTTCCTGATTGGATGTGTCACCTGCTGATCATCGTTGTGATGTCATCCTCTTCGTCCAATCTGCTTCCGCCCTGCTGGTTTAAAGGTCCTCCCGCGAACTTCAGATGGAGGCTCGTTTGTGCTTGATTGGTGTGCTTTGTGTCTGTGTACACTTTGTGTATTGGAATGAAGTTTGTTTGTATCTCATCCTTTGATTGTGTTGGGTTTTAAACTTAGCTTGCTGTGTATTAGAGTTACGGTTCATTTTCTCCTTGAATAGGGAAAAGAGAACAGGTAAGCATATCGCGATATACACTTTGCACGTATGAATGATGAGTGTCTAGATACATTAGGGAAGCAGTGTGCGCCATTCTTGTACTTTGTTTATTATTGGTGAGAGTAGGAAGTTTAGAGCATCGATGTGCTGAAGATCTCGGTTTGTTTTCTACATTTTCTTTTTGTTATTTAGGTTAGGGGATTTGGGGAGATTTATGGGAATTCAGTTTTCTTTGTCTATTTGATTGGGCGCCACTTAAGTTCCTTTTCCCTATGTTAGTGGTAATTTTGTGTTGGTTATTTTTCGTTGACTCTGGTACCCAACAATTATTATTATTTTCATTCCACCATTGTAAATAGTGCATTCAAACCACTTGGATAATTTATGTAATAAATTATCCACGATCAAGCTTTGTCCATGTGTTATGGTCATTTCTCTGCCTGGTTACATCTATCCAGCGATAATCTATTTCTTTTCTAAGTGTTACGAACCTCCTAAACTCCTAGACTTTTAAGGATCGTAACAGCTACTAATGATGTTTTGCTCCCAAATTGAATTGTTACGGTGTTGTAAACAATTGTGTCCTCACCGATTAAATGCTATGCCAATTGCTAATGCTATGTTCCCCTTGCTAGTGCTCTTTTTTTACCTGCTGGCACAGATATGTTTTTTTCCCCACAAAAGCAAGATCACCTTGTTTTAATGTTAAAGGCATGCACATAGCAGTCCAATAAACATTTCAAGCATTTTGTATGGTTTACACACAGCAAAACAGCATGTACTGTATTTGACTGAAAAAACAGAATCATTAACAAGCTAACTATAAAGATAGCATTGAGAATGATGACAAATGGATGCTACATTTTATTCAAAATTAAAAATCTTAAATATCTACGATTCTAACGTTAATAAGATTTTCCCAGGAAACTTGGCGTCCTCAATGGTTCCTATTCAGTCCAACAGCAAAGCACTTGAATGCAACATGCTTGTAATCAGGACTTCTGAAATTGGAAATAGGACATTTTGATAGCACATAAAGGCAGTATTATTCCTTATTTCCTTACAGGAATACAGAAAATGTCATTACCCAAGTCATACAGCTGCAGCTCACATGAATGAAAGTGGCATGTCTGAACTAGTTGATAGCAGTCTAATTGATTAAAAAAACGAAAACAACTATTTGATCTATTTTGAAAACACAAAAATACTATGATTACATGTATTTAAATAGAAAATATTTTTTCTAAGGTAAAAAAAAATATTATTTTGTATTTAAAATACGTATTTTACAGTTTTTTTACAATAATTTTTGCACTAATAACAGAACCTTCATGTCATTTCTCAAAACTTTAGACACATAATTGACAACTGAAGATCAAAATGCACATTTTTCAAAACACTTAACACTTTTTCCAAATGCTAAAGGACAATACACATGATTTTGATCACACTTCATTTTAAGGTCAAATTCTAACTGTTATCAAACATTTAACTATGACCTTTGCCTCAATAAACTCCTAATGTGCTGCTTGTTAAAATATAGTACTATAGTTGTTACGTTTAGGTATTGGGTTGGATTAGGGATGTAGAATATGGTCATGCAGAACATGTGCTTTATAAGTGCTAATAATAATGTTAATAATAAGCATGATAGGTTAATAATGATAATAATAATAATAAGCATGATAATAAGCAACCAAGAAGAATATAAGAAGAATTGGTCCATATACTAAAGTGATGCCTGTATTTTCAAATTGTTATTATTTTTTCAAATCCTGTTCATGAACTTAATACGCATCAATCCTCAACAACAATATTCAATTTAATATTCAGTGCTGAAAAACAATGTATTACAGTTTCTACAAAAAAATAAATAAATACAAATAAATACAAATATTAAGCAGCAAATCAGCATATCAAAATTATTTCTGAGGGATCATGTAATGATGATGAAAATTCAGCTTTGCCATCAGAGGGATAAACTGTATTTTGAAATATATTTAAATAGAAAACAGTTATTTAAAATGATAATAATATTTTACAATATTGCTGTTTTTTTTTGTATCAAATAAACAATGCTCTTTTATGCTCGTTGGTGAGCATAAAAAAAAACTTGTACTCATATATTTAGAAACATCTTAAGGACCAGTCTTTTGAACTTTAGTGTATTATAAACTGATCGAGCTGACTGAATCGTTCATGACAACAGCATATTCTAGCTAAGGCTAATAACGGAGCATGCTAGCCCATGCTAATAGTCAAAAAAGGGAAGGCTATTGATGTAAAATAGACCTAAATTCTGCTATCGTCCTTTCTTTGTGTTTGAAATGTAAAGTGATGCACAGCAGATACAGAGGGAGCAGGAGAGTGTTGCTCTTTTAGAAACGACACTCACGTGTGAGAGCTTGAACCATGTCAGATACAGGGACACTGGGTGGATCCCATTTGCTTGCACTTTGTCTCCGCTGTTTAACATCTTTGCAAATTAGCACTTTTCTACTCAGATGTGAAAAATGAAAACATTTTATCTTTGCTGAGCATTCACTGGGAAGTTTTCACCTCTGTATCCAGTGGTAAGCAAACTCATAAAACTTCAAGTAGGAAATAATTAAAGCCTAAAAGTGTTTTATCTTGTAAAGGAATGAAACCATTGATTTCCTTCTCCTCTATCTTCTTCGCTGTTGTGCCGCTGTGATCAGAGGAGCCTTTGTATGGCAGCATAAGAATAAAAGGAGGACCACAATGAGGATAGAAGACAGCCACGCTCATTATCAGCAGAAACAAAAGTTCCTGGAACAAAAGTCATGTGAACTGTGTGGGAAACACTCCTTATTTTTCCGCCTTCCTGCTGCACTAGGCTTCTTTGATACACTCATGCTTTTATATCTTAATGAGCAATATGGTTAAATCCTCCTTCGACCTGCTGCATTCTCAGCGGTACCCTGCACATCTCCACTGTTTCTTATGTCGCTGACATACGGCGTGACCTCATTCTCATGCACTAAAAGTATTCGTGTAGCTTTATAACATTAAGGTTGAACCACTAATGTCACATGGACTACTTACTACCTTTCTGGGTATTGAACATGTCAGTTGTTTTGCTGTCTATGCAGGGTCAGAAAGATCTCAGATTTCATCAAAAATATCTTCATTTGTCTTACAGGTTTGGAACGACATGAGGTGAGTCATTAATAAAAACAACATTTTTGGTGAACTGTCCCTTTAAGTAGGTAGAGTGTTTAAGTTAAATGTCATGTAGCTTTTCATTTTCATCCACTTCTCTCAACACTAATATACATGTATACTTTGGACTGGATATTTTAAGCATATCACTGGTTATGATTGATACACAAAGTTTATTCATCTGCTTTCACCCAATCAGAATGTGTGCAATTGTTTTGCTGAACTTTGTCCACCATATGCCCTGATGATTTATCAGTCTGACACTTCAGCTACTGAGTACTATATATCCAAAAGACTTGGATGGAGTAGAGACAGCACGGAAAAGTCACTGAAGCCTCTTATTTTAGGATTTTCAAACATCTTTAGCTTCATCCGTAAAAGATTGAAATCTACAGTATAATGTCTGACTACTTCCAGAAACATCATGGGCATTCAAAAAACGGTTTATTTTGGACATATATCATATATATATACATACTGTATATATATATTAGACCAGTATAAGGCCAAATCAACTATTTTCATATTTGAAAACCAATTTGCATGATTGTTTGGTGGTGAAATGAGTATAGATGTAATGGTGGAAGAAATAATCAATTTAGATGACTACATTCAGGTTGGTAAAATCTTTTGCTTTAAACTTCTAGTTGCTCATCATTTTAAAGTTGATAAGATTTGTATTTATTATAACAATACAAGTCTCACCAAGTTAGCATTTATTTAATCAAAAACACAGTAAAACAGTAATATTGTGAAATATTGTTATAATTTAAAATAAGTTTTTTCAATTTTAACATATTCAAATGTAATTTGTTCCTGTGATTTTCAGCAACACTGCAGTCTTCAGTGGCTCATAATCATTCAGAAATCGATCTAATATTCTGATTAGCTGCTCGAGAAACACTTCTTATTATTATGAATGTTGAAAACACTTAATATTTTCCTGGGATCCATGAATGAATATAACGTTCAAAAGTACAGAATTCATTTGTAATAGAATTTCTTAACATTATACATATCTTTACTGTTGATCAATTTAAATGATTTTTGGCACAATACCCCCCCCCCCCCCCCCCCAGTACTTAGAATGGAGGACACAGTGTAACTAATTTATCATTATCACTAGCAGTTTAATGTTTCTCTCTATATTAAGACTGGTATTAACAGCAACAAATGCTATTCAAAGATTTATAATTGGCCCTGCTTCCCTGAGAGAATGAGATAAAGTACAACCTTGTCGCATGTCGCACAAAGTCGACTTTGCCATCCTCAAATAGCAACCGCACTCTAAAATACATATTTTTTCTATTAAGTGGGAGTCAGATATATCTGCTCTCTTTGCTACCCTGTCTTTACTTGCTTACAGAACTGTCTCATTATCAACTCCCAGAATGAATATTAGTGTCATTTGATTTGACCAGCTCCGTCTGATGCCACAATTGGCTGTTTTCCGTCCAGCCAATCACCCGTATCCAATTAAACGATATGTCTCATGAAAGTTGGGGAACTTCTCAACTCCTTTCTTCTTAGGCGCTTTAAGCCAGCCAGTCTCTCTGAGCTGCAGTCACGCTCTGTAGACACCTGATTAATGCTCTCCATACCATGTCCGAGCAGCAGGGGAAGCTCATCGGACTCCACCTCCAAACACGGCTCCAGGAAGGACACAGGAGCTTAGAGGAGCAGAGCTTTGCAGGGACAGGCGGAAACAGAGTGATTGCATTTACTTTTATCATTGCACCTGATATGTCTGCAGACCACTACAGCAAAATACCATAAGACCTCCCATACAAGCGCTGCTCATTTATTCAGCATCCCTGATGTACAAATGAAATTGGAGTCTATTGATTTTTACTTGCTTGAATACCCCATTGCACACATTTTTTAATTCACTTAGACTGTAGGAGAGTGTTTGTAATACATATATTCCACCCACACTGGGGAGATGGAGATCCAGAGCAAGAGAAGAGGATGGTTTCAAATTAAATCCACAAATACAGTGAGCTGATAAAAAAATCAAATCCCATAAATCACTGCTACAGTAGTAGCTTTTTTTCAGTCCTTCAAATTTCTTATGTGCTGTATTTATAATTTATTTTATATAATTTAATATTTTATGAATTATAGGATAAGATTGAGGAAGATTCTCCCTTACGAACAATGTGCTTTTAAATTGTAACATATTTAGATATAAGTTTACCCTGTGCATGATGATGATGCATCATCCAATGTGGTTTTATAGAAAAATATTTAGAAACATTTGCTAATTTAGTTGTTATAGGACAAACTGTAAAATTATTCAAAGAGGCTACTTTTTTGTTAAGATGGTCCCCTGCATGGGGCAAGTAGTCCCTTGGACTAAACTTTTATGGAATGTATAAATGGCTTTTTATATAATCTTATTAATGTTTTTATATTTTAGAAATGTCATTAATGTAAAATACTAAATGTCCTATTCAGTTTAATCATGTATTATTTGTAATAATAATAATTATATATTTTTTGACTAAGTTCAATAAGTAAGTTTAATAATTGAATAAACGATGACAGACAAAGCAGACTCTCAGTAAAAGTGATTCATCTGAATTTATATACAGGCACATTAATAATTACATGCAGTATTTAATATTTAATTGCTCGTATTTTAATTGAAGATTAAAATGAATGAACTATGTCATAATAGCAGGATAGTAAAAATATTGTACAATCTCCTAAAGGTTTGATTGTTTAGTTTTCAAAAAAAAAAAAAAAAAATATATATATATATATATATATATATACTGTATATTCCACAAATTTTACAAACATCTTGCCCTGATTTTAATATCAAATAATATTTTTTTCTCCGGTTTGATGAGTGTTCATGGTGAATCCTTGGACTCTTCCACTGTAACCTCTTTTTTCATATAAAATTGCCTTCTTTAAAACGCTGGTATATTTTGTGGGATGTCCCTGCTGTTGCTGTTGCTCCATTGCATTGCTGTAGGTGAAGTGAAGCCTGTAGCCCTTTTGATTGGGGTGCTAATGAAATTCATTTATTCGTACATCTGTGTGTATGATTTATTCACCCAGAATAACATTCATCCCTAATTTTGTCATAATGCCCATCCAATAATTTCCATAACTATTTTTTAAATGTCATCTGTCTTAATTTCATGTCTCGTTTAACAAGCAAAATACACAGATACACTCACATTCTCATCCCCTTTACCTTGTGTGTGTATATGAGACACACACTTCCTCAAACCTGTTTGATTGGCAGCAGTAGTTAGTGTTAGTTAATTGAAATGACTCATAAGTCCTCATGGACCTGTACTCCTCCATACCATTTTAACGACCTTTTAAAATGTTTTGCCAGAAACAACTCATTAATTTTCATAGATGGAGATCAGGAAGTGTTAATGTAGTCATGTGTCACTGAATGATTAAAAAAAATGCAGTTGTGGTGCTGTTTATTGAACAATTGGTTTAGACAAGTATAAAGTGCTGTCTTGAAAACATACAAAAACATAGAATGGTGACCGGTTTGGACTTGTGCACCATGGTCATAAGAAGTTATTAATAACCTGCATAATAGAGTACTGCAGGGATGATGCATTTTTTGTAAGCCAAAACCCAGAAACGATTTAGCATTTTATAACTTCCAGTTCCATCTTTCTGAATTCAATAGCTGCATCCCAAATGACACACTGCTCAATGATTGCTCAACATGCTCAATATTTTTTTATGTTTATTGAACAACAGAAAATACACCAGCAATACCGCATTGTGATACTTTTTTAAGCCTTCACTTCTTTCTTAGGAGGTGTTTACAGGTGTTGCGTTTTCAACAACAACAAAAAAGGAAAAAGGAACAGCATGTTGGCCCTAAGTCCACACAACAACAGGGCCTGAAAATGCAAACAACAATGTTTTATCATCTCCATGTAAGCTTCAAAAATGTGAATTTGTGATGTCATTTGCATACGTGTTATGTGTTCAGTCTATAGTAGTGTTGCCAAAAGTACCGACATTGGTACTGAAATGTAAAAAATGTGACAATACTAGCACATCCCATTAGCATTTTGAGCGTTGTTGAGCACATTCTTAAACACCTTTGATTGATCATTTTGTTCACGCACTCAACAGATCATCACTTGAAAAATTAGTTTGATCTCTAATAAATCTGTTCATAGACGGATCTGCTGATCAACGTATCTTTCAAATGATCCTGTGTGTATGTTTGCGCTTGGTGAAGAGTGTGAACGATGGTATTTACAAAAAGTTTTTGAAGCGATGATCATTGTAGCCAATCACAGACATATCTGTTGAGTGCGTGAACACAATGGCCAGTCAAAGATGTTTAAGAATCTGCGCAATAGCACTAAAACAAAATGCTAACAGGAAGTGCTGATATTGTCAACTTTTTTTTTAAAATTTCAGTACCAACTTCTTTACAAAGTGACAAGGCCAACTACTGGCCTGGCATACTTAATACAGCACTTTAGTTGTTTTCACAGATCCTTATGAATTATTGTTGACAACTAACAAAATGGGTTCCAAGAATCTCCTACTAATTTTCTCATTATACAATGGAAATTTTATTTCTGTTGTTCTCTGAACGTACAAAATGTTTTTTTTTAAATATTTTGTTAACATTTCTATTTTATCATTCCATTTTAGCATTTCACAAACATTTAAAAAATGTTAGACAAATGTCTCACAACATTTCAGAAAATATTCCATCTATACATAATAATCTCTGCATTTTGAGAACATTAATGAAGCAAATGCTGAACCGTCTGAACCGATCATCATCATGCTGAACCAGTAAGCTCATCTACTCATTAGTCCACATTTACAGTCTTTTTGTGTATATACACTCACCGGCCACTTTATTAGGTACACCTGTTCAATTGTTTGGTAACACAAATTGCTAATCAGCCAATCACATGGCAGCAACTCAATGCATTTAGGCATCTAGATGTGGTGAAGTCGACTTGCTGAAGATCAAACTGAGCATCATAATGGGGAAGAAAGGGGATTTAAGTGACTTTGAACGTGGAATGGTTGTTGGTGCCAGACGGGCTGGTCTGAGTATTTCAAAAACTGCTGATCTACTGGGATTTTCATGCACAACCATCTCTAGGGTTTATAGAGAATGGTCCGAAAAATAAAAAAGTATCCAATGAGCGGCAGTGGTGTGGATGAAAATACCTTGTTGATGTCAGAGGTCAGAGGAGAATGGGCAGACTGGTTAGAAATGATAGAAAGGCAACAGTAACTCAAATAACCACTCGTTACAACCAGTGTTGGGGAAAGCTACTTTTAAAAGTAATGCATTACAATATTGCGTTACAATATTTAGTTACTTTTTATGTAAAGTAATGCGTTACAATATTTAGTTACTTTTTATGGAAAGTAATGCGTTACATTACTTACTTTTAAAATATGAGCAGGGCTTGATTGTTTGTTTTTCATACAAGAAGTTCTATTTATAGCAAATGTAAAAGCCCTTTCACACCAAAAAGTGTAATGAATAAACCTCAGGCTGAAGGAAAAGTAAATTCACGTCTGTACAGTAGAACGCAGAAAAAGAAGGTTCAACACTCTTCAGCAATAAAAAAAACAACAACGAAGCACAATTGTTAGTTTATCTAAAGTATTGTTTGCTTATTAGTATGGTTGAACTGGATAATAAAAGGTCAGCAGCAAACACATTGGTTAATAAAATGAGATTAGATATATTTGTGTTGTTTAACATATTTAATTATTGCAGGTTTGCATCATATTCTGAGTTTGCATTTCATTTTGAGTTTTAATTCATTTTGATGAATACTGAATCTGTTTTTTGCCAGTGGGATGCATTAATGAACGTTCACATTTAGTCTGGAAATTGGACAAAATTGGACAATAGAAGATTGGAAAAACGTTGCCTGGTCTGATGAGTCTCGATTTCTGCTTCAACATTCAGATGGTAGGGTTAGAATTTAGCTTAAAGAACATGAAAGAGTGGATCCACCCAGACTTGTCTCAATGGTTCAGGCTGGTTGTGGTGGTGGTGTAATGGTGTGGGGGATATTTTTTGGCACACTTTGGGCCCCTTAGTACCAATTGAGCATAGTTTAAACACCACAGCCTACCTGAGTATTGTTGCTGACCATGTCCATCCCTTTATGACTACAGTGTACCCATCTTCTGATGACTACTTCCAGCAGTGCAATGCACCATGTCACAAAGCTTAAATCATCTCAGACTGGTTTCTTGAACATGACAATGAGTTCACTTTACTCAAATGGCCTCCACAGTCACCAGATCTCAATCCAATAGAGCACCTTTGGGATGTGATGGAACGGGAGATTCGCATCATAGATGTGCAGCTGACAAATCTGCAGCAAATTGTGATGCTATCATGTCAATATTGACCAACATCTCTGAGGAATGTTTCCAACACCTTGTTGAATCTATGCCACGAAGAATTAAGGCAGTTCTGAAGGCAAAAGTGGTCGAAACCGGTACTAGCAAGGTGTACCTAAAAAGTAGCCAGTGAGTGTAACCACTCTTTCAAACTCCAACATTCAGGATTTTTTTTTTTAATAAAGACTGAATGAGTTGTCGGAGGCTTAAGGGCTTAATAGCTACGCTTAGCATTTTACTTCTGATGATTGTATTTAGGTTTCAACATTTTTGAAAATCATGTTCATTTCTGAAGAATATCATGATGAACAACATATGTCAAGGGATGCTTGACTTTGTGGTTGGCCGTAGTTGTCATGACCGCAGCACTCAAAATCTACACAAGCCTTTTATGTCCCACCCCAACTACCTGTTTCAATAGGAAATGCATTCACACGGGAAATAAAACTGCACATCAAGCTTTTCATGTGGTCTTTATCCAGAACAACCAAACAACACATTCATTATGTGAAAAGACAAGAAGGATGTTCCTAAGGACAGTTTGATTACAGTTCTTGATTTTAAGATGTTTGGAAGTCTGACACTAACAAGCATCCAAGCAGCTGTCACTGTCTTTCTGTGGAGTTATCACAGGTTTCCACTGATCTAGGTCAAGGCTGCTGGCAGAACTACAAGAGAAATTGAGCCAAATTCTGCATTTAAACAGAAAGAGCCTGATGATGAGTCCTAGTTTATTTCATGTGCCAGACGTTTCTAGTTTTGTCATTTTGTGAGATGCCAGTGTGTCTGTGCTAATGAAAAGCAAATCATCAAAGATGCCGTATGTGTAAACCGCTTGGCATTACAACGTACACATGAAACCTCTTTTGAACAGAGATTAGTTTTATCATCAACTTCTGTTCGTTTTAATGAGATTCCTCCATTCCTTTACATTTCACTCTTCTGCGGTTTAATTTAATTAACTCAATCTTTTCAAATGTTTGCTTTTAATTTCATTTGCCAACTCAGATGTGTCATGTGCTCCATCAAAACAGCTCTGAGAGGATATATTGTAAGAAGAAAAATGGAGCGCAACAGTAATTTGACATCAGCAGATATTTTACGTAAAGAGGCTGCCCAAGGTCAGTCTCACAAATTTATTTTAGCATTTTTAAAATTTCATTATAGCATCACCCTTCAGTCCTCCATTCTGCAGGTTCAGCTCAGTGTTACAGCATCCTGTCAAAGCTTCTGGAGTGTGGGCCATGGTTCTCCTGCCAAATGTCTGGGCTTGCCCTGGGCTCTTTCTCTTCCACCTTCCCTCAGTTCCTCTATTCCTTCAGAAAGCTCCAGTCTGTCTGGATTAAAGACGGTGTGAAATTGATGCTTGGATGCTTTCAAAGGGCTTCTGATTTATCTTATTTTCTGTTAAGCCGCAAACCTCTCTTTGCACCCTTATCAGTACTTTCCTGAGTAATCTTTGATGGAACTACCCTATTTATTTTCTTTGACCTAAAATAGAATATCCAGTGTATCTCAAAATGTTGAGATTATCATCTTTTAAAAACATTCAGACTTCAGCTTCATAGTGACTCTATGAAATGTGCATACAGGTGCATCTCAATAAATTAGAATGTCGTGGAAAAGTTAATTTCAGTAATTCAACTGAAATTGTGAAACTTGTGTGTTAAATAAATTCAATGCACACAGACTGAAGTAGTTTAAGTCTTTGGTTCTTTTAATTGTGATGCTTTTGGCTCACATTTAACAATAAAAAGGAGGGGCTGATAGTATTTTTCCCCACTGCAGTACATTGCGCCAAGGTGTGTGTCCATGCCTGTGACCTTGCAGTCCGGTCCCGCTACTGCTGAGGCAATTGAGATCACGGGGATTGCGCATGGATCTGGCGGACGGGTTGGAGATGGGCTAGCCCTATCTCCACCTGCATTCCCAAGATCAAGCACTCTCTCGGGCGGAGGCCTGCACTGCAGTTCTTCCCCTTGAGTGAGAGTGCGCTAATCTGCAGCAGTTTCTCTCCAAAGAGATTTATATTGTTTTTTATATTCGAGTGGCTCGCGTGTTGCCAAAGCAACGCGTGCATTACGGTCATTCTCAGTTCATTATATGAATTTTTCACATCAGACCGTGTTTACTTGTCCGTTTGTTTAAATGAATTTAATTTTAAAGAATAAAATTATGCATTTCATCTGACTATGAAAAATTATATATATACTGTATATATATTATAGAGAAAGAGAGATATACAATTATATGTTATATAAGGTATACAGGAGCCTCTTGGGTTTTCTTAAGTGAGAGCACAATGTTTACCTCTCTTCCTCCGAGGAGGTTAAGGTGGTCAGCAGGGACTGCTGGGCGGAGCAGCCCACATTTTGTTCCAGCTCCACATTCAAGGAACGTCACTTTTCGTACTCCCCAGAATTTTGATGTCAGAGTGGCGCTCCCGGGCCGAAGACGGATCTGCGGACCGTCATTCTCACTGGATAGTCTACGGCTAGAAAGCCCTGATGCCAATGGCCCAGGGCTTTTGAGGGCCGGCCCCTCTGGGGAAGAGCGGTGTACACTGCATCACCCGGTGCCTGTCTCTCCACAATGCCCTCAGGAGATCGGTCTGCTAACCCTGCCAGTGTTCCAGGGCACTGCGGTCTCTAGCGAGCGCTTCTCTCAGTCTCTTCCACCCAGAAATGTAGCAGAGCTGGGAGGTTCGCCACCCCTTTGGGGGTCTCTAGAGCAACTAGCTTGGCCGTCTCCTGCCAATTCCACGCTTCAGGGCACTGAGCTAGCCGCTCTAAGTACACCAGAGGCCAGTCTCAAGAGACTGGTTCCCTTAGTTGGTCACCTGGCGGTGTGGCTGCCCCTGCCAAGCATGTCTCCATGGGTCTTGCCTGAGCAGACTCTGGTTCTATTAGTCTTCCTAGGAGATGACGCGGGTCTGAGGACCGTCGTTTCCAATAGGAGGCTTCTGAGGCAGTCCTGATGCCATGGCCCAGGACTTATGAGGGTTGGCCCCTCTGGGGAAGAGCAAGGTACACCAGCGGTCTCCAACGTGCACTTCTCTCAGTTTCTTCTACCCGGAAATGTAGCGGAGCTGTGAGGCTTGCCGCCCCTTTGGGGGTCTCTAGAGAAGCTAGAGCGGCCGTCCCCTGCTGGTCCTCGACTTCAGGGCATCGAGCTAGCAGCTCTAAGTACACCAGAGGCCAGTCTTGAGAGACTGGTTCCCTTAGTAGATTATTTGGTAGTGTGGAAATGACTGCCAAATTTGTCTCAATAGGTCATGCACACCATAGAACAAGGCTATCGCGGCACTCTGTTGCCGCCTTTCAACGGGGTCATTTTCACGCTGGTGGGTCTGAGCAGGCTCTGGTAATGGAACAAAAAGTGAGCCACCAGCTCGATCCAGTTAACTGCCCGTTTGGTACAGTGCTGGAGTTCTTGCAGGCCCGTTTCTCCACAAGGTTAGCCCTCTCCACCCTGAAGGTCTACATGGCGGCTATAGTGGCCTACCACGCCCCTATTGATGGCCTTTCAGTAGGCAAAACCCTCTAGTTATACGTTTCCTTCAGTGTGCTGAGGCCAGAGAAGCTTATGCTGAGTTGTGGATCAGGGTGCTATCCTATAACCTTGAGTCCTCTGATCTCCCCTCGCCTTTGGGAGCCAAGGCTCACTCAACTGGCAGCTTCCAAGGCCTTTCTGCTCCAAATCCCTTCCCCACCCATCTTTCGGAAAATCGCATCACTCTTCCATTCTGCTCCTGCCTGCTTATAGGCAGAAACTGAAACGAGAAGCACTCTACCTCAGGACAATTCAATGCTGGTCGTACCAATCGGACGCTACACTACAGGACTGTTTTGATCACGTGGACTGGGACATGCTCCGGGCAGCGTCTGATGACGACATAGAGGTGTATTCA
Organism: Oxygymnocypris stewartii; assembly: GCA_003573665.1. Taxonomy (NCBI): domain Eukaryota; kingdom Metazoa; phylum Chordata; class Actinopteri; order Cypriniformes; family Cyprinidae; genus Oxygymnocypris; species Oxygymnocypris stewartii. The sequence goes on along the minus strand of QVTF01006561.1, from coordinate 1,549,663 downwards.
GATACTGTAACGTGTTTCATCAGGAAGTGTATAGAGGACATAGCACCAACAAAAACAATCCACCTCTATCCCAACCAAAAACCGTGGATTAACAGCGATGTTCAAGCAGCCTTGTCAGCGCGGACATCTGCCTTTAAATCAGGAAACACTGATGATCGAAAACAAGCCAGTTACGATCTCAGAAAATCCATCAAAGCCGCCAAACAACAATATAAAAAACAAAGTTGAAGAACAAGTCAACACCAACAACGCAAGAAGCATGTGGCAGGGCATCAACAACATCACAGGTTTTAAAGGAAACAAACCAGCTAATGTGAAAATTGCCGCCTCTCTACCGGACAAGCTTAATAATTTTATGCTCGTTTCAAGGCTCACAACACCGCCCACACAGAGAGCGCTCCCGCGGCTGCTGCAGAAGAGGTGAGAGCATTCTCCATTTCAGTCGCGGATGCAACCCAGTCCTTCAAGCGGGTGAACATCCGCAAAGCTGTGGGTCCGGATGGCATCCCAGGCCGTGTGCTCAGAGCATGCGTATTCCAATTAGCCGGGGTTTTTACAGAGATTTTGAATCTTTCCCTCTCTCTATCTGTGGTTCCCTTATGCTTTAAAAAATCCACCATTGTGCCCATACCAAAGAAAAATAAAATCATATGCTTGAATGACTGGAGGCCCGTTGCTTTGACACCCATCTTCAGTAAGTGTTTTGAGAAACTCATCAGAGACTACATCTGCTCTGTGCTGCTAGCCTCACTGGATCTGCTACAATTTGCATATCGCAGCAATCATTCCACAGACGATGCTATTGCCTTCACCCTGCACACTGCTCTCTCCCACCTGGAAAATAATAAAACCTATGTGAGAATGCTGTTCATGGACTATAGTTCAGCATTGAACACCATTTCATGAACTGTTTTGAAAACTCATCAGAGACTACATCTACCTCATGTACATGCTCCCACATCTGCACTGCACTCTCACAACATTCCACAGACGATCGCTACCTTCACCCCAATGCACCTGCTCCTCCCACTTGGAATATAAAACTACCGTGAGAATTGCTGCAAACTCCCTTCATGTCGACTACTCACATTTACACAGTAACCTTCACTCATCAAGTCTTGTTCTTGCCTCGGCTGACATTTCTGAGCGTTATTCATCCTGTTATCTCTGTGTTTGACCCCGGACTGCCTGACCTTGGAACTCTGAACCTGTGCCTGTGACCTCGACCCCTGCCTGGTATTGTTTACGTCTCTGCCCTGCCTCTGATATTCCTGTTTTTGCCCGCTGACCATTGCCTGCTTGATTCTGTCTAATAAATCTTACTGCAAGTGGATCCACTCGCCTCAGACCCTCTGTTACAGAGGCGAAGTCAACCATAGTGCCTGCCACACTGGTTGCGAAGCTCCAGACTCTGGGACTAAACATATCTCTGTGCAGCTGGATCCTAGATTTCCTGTCAGTCAGAAGTCAGGTGGTCAGAATGGGCAACAATACCTCATCTCCTCAGGGCTGCGTTCTCAGCCCACTCCTGTACTCCCTGTACATCATGTAGAATGTGTACATAGGGTGTATAACTGTAAGTAGGTCTAATAGTACACTGTGTGCACTGAGTATATGTATGTGTATTTTGCACAAGTTTCTCTTTGGATTTTAAAGCTGCACTTGTCTTCTCACAAAGCTCGACTTCAGTGGACTATTCGTTACAAACACTCAGACCTATATATATATATATATTATTCTAATTAATTGATATACATATTACTTCAATGTCTTATGTTAAAAGAACAAAAAACAAACAAACAAAACTCAGACAAATCATGAAGATTTATAGCATCGTCAAAGCACCATGAAGCTTTTATCTGTGCTCTGTTGTGAATCTAATACTGTGCCACCTTTGCATAATTCCTTCTACAATTTACTTTTAATTTGGTGTTTGCTTGCAATCATTAGACTGAGCTCAAAACACTCCATAGAGCATTCAAAACTGCCTCTTTATTATATGTTGTTGACTCACGCTTACATTTATGAAAAGCACCATGGGGGACTATTGTACTCTATATCAATGTTATTGATCTATGTTGTTCTAAAAATAGCCTAGATTTATGCCAAACTGTACATTAGATCTGTGCAATTAATAACATTTACCTCATGTTCAACTTATATCATATTTAGAGTACATTTATTTATAAAAATAAAGTGAATAAAAATTACAAATTTATAAAATCACTTTGAGTTGTTTTGTTCCTTTTTATGTCATTGACCCACCTCTGACAGTGGTTGGACGGGTCTCACGCTGTGAATTAAAATCATGTCCCAAAAGGTAAACGAAAACATTCCTTAATATCGCATTCAAATTGCTAAACCTCCTGATGTTAACAGTCTTTTCTAATGAAATTATTATTATTCAGATGCGCAGGGCCCTCTGCAATCATCTACTATGCGAAGTCATTAACATGAAAGTAGAGGCTGTGCATGCATGAGGTACATTCAATTAAAGACTTCGGGATGGAAGAATTGTCAGGATGAGCTCATGTTTCAAAGTCTATAAGAAGATTATCCAACAAGTGGCAAAGTTACAACTCTAAAACCTCCAACTCTGATGAACAGGGCAAATTAGACACCTGGATATGCAAAGCCAGATTCAGATCTCATCTTTCTTAGTATACTTTGTGCATCTGTTAGAAAATCCATCAGATTCAACCTTCTGTCTATGATGTTTGTATGAGAGTAGTGTTAGTATATATATATTCAAAACTTATTTTTTCATTTTCAATTAATAAATATTGTCATAGTTTGTTGTTTTATTATTTATTTTAACATATGTATTTTATATTAAATAAAATATATGTATTTTATATTTTATACTATTTTAAAATGCAAAACAATTGTGATACTAATAACTAATTTTATTGCAACATGATTAGGTGGTTGTGTGTCAACAGCATGCTTGTGCTATGATTTTAGTTTATTATGCATCTTAATTGTAGATTATTAATCTACTCATTCATATTAATCTACTCTATTCATTGTTGATTATTAATTAGTTCACCCCCCCAAAAAAAATTCTGTCATAAATTACTCACCCTCATGCCGTTACAAACTCATAAGACTTTAGTTTATCTTCAGAACACAAATTAAGATATCGTTGATTAAATCCAAGAGCTTTCTGACTCTCCATAGACAGCAATGTAACTGACACATTCAAGCCTCAGAAAGGTAGTTAGGATATCATTAAAATAGTCCATGTGACATCAGTGGGTCAACCTTAATTTTATTAAGCTATGAGAATACTTTGTATGAGCAAAGCAGACTAAAATAATGACTTGATTCAACAATTTCTTCTCTGCTGCATCAGTCTTCGACCAACGTTCGCAAGAGTGCCATGACGCATGTGTGTGTTTCTGCTGATGCGGGAGCCAGCGTTAGAACTCGGATGTTTGTTTACAAGCAGAGGAAGACACACAATGTACATAAAACAATCTCCTCAAACATGTCTGAAGATTTTGACAGAGAGGATGACTTGTAGTCTTACATATTTGAATCAGAATATACAGACAATTAACTAAAAAAGATGGATGTTCTATGTCAGAACAGCGGCATGCGTCATGGTACTCTTGTGAACACGTGTCGATGAGGGGTAAATGACAGAGCAGTTATTTTATGGGTAAACTATCCCTTTAACATCTGTTTGAGCATCAGTACTAACCTGTATTTTAACAATAAATTAGATTTTGGTAGCACTTTATTTTACAGTTCTGTTACTCATGCACATACGTCCTTATTATAGTAATTACAACTAGTAAATATCTAGGTACTAACCATGAACCTACCCCATGTTACCTTACATTACGAGTACTTTCTTAGGTAGGTACATATACGTACACTGTAAGTACATGTAAGTTCACGTACTGTAAAATAAAGTGTGTCCATTATTTTAATATTTTAAAATATTCAGCCTTAGAATTACAGTTGTGGGATTTCTCTCTCTCTCTCTCTCTCTCTCTCTCTCTCTCTCTCTCTCCCTCTCCCTCTCTTTCTATCTCTGCTTGGACTGTTGTCTTTTGGATGGCTTTCTTTAAGTAGCAGCCAAATCAGTTTTATCGGGAGGAAACAGAAGACTTTAGTTTTACCTATGCTTTATCTACTTCAGTGGATTTAACAGGATAGTTTAATCAAAAAATTAAATAACAAAAGAAACGAAAGCAAATATGGTGATCCACGCTTTCTTTCTTTTTTAAATGGAACATAAATGGAAATCTTACACAGATGTCAAGCTCTGTGCTGCCTGCTTCACTGGACCCACTACAATTTGCATACCGCAGTAACCGTTCCACAGACGATGCTATTGCCTTCACCCTGCACACTGCTCTCTCTCACCTGGAAAATAAGAACATCTATGTGAGGATGCTGTTCGTGGACTATAGTTCAGCATTTAACACTATAGTGCCTGCCACACTGGTTGCGATACTCCAGACTCTGGGACTGAACAGATCTCTGTGCAGATGGATCCTGGACTTCCTGACAGGCAGAAGTCAGGTGGTCAGAATGGGCAACAACACCTCATCTCCCCTGATCCTCAACACTGGTGCTCCGCAGGGCTGCGTCCTCAGCCCACTCCTGTACTCCCTGTACACACACGACTGTACAGCAACACACAGCTCCAACATCATCGTCAAATTTGCCGACGACACACCGGTGATAGGCCTGATCACCGACAACGATGAGACGGCCTACAGAGAGGAGGTGAGTACCCTGACTAAATGGTGTCAGGAGAACCACCTCTCACTCAACATCGACAAGACCAAGGAGCTGGTGGTGGATTAAGGGAGACAGAGCAGAGAACACACACCCATCACCATCGACAAGACACCTGTGGAGCGGGTAAACAGCTTTAATTTCCTCGGCGTTCACATCACCGAGGATCTCACATGGTCTGCACACACAGACGCAGTGCTGAAGAAGGCACATCAGCACCTCTTCTTCCTGAGAAGGCTGAGGAAGTTTGGAACGAGCCCCAGAATCCTCAGGTCCTTCTACACCTGCACTGTGGAGAGCATCCTGACCGGCTGCATCACCGCCTGGTATGGAAACAGCACCGCTGGCAACCGCAAAGCTCTGCAAAGGGTCGTGCGAACTGCCCGCCACATTGTTGGAGGTGAGCTTCCCTCCCTCCAGGACATCTACACCAGGCGATGTATAAGAAAAGCCCGGAGGATCATCAATGATTACAGTCACCCGTCCCACAGACTGCTCTCTCTGCTGCCCTCAGGGAGACGTCTCTGCAGCATCCGATCCCGCACTAGTTGACTGAGGGATAGCTTTTTCCCTCAGGCTATCAGGCTAATGAACAGAAAAAACTAATACACCCTACAGCACACTCCCACTTTACAATATGCCATGCACTGCACTTTAACACAGTTCAACTGGACTACACGCACATACTGCACTAACACAACAACCTATCTGCTACCACTGGATACCATGCAACGCACATCCATGACATTGCGTATCCGGCCTATGTAAATCTGCTGCAATTTTTTTTTTTTTTTTTTTTTTTTCATATTATTATTTATTTATTTTTTTGCATACCATTGTGTGTATATAGGTGTACATAATGTAAAATGTGTATATTTTGTGTAATGTGTATTGATAACTGCAAGTATGTCTAATAGTACACTGTGCAAAATGTATTATATGTGAAAATTATTATTATCAGTGGCTTCTCCTACTTTTCTTAGTGATATTTAGTGCCAGTTTATCAGGAAGTGATGATTTTGTTCTCTTTGACTGGTTGGATGGAAATGGTGCTTTATTCTGAAAAGTTTTATGCGAGATTCCAGTTTTGTGCATAAGTTTTATACGAATCTTTAGATGGAAACATAGTGTGTTTTTGTGCCATATTTGAATATATGAGCACAAATCTATCTGTTCTTTATCTTATAGGTGCACAACCTTCAAGACACCAGAGAGCTTTAATTTAATTCTAAAGCACAGAATAAACCTCATCTCATGCCAAATATTCTTGAGGCTTGTAAGAATATGGATAGATGTTTGTTTATCTCCAAAGGTGGCAGAAGGAACAGCGTAAATCTGAGCACTCACAGGCTCATTTGCATCTTCCAGCAGCTCTCTGGGGGTTTGTAAAGCTGGCTGCATCACCTCTTCACAAGCTTCTCCAGATGAGACAGATGACGGCAGTACAAAGAACTATGGCTGCAACACAAGTGGTACCTCATATAATTCAGCAATAAAACAGCCATACGACTCGTGAGTCTCTTCTGAGTGCTCCTACTCACCGTACATCCACTGAAGGGGAGCAGAGTGCTTGAACTGTCCACCAAACATGACTAGATTAAACACCTCTCACAGCCTTTAGCCTTTGGTCAATGAAATTAAATCCGGGTTCAGAATTCCACAGAGACCTACTGCAATAACAAGACCCTCCAGTGGGGAGACATTTTGTTGAATTATACGGTTATGACAGCCAGGTGAGGTGTTTTTTTTCTTCTTCCCTGTATTGCATTACATACGTGTCAAATAGGATGACATCTGGGGGAGAACAAATATAACATCCTTCCAGCATGAGCAGTGAAATCATTTATTTTTGAGGGATGTAGTGGTTTTAAAAAAAATGTTAGAGATGGAAAAAGTATGATTTATGTATTATTTTTGTATATGTAACATACACAGGTGTACAAAGAGTGAATGCTCTTTTAAATTGCAATTCGATTGTTTTATAAATTAGATTTTAAGGCAATACAATTGGCAACACATACCATGTCAGACATGTGTCCCCATGTCCTGTGTTTCCCTCCCTCTTATGTCCATATTTGGTGTTTCCTGTTCCTGATCTCGTTCTGTCATCTCATTACTCCTCACCTGTTTCAGTTCTCCTCGTTTGATTCCCCAGTATTCTTTAGCCTTGATCTTGTCTGATGTCCGGTATTGTTTTGTCTAAACCCATGCTCCATATTTCCCCGTTTTATCATTTAATAAATTGATTTTGATTGTGCTCCTCGACCTCTGCTCCAGCCGAGTGAGACATCCCAGTGTATTCACACACTGTATTATTTTGTTTTTATGTTCAATTGGATCCCAGTTTAAATAAGAGACTACAGTGTTAAAAAATATTATTCTTAGTTTCTTAGATGTTTGGATATTGTGAAATATAATATTTACTTATACTTGCATATGATAATAAAAGTAACTTGTCATTATTCTATTGTAATCACTTGTAAAAAATAAGGACAAAGCAATCATAAAATCAGAGGCATTTTTGAATGCTGTTTTCTATTTTTGTTTCTTGGCATGTATCTGCAATCAATGCCTGATGTGATTGACAGGCTGCACATTATTTTGGCTTTATGAAAAACATGAAATCTGCTGTGGTCTTTGGTTTGACAATCAATCTCCGAACCCAACAACTGTTAGCCTGTATTTGATTTTGGGCAAAGTCTAATTTATTTTCTGAAATATATTTGATGTGGCAATTGATTTTAATGAATGCAAAATAACTCTAATCTGTATGTATTTTTTTTCTGCTTGCTATATATTTGCAGATGCCAGGATCTATCTGTCAAAAATAGATGTGGGTTAAAGAGCAAGTATGAGCATTTGTGGAAGAAACCTCTGACCTTGAGATTAAGATGCCTGGAATCATTGAGAAACAAAGTAAGACATGTTAAATGCACCCTGCTTCAGTCAGATAGCATTAATTTATATCACAAAATAATTCAGACATTTCCCTAATACCATACATCATCTCATATTATAAGGCTAAGCACATGTGGTACTTTGAACTGATCTTAAGCAAATCAGTTATTAATCCGTTTCTCATCTCGGAACTGTGAAACTTCATACACGGTGGATATAGTTATTGATTCCTCAATACTGTTTTAACAGCTAATTTTCCTTCGGTAACATTGCAACAAATGTTTCCTTTAGTTTGCTATGGTGTCAGGAACCTTTAAATGAGCTAGTCAACTGAATCAAGAATAAAAGTGCAAATGCTGTTGTGTACTACTAAAAATAGTAGTCGGTGAAATCTAGCACATTTCAGGGTCTTTAAAAGCCAGAGTTAGGGCTGTTAAACGTGATAATTTAGTGTGATTAAGTAAAAAAACACAAAAACAATCAATCATGTCTCGGACCTGTATGTAAATCCGTGCCTCACCAAACCTCACTTAGAGCAGGCAACACTCATGAAGATCTTTAAAATTAATTTTGTATTATCATCTTCTAGTCAGCAGATAAATTAATCATATGGTGATCATATTTGGCACATAATATTCTGTGTGAACGCTCTGGTGTGATAAACTGTGTTTCACTGTGGTCTGTACTTTAAGCTAGTGATGGCTTGTAACACCTTTTCAATGTTTTAATTTGCCAAAACAGTATGCCCATACATCCTCTTTCTCTCAGACCTGTACACGTATTTGCAGTGCTTTGAGTGTCCTCTGTAGATCCCACCGTTGCATATGCCACAATTTTATTATCTATGCTACCCTAAACTTTTCAGTCAGCAAGTAGGAAAACAAAGCCAAAACCCAGACATTTTAGGCAAATTATAAATCCCAACTAGGACATGTCTAGGAAAAGAGGATGTGTGATCATCCTATAATAAAATGTCTTTGAATAATCTTCCTTTAAAGGGATTTCTCAGCAAATATTGAAATATGGCCATTGTACCACATACTATTTATCTGATTATTTCAAATTAAGTGACACAGCTTGTAAACATTTATTCATTTTTTTGTGAATATTTTGTAAAGCAGATGACTCCGGAGAACTTTTATAAGGATCATGACAATATGGGTGCACCCTTTCCTTTATTTCACAGTACTTTGTCTGAAAGCAGGTAACATAGATTTAAGAAATACAAAATAACACTCATTGTGCTCTTGTTTGTATCTGATGCTCTCCGTTCACATATTTCCCAACATTTCTAAGTTGATTGAGATACAGGAGTGCTACACTATGCAATATAAAAACATGTAGGTTACTCGCTAGATTACTTATAAACCTGACAGCTGTTGAAATCTACTGAAATGTATTGTTTAAAAAAAAATTACAACAGATGAAGACTTTTCAAAAACATAAACACTTAAAGGAAAAATACAGTTATACAGATATTTCCAGAAGATTAAGGCGGTTTAAATAAAAAAAAGAAATTGGACAACCCAGTTACTTCCTGCATTTCTCTAAATAGCTGATGTACAAATCCGGTGGCAACAGTTCAGCTGGGTAATTTAGTCTTTCTTTCTCATGTCTCACCTTTCAGATCAGCAATGATCATCACAGGTTCTGTGCAGTGGCATTCAACATTTACAAAATCATTTGTACCCGCCGAACAGTAGAAAAGCCTAAAATAATAACCTTAAGTTTATAAACATTTTTTTTCTGATTGATTAAATATTGTTGACAGAAATGCCAAATGCATGAAACTGAAAAGTATGAATATCAAAACTCAGCATACAACATGAAAAATGGGGATTATGTGGTTGTAAAAAAACAACAACAACGAAAATTTCAAAGAAACTGCAGCTGAAAAAGGCTGCTTTATGTATGTAATACATTCATCCATAGGGCTGTTGGCTCGAGATTGGTGGAAACCTCTGCAGAAAAATGTGTGATGAGCTGCCACCCAAGCACTTTGGTTCAAGATCAGATAACCCCTCACTACTTTTAGGCATTGTAAGGTCAAAGCAGAAGTGCATGTTTTGTGGAGCACTTTACTGGTAAACAAATCAGACTTAAATGTGTATCAAAATGTTCTACATTTCCATTTTTCTTCCACTTTGACACTGCGATCATGTATGCTGATGTTTCATCTACCATCCCAGCCAAAGCGATTCACTTTGTGGTTATGATACACAAATGTAACATCATATCAGCCTTTGTGTAATATTGTGCGGTCTGGATTAAACAGAAAATTGGCAAAGCAGGATAGCGTAAACTGTGGCCGAAAGGAAAATATACAATTTCATTGACCAGTGCAATGTTTATCCATCAGGACGGTAAACATTCATTTAATATCACAGGAGCTAACTCCGAAATCCATGGTCTAAACCTGAATCATACACATTATAGATTTTTTCTCCTTTTTTAACAGCAAACGTTGGAAATATAGAAACAGTATCTGTACATAGTTCATTTGTATTTAGAACAAACTCAAATATCGGAAAGAAAATGGTCCATAAATTACAGTGGTCCTGTAGAAGAAATACTAAGATTTCCGAAGATGTCTGTCACTGTTGGATTCTTTTTAGTCTCACAGTACACAACAGCAAATCCACTGTCACAGGACTTGGCCATGCGGTAATCAAATACTAAAAATCCATTTCAACATATATATATTTTATATTTGCAATATATTCTCCTCTTGTTGCTTTAAGTAAAATCTTTTAATTTGGTACACAAACCTTTTTCGCTAAGTTGAAATTCACTGTAGTGTAATATTTATCCATTAGAATGTGATTTCACTAGATTAAGGAATTATTCTGGTCCTGTTCATTGTGGTCCATCAAAAATGAAAAAGACACAGACAAACACTTGAGTAGATTAAGATTTCTGTTGAGCTGACACTCCCTTCCAGTAATCTAGAATGTCATGCAGGTCTTCACCCTTAGCAAACTGCACTTTTTTCCTCAGAGCGTGGCCTGCAGCCATGTACTCCTCATCTTTGTGTCGCTTGCGATGGAGTTTAAAGCGCTCCCAGATGCTGTGCGACGGTTTGCAGTAGTACTCGGGACTAGATGAGTAACTGAGATTGTGGTACTGGGGAGAGAGCTGCGAGTAAGCCAAGTCTCTGGCACGAGGCCGCGTCAGGGGCTCCAAAATGGAGGCTTTCCGACAATCCGGTTCTTCCAACTCTTCGATTTGGTGGGCGTCGGGGTAGGAGTGCCGATGCTCACTATACTGTCGGATCTTCTCCGCCTCTGCCCTTAGTATCGCAGCGGCGGGCGTGATGGTCCGGATAGTCTCCCCTGTGGGTGAAGTCTTCTCTATGTACTTCGACTCTGACTTGTAGGACGCCTCTGAACGGTAAGGCCTTGGACTCCGCATTGGACCACCAGTGGCTGTACTCGGACGCTTTGGAGAGGCATCTGAAGCGTGATGTCTTTGTAAAGAGTGGTGGTAGTTGTCCTTGTAGACCGGTGAGAGGAAGCCAGACTTGTTTTGAGGCTGCTCTGAGATCAGTACCAACTGAGGTTCAGCTATTGACACGGCACCAGATTTCACCCCTTGGAAGGAGGTTGACTCTGATTTCAGAGCATCTATGCAATTGTTAATAATCTGGTTTACCTTGTCCACCTCCTTCGCGATTGTCGAGATCTCGGCAACTGAGCCTTGACTGTTGCCTGGCATGGACATCTCACATTCTCTTCGATCTGAGTGCTCCCCTGTTCTCACTTCCATGTAATTCCCTTTGGCCATTTTCGGAGTGTCACTAATGTCCTGCAGTTTGTATTGCTCCATTTCACTGCCGGAAGGTAGATAGGGCATGCGGGTCATGCTCTCTCCAGCCATCATTTGCTTTTGAGACATTCTGGATAACGTCCCTCCCTCCAGCTCACCGCCGTATTTAAGGTCAATTATGTTCTTCTTTAAGCTGCTTGCCTTTTTGTGCTTTTCATCTTGTTGTCTTTTTTTTCGCAAGCAGTAATACACAATGCCTAAAACAATTACCATACTGAAAAGACATCCTAAGATAGTCATTATGTAGTGAGTGGCTGTTGCAGTACTAGCTACTCGCTCTTTTCCATTCCTAGGCCCAGTGGATAGTGTCAGACAAGTATGATTGAAACGCAATGAGTTCCTTATGGAAGCCACACAGTAGGTGTAATCGGTGTGGGGTTTCAGATTTTTCAGTTCAATGTCCTCCTTCTGCCGTTTCAGATTCTGTATATCAGTGAAGAAACTGTTGTTGTACAGGACAAGGATGTACATCTTTTTGTAGGGGTAAGGGATCTGAACAGTGATTACTGCATTCGTATGAGACACTTGCTTGAGTTTCATGATTGGTTTCACATCTAAGTCTATGTACGTGGGACTGATGTTGATTTCCTCCGGCTCAGTCCCTGAAGAACAGTCTTCCAGCCCACACGGCGTTGAGTCTGGAGGGTAAGTGGTGGTCTCGGTAGGCACAGGGATGTACGGAGTCACATAGTCCTCCATGCACACAGTGGACAGCATATGCAGAGCATTCCGGTATGTGGGATTGTTTGGATTCTGGCTTAGGAGACTGAAGCCCGAGACTCCCGTGGGAGAATCGCACACCATCCGTTCACTTGTCCTGTTGGGAAAGATTGAGAGCCACTTGACGAACCCCAAAATCTCACAGGAGCAGTTGAAAGGGTTGGTGTAGAGTTCACAGGTGGTCAGCTTAGTCAGGCTGGTGAAGGTGGATCCATCCAGCACCTGGATGCGGTTCATGGAAAGGTCAATGTTTTCTATGTTTGGGCACTCCCAGAAGGCATTGGGTGTCACAGTCTCAATCAGGTTGGCCTGGAGGTATAGGTACTGCAGCTTCCCCAAACCCCTGAGAATCCCTTCGGTTAAGTTACGCAACTTATTGAACCCCAACTGGAGAACCTGCAAGTTGAACTGGGCTGAAAAAGCCCCGTCCTCAATGTAATTAATCTCATTCTTGGTCAGATTCAGGTATGTGAGGTTGGTAAAGCGGCTAAGGGCAGAGTAGTGGATGCTCTTGATCTTGTTCTCATTCAATCGAAGGTCCACTATGGTGCTGTTGATATGCTGAGGGATGGCCTCATAGGGTGGCTGGTTTTGGCTGCAAATGGCCAGCCATACAAAGCCCTTTTCACCCTCTATGAGCCAACAATCCCCCCTCACTCCACCTATGTGAGTCAGATAGATTATGGCCAAACACCAGAAGAAGGCACTCTTCACAATTCCTCCAATACTAGCTCCTGATGCCCTCCTGGAAGCCATGAGTGATGCCAGTTGGTAGCAGCTTGGGGTACCGCTTGAGTTTGAACTAGGCTGGATGGAGCCTCACAGTATTTAAGTAGGGTAATAAAACCTTTCTGTTTAGCCAAGGGACAAAATCTCCAGTATCTGGTCCAGATAATTATTTCACATGAGTTGAGGGTTTCTGCACTGATATGTCAGCCCCTTATTAACCCGCTGACCATAGCTTATGCATTTACAAGTTAAGTCTCTGATGGAGAAGTTTTCACACTAGTGGAGTGCTAGAGCTGGGTCTTAGTGTTTCACCAATTCAAAATGGCCTGTGCTTATTTCCCCAGGGTAGAGCATTGTTGATGGCTTTCATCCTCTTGTCTTTTCTTCACTTCCACCATTTTAGTCTCATGTATAGGCCCAGAGGTGCACCCTGGATAAGAAAAGGGAAAAAAATGAAGCATTGACTGATGCTCACAAACTCTTTAAATTAGAAAAGCAATATTCGAAATACAGTTCAACATGCAATAGCGATGAAATGTTTCATACAATACAAGAGGTCTGCAATGTATGTGTGCAAGCTCAAAGGAATAATTAATATAATTTCATTGTATTTATTTCCCTGACATATTACTCATATGGACCTGTGGAAGGTAAAACAATAACCTTGTTAGCTGACCATCAATTTATTAAGCACACAATTTTCCTTCCCTTCAGTCCCTGTGCCACATAGCTATTATCGGAAACCATTGGCCAATTTCCATCTGACAGATAAAAGAAAACAAAAGTGTCCCTTTTCTCCCTCCGTTAACTCTGAGATCATCAAAATGGGCAGAACCAATACTTGGGGGATGAAACAGATCAATTACACTTTAAAATGTTCAAGTGAAATCAACCAGGACCTCTTGAGACTAGTTTATCAAATTTAAATGCATCCATATTGCAAAGTTTGGAAGAATTGCATCTAAGCTGTAAGGATGATGCCAACCCCTCGGATGACCTCAGAGGAAGCAACCATCAGCGGTTATACTGAATTAACCAAATTTTGCCATTAGTTAATTATATTGAGTTTCTACAATAAAAATCTAGTTTAGAAACTTAATTTCCTGTGAAGTTGCTTTGCAACGATTGTATCGTAAAAACGCTATACAATTAATCTTGAATTGAATTAAATTGAATATACATGATTTGGGCCCAAAAAATCACCTGATCAATTTACTAAACACAAAACCATTTAATCACAAAAAAATATACTGCAGGTGATTCAATACTACACAAGCTGTTTAGCCTACAAAGTTTGAGGCAAGCTTTTTCTTGATGCTCATTTAATTTTTTATGAAATACTCAGGTATGAAACAGAAGGAAATCACATGGGAATAGTATTTATTTGAAAGACACTGCCCTCATAGAGAGAAGGTATGTTCCCTGGGGTGGCAGAGACAAGAGGGAGCTTCAGTTCAGAGTCATGAACTGAACAGAGTCATGAACAGAGTCGTGAAACCACATTGAGACAGCTCTAAGCAATGTTGGCTGTATCGTAAATAATTTTATGAGTTAAGAGAGGATAGGAACTGGTTTGAAAGCAAAGGCCTTTCTTTCCACTGCACTCCTTCTAACCATAGACAATTGCTGTGTGTTTTGTGTGTTTGTGTGTATGTGCGAGTACGTATTTTGCAATAACCTAAGGTCTATAAATTGTTCTTATTTCACTTTACTTCTACAGTAAAGGAACAATATATTGTCTAGTAACTAAAAATGCATTGTCCTCTATTGTTATCACCGCAATGTCAAGTAATGCATGTTTCCTACATTATCCATCTCATATGAATAAAACTAGAAAAGAAGAACAATTGCAGCACAAAATGAAAGTAATTCATTATTGCACTGTCTCCTTGAAGCTGGTGAAAGCTCCTAAAAAGCCTCTTCACTAGATGGAGGAATCATGAGTAAAGACTTGCACAATATTGAATTCTTTACAGTGATTTCCACTGCACTAAAAAGTCATTCTAATTGCCCTGTCTGATTGACCTACTGTACGCCATAACTTTAGCTGCTACTTGCCCTGCGAAAGCCACGATGACTGGCAGAGAGGAAGCACATCGGTTTTACACAAGTGAATTGTGCAAGGAGGCTTTCACTGAAGAGGAAAGAAGCATTTCTCAAGTGTATACATGGACATGGTTCATAAAGCTCTCTATGGAAGGCAGTGGATCAAAGATGGGATTTTACTGGGCTTTGCCTGGGTTTCTCACACGTGATGCATTACATTTTCTTTGTGTAAGATCACGTTATGGTGTAAATCAAAAACAACATTTGATGCATCTTATTAAATCTATTTTAATAATTGTCACTCAACTAAATTCTAACACCGTGTCTACACCGGACATAACAAAGCGACCGTTGCAAATCATCTGTATTTCGTGTCAGTACTTCATAAATAGAACGAGGCATCAGTTTATTGTCGGGATTTTGTCATGTCACGCTGCACTGCATCCAGTGTTGATAACATCACCGATTTGATAACATCACTGATTATAATGGGCTCTATTTAAAATCCCATTTAAACCTGCATAAATTGTTTTAGGAAACTAAAGTTAATGTTAAAGAGAAATGAAGAATGAATAGTTGTATGTCAGTAATCAGGATTTTAACACTGACCATGTCACACTTTGCACTGCTTTTTCTTTTTCCACATGCTCTTTGGACCATCTCAAATCATGCTGGAACACATGACCGTTAGATTTTACACAAATTTGTGGAGTTTGTGCAGTTTGATTGCTGCTGTCATTAAAGCGAAATAATGATAAGCCAAATCCCCTATTTATTTTCACAGAAATTGATGTTTTGATCATAATATGTAATAAGCATTTTATTTATTTATTTAAATTTAATTTTTCTTTCCTTCAGTTTTTATCTATTTATTTCTTCTCAATTCTAGAAAGCAAAATAAAATCATTTTCATTTATGATCTCAGATTTTGTGTTATAATTTTATAGCACTCTGAATATATGACAAATACAACATAAATCATATTTTCCCACATACTGTTGTTGTTCACAAGAGTTGATAATATCATCATAGTGAGCGACATGCAAGAGTTGGACAAGGAAACGGGCGATGTGGTTATTTATATAAACACGTGTGTACACATGACTAGTGCACCCACATCCTCCCTTGAGACTTCAACATTTTAAGATTATCTGTGTCTGTCACTGACAAATTACATTCGTGACAAACTATGAAACACCGAAGTGATTTGTTTTGATAGATATGACCAGTTTCATCAGAATCAGAAATAAAATTGTCATAAGTTGCATGTACAAATAAAAATGGGGAAAATGCTCAAATGTAACATTCAAACTTTAATTTAATTGTACATAAACTTTTTGTACCATTGTAACCATTTAAATGCAGACCTTGTCAGTCAACTGACAAATGTATTGCTGTTGGCTTATTTTCAATGACATGCAAATACATATAAGATATTGACTTCTAAAGCCACTGTTTGTTTAATCAACAGTTTAGTTGTCTGCCACAAAATATTGCAAATATTGATATAGGTGGTTAATTAATCAGCAAGCAGGTTGCAAGTAGTTTTATTCCATTTTGTTTTGTTTTATTTTATTGGTAGTCAGCCCTTATTTTAATTTATGCCAGTGAAATGATGCCAACATTGTTTTAACTGCCACTTCCCTGCCACACTGCAATCAAATTAGGCTCGTCATGTGGTTGAAAATCAAAATTCTAGTATATGCCAGTGAATACATTTTCCCATGCAACCCTATTACAAAGAGCTTTTGAATTTATTTCCCTTGTGCTCGCATTCTTAGGTGTGTGAAAGGCAACCTGGCCACTGTAAAATAATGTATTAAAAGCCAGTAGGGTAATGTAATTGGAAATAAAAGACAAAAAAAAACCACAAAAAACATAAGCCTTTCCCTTGAGAGCTCCTATTATTTGTTGAAGCTCAGCACTTCTACTCTGGTGTAAAAAAAAGAAAACCATACACATGCTTCACCTGCTCACGGCCCATTCTTTTCTATGGCGACTGATAGGACAGTGACAGGACAGGCAGGTGACGGGCTCATAGACAGTTTCATCATGCCATACTGCTTTCTTGGTGGTTTAATCCTCAGCCCGTGCCGCTACCTGCTTTCATCTGGCCTGTGCAAACAGATATCCTGCTGCCCAGAATGGCAGCTGCTGACACGAGAGCCCTCAGTGTCACGGACAGGTGCAGATCAGGAACCTCGGTAGGTGGATATATTCTATGGTGGATGGAGCTCAGAATGACATCTCAAGGCAATGGCTAAAGCACCGATCAATTGGATCCATCAATGACACTTAAAGGTCAGAGGTCATCTTCTTAGTCAGATGACCGTTCTCTTTTTGGCTTTTCTTTTTTCAGCCCTGCGAGCTAGTGTCTACATTAATAAGATTGAAGTCAGACATTGAGAAGATTAACCAGACATATGTACACTGATTAACTTTTAGCATAGGATGCATGGTTCAGTATTTTAAAAACAAAAAAAGACATTCCACAAGGGTTGTCTTTTCATACTCAGTTAACCTTTGTACTTAGTTTCCGGTTTGCAACACAGCACACTGGGTGTGTTTTAGACACGCAGCAGAAATCTATTTTGGTGTGTTAGATTCAAATCTGTTTAGGTGTTTGTAGTCTGAAGAGCACAAAAATGTGACATAAAAAAAGGCAGCGGCTATTTGCACTGTGTAAATAGCATATTTTCTTAGCGCGAGATATTTGCACAAAGTGCAAATATCAATGGATTCTATTTTCACTAAGTGAAAATAGCAGTATTTTTTAACAATATGTTATTTACACCAAGTGAAAATAGCTATAGATTCTATTTACACGAGTTTCTGCTATTTATTCTACTTATTGCAAATAGTGGCAATTATCTGCACCTCAGTATTGTAGTACATTATAAAATAGTACGCACTAATAACGTATTGAGTGTAAATATAGTTTTAATTAAAATTAGGCTATTAAATGGATGCCACCTTATTGGGACAATAAAGCACTCCATACACCTATACTCTAACCCTACCCAATATGATATTTGAAAAGGGAGAAAAAAGTTTGGCAATAGGCAGATTCGAACTCGGGTCGATCACGTCAAGAAGAACATAGCATACCATCTATACCACTGAAAAACTGATAGTATATAAGCATCTTTGTGCAGTCTTAACTATCCCAATCACTCGTTGGTGGGTGGAGTTAGTGTAAATAGAGTGGGGGAGCTATGACGTCAGAGCCCGGAAGAGTAATTCGCTGCGGGTTCCTTCGAGATTTTCCTATGGGTTTTATAATGGGGTTTTTCAATTTATGAGTAAAATAAAGTCTGTGGTAAACATAAATTGACCATACTTTTACGTTTTGTTCTACAACGTAAATGACACAAATCCATACCCAAATCTAAAAATTTGAAGCAGTTATATTCATTTTTGAAAACTTATGTTTTTAACAAGTAACTAGATAAGAACGTTTGGGCTGTGAGTGTGTGCAGTTTACAGTGTAGAACAAAAAATAAAAGTATCTTCAAGTTATGTTTACCACCGGCTTTATTTTACTCATAAATTGAAAAACCCCATTTTAAAAGCCCATTATAAAACCCCATAGGGAAATCTTGAAGGGACCCGCGGCGAATTACTCTTCCGGGTTCTGACGTCATAGTTTCCCCACTCTATAGTCTTCGCCAATAAGGCTGGCTATTTGCACTTAGTGCAAAACCTCAAACGCTGCAAAAGCAGAGCTGCTAAAATAAATCAAGGACACAAATCACCCTGGATCAACAGTCTAACTGCGTAGTTAATCTAAAAAAGTCTTTATTTGCAATTTTTGTGTTTAATGCATCCTTGCTAAATAAACATGTTCATCTCTTTAAAATAATCCTATAATATATATTTTAACTTTTGAGTGGTAGTGTGATTTATTTTAATCTGATGTAGGTACACTGGATATTATCAACACTATCATACATGTTACATATCATATTTTGTCTCCTACACAATTCTGAAACTATGCAGTTAATCACGAAGTTCAGATTTGAATAATATTAAATATTTATGTGCAGTCGAGCCAATGCCTTATTTCTGCCACTAACTGTTTTGTTGACTCTGTGTCGTCTAATTGTGAATCACATAGCTTCAGTTGTCCTTGTTCTATACATGGTAATAGCTGGAGGATAAATTCGGTTCACAAACCCTCCCAGTGCAGCTGCATTGCGTTTGTTTTGTATAATAAACTGTAACAGCCAAATTAATTTTTGTAATTACATAAAATTGAAAATAAAGTGATTTCAGAGGGCATTGCTTTCACAAAGCACAAACAAACTGCGGTATCTGAGATGGTCTGAGGTCATTTAAAGTCTTCACATACAAGCTTCAATTCATGTCAACCACCCTGAAACTAATGAAGAAGTATAAAGAAACTATAAATGAGTGTGTCATGGCCGTCTTTTGTATTGTCAATGACAACCGCAAGCAACAAATATGGCAATATCCACACTTATTTCTCACCCACGTCATCTCAGTTATGCAGACACTTTCCACTCACACATTCTCTGTCAATGTACAACTTGTATAAACAGCAATGTATGTTTCACAGTATGTTGAGTCACAAGGTAAACAATGACCCACAGACTAGTAAAAAGTCACAAAAACCATGAAGCAAAGTATTAATCTGAGAATGTGCAGGGTTCAAACATTTATGAATTAAACAGAGTCATATATGGCATAAAATTTTATTATAACCTACAAATAATTGTGTTTGAATAAATCCACGTTTGATCCATTTCAGAGAGCCAGTGAGAGTGAAATCTTGAGAACAGGACAGAGTTACAGAGTAGCCAGTGTTAACAGTTGTTTCGTCTGAATCTGAATGAGGCCTGAGGGAGGGATTATACAGAATTGTTATTCAGTGCCTGGATTTGCATTTGGAATTAAAATAGGTTTATCAACAATGCACATTTCTATCCTAAACTCAAACATTATGCCAAGCATTACCGCCACCCTTCCTGCAAATGTTTTCCCTCTCATTGGTCTGTTCTGCATGTTCATCCACAAATATTAATGACTCTGCATAGTGCATATGCCATTGGTGGCTGCTGGCAGGCAGGGTCACAGAAATTAACTTTGTTTTCAGGGGTGCCTGAGGAGGAGCACAGACAGCCATGTGTTGAGAGCTACTTGGCATGGGCTATTGGATGGATGTGAAATTGGTTGGACTGAAAAACCTGTCTGGATGTGGCCAGAGCCTCTCACACCAGTAATGGTGCTATGCAGTGACATGACCGTAGTTTGGGTTGGAACAGCGTTTGATATGGATTCTGAGTCCCCCTGAACAGATGCTTCCCATACGAACAGGAAGAATGAGGCAACTGTGGTACAGGGACAAGAATTCACTTATGGTCTTAAAGGGATAGTTCACCCGAAGATGAAAACTCACCCTAGCGACATGCTGTTATTGCCATGGAGCAGAATTTTTTTTCTTAAGGATCACATATCATTGCACTGCATTCTCATATATGATGTAACCAAATTGAGTGTAATAACAAATCAAGACCTGAGGCCTATGGAACTTTTGCTTGAATTTCAAATGTCCTGTGTGTGTGCTTACGTTTCTCACATAAAGCTTTTTTATGACTTCAAAAGAAGCGGAACAAATAGTGCACAAGCAATTTAGAAAATGAATATACAGAAATGCGGTCACATTTTATTTTAAGGTCTAATTCTCGCCATTAACAAACCATTAACTATGAATTTTGCCTCAATAAACTCCTAATTCTGTTTATTAATAGTCAGTAAGGTAGTTGTTAAGTTTGGGTAGGATTAGGGCTGTAGAATATGGTAATGCAGAATATGTGCTTTATACTAATAAATAGCCAATATGTTAATAATAGGCATGCTAATAAGCAACTAGTTAATTATGACCATTAACATCAGTATATCTTTAACAATTTCATTTATCTTGCTTCGTGGCCAACGATAAAACAAACACAATTTGTACTTTATGAATGGTCATGATAAATGCAACATTTTGGTGTGAACTATATGTCGATTCTCAGCATCGTACAAATGATGAATACTTTTATAAGTTATTAGAGGTATTATAATAGTTTTCAAATTGTTGCATTTATCATGACCATTCATGAGAAATCAAACTCACCATATTTCACACACGTTCATAGCTTTTCTTGCTAAAACATAAAAAGGGTTCAGATTAAAGATTATAAATAACATATCATGCTTATAGAAGACATAACATACAACCCTAATATATATTGTCTCTTGAGTGTACTGCTCTAATAGCAGCAGGAATTATTCATTGTCTTTTAGCATAAAGTCCATAACAGTTTGCTTTGTGTGCAATTCCCTTGGAATGCAACAGAGAAACGGGAGGTGTCCGGGGTCAGGAAGTCACTTTGGGTGTGCATCTGCAGAGCCTCTTAGCTCAGAGTCTGATCGTAAAACAGTCTTGCATTATTGAATTAAACATTAAATGGCCATCCCGTACCATTTCCAGAGAGAGTTATTTTGTTCGGTTGAATTAAGAATTATGAGATTATCCTGAGATAAGAATATAATTATACAGAATATAATCAGTAGTGAAATATAAGTCAGGTCAGGTCCGCTCAATGGACAGTGCAAAATATGTAACACAACACAAGAGGATAAACATAAATATAGGTAAAAAATATAAAAAATACGATGAAAACATAAAGAGTAAAATTTGCACTACAGTATACTGTGTACTTAATAAATAATAATATAAGCAGGGATGTGAAAGAGGAATGTGCAAATAGGTTGTACCGGGTATATACACATAGCAGCAATACGTATGATGGAGAATAGTGAATATCTTACAGTTTATTAAATTGAGTCTTGTTAATGTTATTAGACCGAGTTCGAGTTTAGGAGCCTGATGGCCTGAGGGAAGAAGCTCCTCCTCAGTCTCTCAGTTTTTGCCATCATGCTCCTGAAGCGCTTGCCAGATGGCAGTAAAATGAAGAGACGGTTGCCAGGGTGATTTGTGTCCTTGATTTATTTTAGCAGCTCTGCTTATGCAGAGTTTGATGTAGATGTCCTGTATAGAGGGAAGAGCAGACCCTGAGATGCGCTCAGCTAAGCACACAACTCTCTGCAGAGCTTTACGGTCCTGATTTGTGGCGTTACTATACCACACTGAGATGCACTCGTAGTCAGTACACTTTCTATGGCCCCTGAATAGAACGTTTTCAGGATTGCTGGTGAGACCCTGAATTTCCTCAGCTGTCGCAGAAGGTACAGTCTTTGCCTGGCTTTCTTCACCTGTGTTTGAATGTGTGCAGTTCAAGTCAGGTCCTCTGAGATGTTTAAACCGAGGTACTTGAAGCTACTCACCCTCTCCACAGGGGTCCCACTGATCATCATCATATGAAAAAATCATGGAGGCCATACAAAGTACTAGATTTAGTAGTTTTTGTAGTTTTTGTACTCATTTTTGCATCACCCTAATTTGAGTAAAACTGAAAATGTTGTTTTCTAAGTTATATTATTAAACTTACTTTCATGTTATAAGTTAAACAGATGTTATGTACAACTTAGTCTTGTCAACATTTTGGAAAATGTATTTGTGTTCATTGAGATATTGTTTAAAATTTTACTTTTCAAAGGGGGTGTACTCATTTACGCTGAGCACTGTACATATAACTAGCATATTGGCTGTTTGTTAGTACTTATAAAGCACATATTAATGCCTTATTCTGCATTAACATATTATAGATCCCTAATACCTAAAATTAATAATCATCTTACTAATAAGCAGCAAATTAGGAGTTTATTGAGGGAAAAGTCTTAGTTGATATTGAACAAATATAGAAAACAGTATTCTCCTTTCACTGGAATAAGTACAGGTGCCATTACCAAACTTATTTAAAGATAACAAACTTTCTGACCCTTTTCAAATATTCTACATCAGTTGCTGTTTCAAAAATAAGCTATGGAATTCATAATTCTTTGAAGTAATATTGCTTATAAAACGCATCGAACCAAATAAAACCCCATGGGCCAACTCTGGGAAAAATGTGTCACTTAAAAGGTTTTTGACTACATAAGTGAATCTGAATTCCTGCAATTTTCAAATGTCAAAAGCACAAATCACAAAAAACAACTAATCTCACCATTGGGAATTTAGAGTGAGTGTCAAGAATAAGTTTGTGAAAATATATGGATTTCTGCATCGATTACTCATAAAATGTAGTCTGACCTTAATTTAACTCACAATTATAGACAAATACTATCTGCCTTAACAAATAACACAAATGAGTCTTTTGCAATGTTTTCATAACCTTTTTCATCCAATTTATTTTAACCTAGTTTTTAAGGTCATGCGAAAGCCTTTGGAATATGGGCATTGTTTACACTAACAAACATTCCTCGAGAAGAACATATTTGTCAGTCACCAGGATTTGTGTGACTTTATTTAAAAGTCAGGGCACATGTGCAACCCATACTTCTAATATAATCTCCCTAATTGAATGCTATTAGCATTTGGAGAAGCACACAGGTTCACTTACTTTTACCATCCTGTCTTGTCAATGATCACTCAATGTCTTCAATTTTTTTAAGTCTGATGTAAAAAAAAAAAAAAAACTCTTTGTATGTTATTTATTTAGTCAAATAGTTTTTCTATAATTCTGTAATGATGAATATCACTAATCACTAATCACTAATGAGCATCAATGAAACAATCTAGACATTTTAAAGGGTTCACAAACATATTATTGCCATTTTAAGTCAAACTCACAATTATAAATCCAGTGGGACTAGTTAAAGATCATGACCATCATCAACATCGTTGCTCACCCTTCCTCATATATATATATATTTTTTTTTTTTACCATAACCATTTTTAAACTGTAATTTGGGATATCTACAAAAAATAGACCAGTGGAGGCTCACTCAGGAATACTGGGATGATCTTAAAGCAATGAAGTTCGTCCGCGGCTTAGTCTCCAACTGAGCATGAAAAGAGAACAGAGAGGCAAATTATAGAGGCACTTTCCTCTATCCTTTACAAAACCTTTACCTACCAAATTCAAATGTCCATGAAATGAATATGAGAAATCCACCAGGGCATAATGTGAAGTGGGATGACTGATGGCTTTAATGGGCATAAAAACTCTATCCTGCGGCCGATTCTCCCAAGTATGTGACCTTTAAAGCAACAAAATGGCAAAGGGCAAGAGCGTGTGTAACCTCAGCCAGCAGGATACGGAGGCTAGACCCCCTTTAGGTAAAGTTCTGGGTAAACCAATAGAGACTGGGCTCATTAATATAATATAGACATGATGTTTGTCCAGCCTGACTCGCTCCAGTTAGACTGATTTCACCACAACGTGTCGGCATACATTACAGATGAGCTACATAACTTGTTAGAGCAAACATGGAGTATGTTCACACTGGACACAGATGAAAATAAACACGATCTGAATAAGCCATCATTTATATTCACATTTTGTTCCTCATGTTTTTACTTGCGTTTGGCCCCAAGCTCCTTAAAAACATACTGTATCTCTTGCAAATATTAATATACATGATTTCATTAACAACATGGGGCATGTGTTGCCGAGGAAGACTATACTCCACACTTAAATGAGCTACATAAACAAATGGTAATAGTGTCTGTAGGGACCCTTCCTAGCTCCGCTTTCTCCTCTGTCCATTCCTCATTAATAGCCTGAGTCTCCATGGTCCAGCGGAGGCCATGTGTGCTATAGGCCAGAACAGTCAGGGTCTTCAAGCCAGACGGAGACTCCTCTGGGAGCGCACAGCTGCTCCCTGGTCTGGGTGACATTTCGCTTTGGCAAGCATGCAGAGCAGTGATGGCGTTTTCTGTTGTTCTCTATGCACAACCTAATGAGACGGCTGTAGATAAGCTCAAAGGTTTTCACCACACATTAAGTACTTGTGAAATGATCATAGTTCTGGCAATTTAAAATGTTGCAGCAACATTTCATTAGGAAAGAAAATTACAAATTAGATGTATTTAATATCTCAATTGTTTCTACTGGACTGCAGAGAAATGAAATACAGAGAGTTTTTAATCCTGATTTCACCTGACAAATGTCAACAGGAATCTCACATGTGTATACACACACAATATTGTGAGGTAGATTTACATTTACACTAAAAATCTTACCAACCTCCAAACGTTTGAAAAGTAAAGTTTGTGAAAGAAGTCTCTTCTGCTGTGCACAGTCCGACTTTGTTGCACCCTAGAATTAAACTGCTGGTTTCGGCTGGAGAGGAGTACAAGGAGAACGGCTCACTATTTTGATACACTATTTCCCTGTTTAATGCTGTAAAGCTGCTTTGACACAATCGGCATTGTATGTTGCGAAAATTACACTTTTTTAATCAAAACTGTAAATTTGTGTGAAAAGGAGTAAAAGGTGTCAGAGTTTTACTGCCTTTAGTGTTCATTTATTTTGGAAACTGCAGTGATATGTATTAATTGGTACGAATTTCACATCTCACTAAAAAGTGCACCCAGGTACATAAATTAGACCAGGTGGAAAAGCACTATATAAATGTAACTAATTATTATTATTATTAAATCCTGAAGAACTGTGGCAGTGTCTTAAAG
Organism: Oxygymnocypris stewartii; assembly: GCA_003573665.1. Taxonomy (NCBI): domain Eukaryota; kingdom Metazoa; phylum Chordata; class Actinopteri; order Cypriniformes; family Cyprinidae; genus Oxygymnocypris; species Oxygymnocypris stewartii. Next base: position 1,524,090 of record QVTF01006561.1, on the reverse strand, counting down.
ATGCTTCAAGAGACCTACCTGCAAATCTACACGCAAGTGCACCGAGGACAAAATCCGCTTTAAACGCAAAGGATGGTCACACTAAATGTTGATTTAACTTAGTTAATAGAAGTAAATAATAAATAATAAAGAAAATCTATTTATTACATTATTTTTGACAGCATCCTCAGTTTACAGCATTTTCACACAAGTGCAGTACTTTTAACAGTACTGTAGCTTTGCATTTAGATATCTTGAAGCATCTTGGAGATGTAGCCACAGTTCTTCTGGATTTAGTCTGTCTCAGTTTGTTCTGGCTCTTTGTGTAATTTTTATGATGTACATATTGAGTGCTTTAAACTAGTGTCAAATCTCAGGTCCTACACTATCTGCATTATATATTCTATACTCACTGTACTACACCCACAGCAAAAGTTGTATTTGTTTATCCTTTTATTTATTTATTTACAATATATATATATATATATATATATATATATATATATATATATATATATATATATATCTTAGGAGAAAAACTTTAGCAAAACATAACTGAGAACTCATTTGATTCTCCTCAGCTGTGAAAAAGCAACCTCTGAGCAATGATATTATCCTCTGGACTGTTTTGCCAGCATGTGCTCTGACTCTAAAATACTAATAATTGCCAGTGAAAACATCTTCAGAACATCTATAAATCTCCCGGATCTGCATCATAAACTGAATTCTACACATATAACTATTCAAAGCAGTGCTGAAGAATCACATTTGAGTGGTGATGGCTGCTGGGGGAAATCCTGTTAGACTGAACGGAGCAGCTCTTCTATAGAGCCTCGAGGGTTCAACACTCTGTGATGAGAACATCACTCTGAGCAATGTGCAGTTGGTAGGACCTTCACACCTCATAGAGGACGCAGATACACTGACTACTGTAACTATCTCACCACCCAAAACCCGTCAGCAGAGCTGTCAGACTGAACCGCAGCAGCGGTAGGAAACGTTTACAATTTAAAAGAGGTCACGAAATGTCAAAATGTCCTTGATATTTATCCATATAAGAGGTTACGCTACAATAGAACAGTGTAAGTTTCTTTAAAGCTAACTCTTCAGTTTAAAAGATGAGTTTTTCACCTTTTCAACTAAATATATTTTATGGTGCAATTAAGTAGTTAATCACAGTCGTGGGCATTTAATTATGCTTCTGAAAAAGGAAAGTGTTTGTGACAGAGAGTCAAAATGTTGAATATTTGAACTTTTTTGATACAGTAAATCCAAAAACATAATACATTGGTATAAAAATGCATTTCATGAGGCTTTTAAGAGCTTTCTCAACTTAGAGGTAATTCATAGTTTAATGTCATAAAATTGTATATATAGTTTGCCATATTTCATTCTACTAAGTTCAAATCCAAATTACAGTTCTATATCCGGTTTGCTAGCTTAAATGAATGACTTCTTAATTGATTTTTGAATTTTGCACAACCTGAACCACAGATCCTCCCTGTTGTTGCCCCCTGCCTCTTTCATCTCTCTCTCCGCCCCTCCAATTACCCAAGTACCCCTTTTCCTCCTTGTCACTTTCCTCTAATTTTCAGCCCGCCCTCGTTTCCTTTTGTCTTCCTTCAGTGGCATTCTGAAGGTGTTTGAACCCCTCTGAGGCCGTCCCGCTATGATGTTCTCCGGCTGCTTATTTGAAGTCATTTCAATTTCATACATGTGTCACAGGAAAACATAAAAGAGTAGCACAGAAGGGGCTCAGAGGTGCTGAAACAATTCAGTTGTAATGAAGCCAGCTCTCGTGGGAGAGGAGGACATTCGGCACATCGAACCCTCAAATTACTTTCGAGTAAGAGAATTGTGAGGAGGTAGGAGTCGTGCTTCATTTGTATTCGATGGTATTAGCGATGCACGTTAATTACCAGAGAAGAACTGGCTGGAATTGAGTGTGAGAGGTCCTGCCCCGGCCAGACCTCTCCATGTGAAGGGAGCTGGACTTTCTCTTATGACTGTGGAGATGCAATTTCATGTCTGGCTTTCAGGTTCACCCCAAACAGCTCTGTCAAGAGCACAGACTGCCTTGGGGCTCCACACACTAATTATCTTTATCTAACGGTACCTTGCTGATAAGTGAGCGTCATTGTGCCAATCCAGGGTACTTTGGATTCATTTGTTTGTGGGACAAAGCCTTTTATTTCATCATGCCCATTGGCATCACCTGCAAATATAAATTGAAGGTGAAACAGATGACCGGATGACTCTCTCCGTGCTACACTTAAAGGTGACCTTGTGAATTCTGTCAATTTCAGTTTCTTTCCCGGGATCTGAATATTTAGATATGCTGTATTTAACAGAGACTTTCTGGCTGCACATTAGTGCTAAAGTACCTCAAGTGTATTGTGTATTTGTATGATTTTAAAATGAGCAATTTTAAATTAAATTAAATTAAAAACATTATTTATGTTTTATGTTTTATATATAACCTATTTAAGTTTAAGCCTCACTTATTTGATTTTACACCAAATATCGATATTATGCATCATTATGTAATATACCTGTATATATATATATATATATATTCAGATCCAACAGATATAGAACCTACAGCTTTGACGTTAAAACATGGAAGACTAATTTGCAATGGGTTCCCTCAAGATGTGATATTATAATAGGTTTTTCAGCTCTTGAGTAAAACAAGGTCTGTGGTAAATTTAAATTGACGATATTTGGACGTTTTGTGCTACAGTGTAAATTACACACACCCTGACAACTCAAATACAACATTCGTTTGGAATAAGAAGCTATATAACATTTGGGATGTGAGTGTGTACAACAAAAGCATTATCAAGTTATTTTTCCCACAGACTTTTTACTCACGAATTGAAAAACCTTATTATAAAAGTCCATACGAAAATCTTAAGAGAACCCATGGCGAGTTCATCTTCTGGGCTGTGATGTTACGGAGGTAGCAATCTGTTGCAATATTTGCAAAAAAAATAAACAAAAAATAAATCACTATAGGATATTAGCCATATAAAATGGATGATTTTTTTATGCATGTACAGTATAGTGGAAACGCGCGACATTTTAAGCAAAACATTTAGAAATGGTTGTGATTGGATGAACTACATATTTGACTAAAGTCAAAAATCCTCTAAAAACATGTTTTTTATTGCCAAAATACAATTATTATTTGTAAGTTAGTGTGTTAGTGTGGTTTAAGTGAAAGTTGTTAAAAAAAAAATCCGAAATAAATGAAACATGCTTTTTGACAGGTCTATACCATGTTTAGTTTATTCATATACAGTTTTGATGTGACATTTTCATGACATCTAAAAAAAAACACTTCTTCTAGTATTCTTGACACTAGGTGCTGTTTAATTGCAATTGTTTATTCAAGACTAAATGTATATTTTAAAATGAAAAAAGCATGCTGTTGAAGTCTGTCCTGTAGATAACTGGCCTAAGTAAACTAAGAAAACCTCTAGGGTTTAATTTAGAGGAAAGGAGGAATATTTGAATACTGAATTAATGAAATTCACAATTTTTGAGTTTACAGCTAGAATGGATAGACAGGCCAGCGAAAAGGGAAGGAAGAATGCGATCAGAAAAACGACAGAGGCCATTTAGCCCTTCATCCCCATGGCAGCACAAGATTAATTAAATGTGAAGTCTGTCATTTTGTTGTTTCTCCTAATTCACTTAGTATTCAAAGACACCATATGTAAATCAAATAGTGTAAAACCTGTGGTACTATCAAAACACTGCCCTGTTTGTGTAACCATCATGATCAGCCCAGCAACAACATCTGCTCAACCAGTGGCATGAGTTTGGAGTGAGACCATCAGTTTGACCAACCGATAGCAGATGGTGTAATGTTTATCATTGGCATTTGGTGATACTAATGGTGCAGAAATTATACACTTTGACTTTAAGCAACACAATAAGGTACAATAATCAGTTATGTTCAGGATTCTTCCAATACAAGCGCTCATAAACAAAACAAAACCGCCCCATATTTCCATCCCAGCAGGTAATTAAACTTAAGGATATGACAATAATCAGGTTGTAAAGCACCCGTTTCTCCATAGGAATGGTGTCAATTCATAACGGGACTAATTTGATTCAGCACATGAAATGTGCATGATGGACGGAGGAATAAGACCTGCAGGTTTTAATGCCATTTTCCAGACCATCAACTTTGCCTGGTGCTGTGGCCTTTACGTGGAGCAGCTGCAGGCAGGAGGATGGGAGCTGACTCCTTTCCCACTGCTGACTCAGGATATGGAAGCCTACAGCACATCATCAGCCAGCTCCGGAAAAACGGAAGATGGAAAGAAGATGAGTCACAGTTTGATGGGTTAATGTGGCCCTGTGAACCACCCAGTTGCTCTTTCATTTTTGTCATCCGACGGAGATGGGCTAGGCCATCGTAAAACACAATGAAAGAAATGGTCACAATTTTCTTAAAGGGACAGTTCACCCAAAATTGGAAAGTGTTACCATTTATTCACCCTTATATCGTTCCAATCCCAGAAGTGTTCTTCTGTAAAGAAAAATGTATAATAAAACAAATTAACTTTATATTAGTTGGCCTTAACTACTATATGTACTTACATAAAAAATAAGAACGATGTAGTTGTTGGTTTCATATTGTATTGCAAAACACTTTTGCTGCTATTGAAATGGGATACGGGTAAGGTTAGAGACAGGTTTGGTCGTATGCGTAGGTTTAAGGGTGGGTTAAAGTGTAAGGGATGGGTCAAAGGTGTATTTATAAATGTAATTACAGATATAATTGCATGCAGGTATTTTTCAAATATAAGTACAATGTAAAAACATGCGTGTATACAATTTTTATACATTATTATACAATTATACAACAAAATTATTAATTTAAATGTAAATACATAGTAGTTATGGCCACCTAATATAAACTTGGATCTTAAAAAAATACTTTTAGAATTGTATAATTCAGCAAAGGATGCATTAAATTGATAAAAAAATCTGCTTTTCTTCAGCAGTAAATCAGCATATTAGGATGATATCTGGAGGATCATGTGACATGTAGACTTGAGTAGTGATGCTGACATTCTGATTCAGTGTTGCATCCAGAGGTGGAAAGTAACAAATTACATTTAATCGCGTTACTGTAATTGAGTAGCTTTTTTGTTATAATTTTACTTTTTAAAGTAATTTTTTAAATCTGTAATTTTACTTTTACTTAAGTATATTTTGTTTGAAGTATTGTACTTCGCTACATTTTAAAACACATTAATTACTGAGTAAAAAAAAAAAAATCGCTCCCTGGAACTACTGCAGTAAATAATCGGCAGGAGAACAAACTGGCGCTAAAATCTCAAGAAAGATGCAGACGGACAAGACAGGCGTTAATGGTGCAGACCAGCTGAAAACCAAACCCTGTCATATTCTGCTGAAGTTGAACACGAAGGAAATGAAGTGAACCCCTGGCCATATATTCATGCTCTATTATGCAGTGTTAGTTGTGTTTGCCTCGGGAGACCAAACTAGCAGCTTATAAAATCTCGACATCGCCCTTCGCAAGCATGTAGAGGTAACGTAAATACTTGCATCATTGCATTGGTGGTGAAAATGAAGCTTTGACAGTTTAGCAAAAGGTTTTGCACAAATTAGCCAAAAAGACAGTGGTGCAAGGTGTGCTATATTGTCTGCGATAATATAGTAATTGTTGTTTTAACGATGTGCGATTTGACGTTATCAGTATTTTGCCAAAAACCAAACAAAACACTCTAAACAGTGTGCCGTAACGTTAGATTAGACTAGTCCGTGTGCATTTGGAGTGCTTTCTTTCACTGCGTGATTCAGTCTGTTAAAATGCGTTTAGAATGATCACAAAATTGAATATATAGGGGCAAAAAAATTATATATTTATATCATTTCATATAGTAAGTCAACATCACACAAAGAGTGCCGTTTTTTCTCCACAAATCAGCATGATTACACAGGCCTGTACATTTATTTATTTTTTAAACAAGAAGTTAATTGAGAGATTTGCGTTTTAGACACCATATTGCCTGTTTTTGCTCTATTTCGACAACAAAAATAATTCCAAACATAGCCACCATATCCGGTTTGCGTCTCTGACTCTAAACAATGACGGTGTTTCATTCCTTGAATTAACCGTTTTAATGATTCTGTTCAATCGCAATGACTCTCTTCTCAGTGACTTGCTGACACCTACTGGTGGTTTTAATTTAACATTTAAAGTAACTTTTTATATATATATATAATTTCAAACGAGTATTCAATATTTGTGACCCTGGAGCACAAAACCAGTCTTAAGTCGCTGGGGTATATTTGTAGCAATAGCCAACAATACATTGTATGGGTCAAAATTATTATTTTTTCTTTTATGCCAAAAATCATTAGGATATTAAGTAAAGATCATGTTCCATGAAGATATTTTGTAAATTTCCTACTGTAAATATATAAAACTAAATTTTTGATAAGTTATATGCATTGCTAAGAACTTCATTCGGGACAACTTTAAAGGATTTTTTTTTCAATATTTGTATATTTTTGCACCCTCAGATTCCAGATTTTCAAATAGTTGTATCTTGACCAAATATTGTCCTAACAAACAATATATCAATGGACATATTATTAATATCATAACAAACAATATATCAATGGAAATATTATTTATTCAGCTTTCAGATAATGTATACATCTCAATTTAGGAAAATGTACCATTATGACCAGGGTCATATTTATATCAAAACATTATTTCTGCATTTGTAACTGCAGGCTAAATGCATTCATGTCAGTGTGTAAATACATATATGCCACTTCAGATGAAGCTTCTGTGTTTCCTCTGCATTGCAAAGAGGAATTTTGTTGATGCTGATTTAATTTGCCTGGTAACAGTCAAATGTCTTATTATTCTAATTAACCGATTACTTTAATTAAAAACACCTAATTTGAGATTTATAGGCCCATATCCCAGGGGTGTCAAACTCAGTTACTGGAGGGCCACAGCCCTAAAGAGTTTAGTTCCAACCCTGCTCCAACACACAAACCATGTAGTTTTCAAATAAGCCTAAATGATTAGTTTAGCTGGATCCGATGTGTTTAATTAGGGTTATAAACAGGGCAGGGCTGTGGCCCTCCAGGAACTGAGTTTGACACCTTTGGTCTGTCCCATTTTTTGTCCCTCCCACTTAATGTAACTAAGTAATTTTTACTCAAAGTAAATTTTAAATGAGCTACTTTTTACTTTTACTTGAGTAGATTTTTAGACTGGTACTTTTACTTGTACTTAAGTACAATTTTTAATTAATGTAATGGTACTTTTACTTGAGTAGAATATTTTCGTACTCTTTCCACCTCTGGTTGCATCCTAGGAATAAATTACATTTTAAAAGAGAACAATTATTTTAAGGGTCTGTTTTTTAATCATATTTCACAACAATATTTATTTTACAGTATTTTTTATCTAATATCAGAATAACTGATATAAAAGTCTTATGAAAACAGCATAACAACATACAGTTTTAAAACAACATGAGGGTGAGTAAATGAGAACAAAATTGCATTTATGTGTGAACTATCCCTTTAAAATTTCTGCTTTCTTCTGACCATTTATAACTAAATTATGTCTCAGAAAGAAATTGGGGGTGTTACGCCATACTTTTCTGTTATTGTTATATGTATTATATGTATTTGTCTATTTTTCAACATTTGTATTGGTGTCTTAGACAGTTTAAAAATATGAATGTACTCTACACGAAAGGATGATATGTGGTGTTTGCCAAACTGTTGGACGTGCACTAAATATGTGCAGAGCACCATAAAGCCTCCATTAGAGTGGAACCTCTTACAGGAAAATAAATACTGGACACAATCACCTTAAATGTGGCCCCAAAAAAGCCTGAGACTGAATAACCTCTTATTTAAACATGACACAGCAAAACAAAGCAAGGGCATTTTGCTGCTGCCATGGAAACCTCTTACGAAGCCTCATTATTACCAAGTGAACTCATAATAGGTTCTGGGCAGAACATCTGGTTATTTGGAACCGAGTATATTGCTAGCATGCTCTTCACACCCAGAGAGATTAACCTCAAATCACCATCATGACAAATAAGAGCATCAAAAAGACATCATGTTCATGAGAAAACTTGAGAAAATGTCAATATTTGACATTTGACAATATTTGACAAACATGACAATAAAAATATACTATACAACTGCCAATTTAGATACTTTGTTTGATGAGAAAGAAATAGTGTGACAGAAAATACAACCTTGTGAGAATAAATGAAAGACAACAATAGATATTTCCAAAAACTAGTTAGCTGACTACAGTTGGCTTCCGCATTTTAAGATCATGGAACATCACAACAGACTGATTTAGAATACCGTACATAGGCAGGATTGTAGTAAATGTGAAGTAAATGGAAGACTTGACTTGGAATTGATTTCAGTACAGACAACATGTATATAATTGAGGTAAAACTATTCTACATTATAAACGGATTAGTTCACTTCCAGAATAAAAATGTACTGATAATTTACTCTCCCCAATGCCATCTAAAATGTGCATGTCTTTCTTTATTCAGTCGAAAAGAGATTTTTTGAGGAAAACATTACAGACATATAGTGGACTTAAATGTGGCCAACGGGTTGAAGGTCCAAATTGCAGATTTAATGCAGCTTCAAAGGACTCTACATGATCCCAGCCAAGGAATAAGGGAATTATATAGCAGAAAAATCTGTCATTTTCTAAAAAAAATAACAAAAAACATGTATGTACTTTTTAACCACAAATGCTCATCTTGCACTAGCTCGACTTCCCGCATTACGCAATCAAGTCACACGTGATGTAGGCGGAAGTTCTGACCCAGTGTTAACAAAGCAAACATGCAAAGAAAGTCAAACACCCTTTACAAAAAAAAAAAAAAACAGGTAATACAATGATGTCAGTTGATTTTGAGGTTGGAGGAGAAAATTGCATGAATTCGAAATACACAAACGAAGAACTAACTGCGCGTGACTTTCCCAACAGGGAATGCATGAAGTCATGGATGTGCATGCACCAAAGAGCTAGTTAAATATGTACATACAGTATGTGTGTGTGTGTGTGTGTGTGTGTGTGTGTGTGTGTGTGTGTGTGTGTGTGTGTGTGTGTGTGTGTGTGTGTGTGTGTGTGTGTATGCGAAGAGTTCATTGTCAAAAACAGATAACTCCATTTTAACTCAATTCTCAGAAAGGAAGGTTTTTTGTTTTTTTTCATTGTGCATTCCAATTAATCTCAATCAACCTGCAGTTGGGTAATTTTGACTAGGTAAAAAAAACAGCTAACTAACACAATAAAACACAATAAAAACATGATAACATAATAAAAAAACATGTTTTTGCTAGTGAGCGTCTGCTAGTGAGTGACGCCTCGTGGTACCATCACAGAGAGGTTCAAAATCACTCTCCAGAACATTCTTGTTCACCATTCCTGGCTGGTGGAATGATCTTCCCACCCCCATCCGGAATGCTGGATCCCTGTCAATCTTCAAGCAACAACTGAAAACTCATCTCTTTCAACACTACTTGACTTTATCCTAAACAACAAGTAATCTTTATCTTTCTCTCCTTCCCTTGATAGCTTGTACTTATTTTCACAATGTCTGAGACTTGGTGTTAGGGGCACTTCCTCTGTCTGTTTGTCTCTTCAAGATGAATCGCATTATGTATTCCCCAATTGTAAGTCGCTTTGGATAAAAGCATTTGCAAAATGCAAAATGCAAAAACACGTACAAAGATACGTGTATACTTTTTTTTTTGAAAATGACATCGTTTCGCTAGATGAGACTCTTATGACTTGGGTGGGATGTTTTAGACAGACGCGATTTCTTTAAGACTGCAAGGGAAGCTCAGCTTCCCCTATAATTGTCAAAAAATTAATGGTCAAATATATGTACTATTATGTTAACATTTTATTGACTAAAAATGCGTTAAACACGTTCATCTCGAACGAAAACAATTTCGTTCAGAATCAGCTACTTAAGTCGGCTGACTCGATTTCCTTCTCATTCATTCCCGTAGCGTACAGTGCATTACTCTGTTGAAGCCCAGCGTCCATTGACTTCAATGGGGCTGCTTTAAACAGTTTTTTTCAGTGCTTAGAAACAAGACGGCCATTGGATAATGCTGCGATTATGTCCCGCCCACGGACGCTCAGCGTCTCTGGGATGAATGGAGGAGTGGGCTGGCCCGGACTCCGAGCGTCTGCGTGATGATTGGAGGGTCTGTCGAAAGACTGCATCTCCTTTTGATTGACAGCGATTTTGTACTATAAAAGTCACTGACACTGAAGCTATTCGAGCTCAGTCCCATCGCGGAAGTGTAGTCGAAAGAAAAAACTGCTGCAACCTATTTCTTGGTATTTGCTTGGTGAAATTGCTAGCCAATTTTCATCATACATTTCACCCAGATTCCTTGTTTCAGTTCAACCTAATTCCCATATTTAGAGTTTAATATCTTTTTTTAGATCGTTTGTTCATTCATTCATTCATTCATACATACAGTAGGCTAGAAAATTTTCTTGAAAAGGAATGTTGGGCAGAATTTAGGTATAAATAAATGGTAAATTTTTATGATGTTGGCCAAAAATGAGCTTCCCCTCTTTGAAAGACCAGCAGCCGCCACTGGTTTTAGAGCCCTTTGAAGCTGCACTGAAACTGCAGTTTGGACCTTCAACCCAATAGCCACCATTGGAGAAAAATCCTGGAATATTTGACACAAAAACCTTAATTTATTTTCGAACTGAAAAAAGACATGATCATATTGGACGACATGGGGGTGATTAAGTTATCAATAAATTTGTATTCTTTTCTTTTCTAGTATGTTTCAGTGTTTAATGAATTCTACGTATAATATTCTAAATAATATTTACTTACCCCTCCATCTATTGATTTGTCACTGAGCATATTGCAGTGCATTCTGAGATTGTATTGTGTGCAACATATATATGCAATGCTGCCCTAGAATCTGGCCAAAATGACAAAACTTATGTTGACTTTTCTAAGTTTTGGAAAAGAGCAAATGGTTTATTTTCTTAGGCCAGCTATGCAATTATCCGAATGTTCCAGACCAAAATAAATAATTTAGAAAGGGCTGACAGTCACTATATCTGAATGAATTAGTACAGATAATTTATTCTCTGCATTCTGTATCCTTGTGGAAAAGAACAAGGTACTTCATTATAGAAAACTGTTTTCTCTAGGGAATCCAACACATCCAACTCCATTAACAATTATTTACCTGACATCCAGTAATTCAATGAAAAATGTTCGTTGTCCAAATTATTCAGGGAGTACTTCTATTAGAAAAACATACATACCAAACAACACAGAAAATAGATTCCTTGATCCTCTACTGAGGTATTCCTGTCCGACATTTGTAAGTGAGCTGTGAGATGTTGTACAACCTTACAGCCCTTTCCCCATCTGTCATGTCAACGCAAAATAGAGATGACGGTCTCAGAGCTATGACTTGAAACGTTGAAGGTGCATTAACATAAGAGCCCACAGGTAAACTAATTCATGACTTTATATTATAAATTCTGCAGTGCTCACCTTTTTTCCCCATGAAAAAAATCAAATATCAGATACATGAGCCATTTTTGGCAGCCTGGCTTCCATCATGAAAATATATGCCCATTCAAGCAATATCAAGAGCAAGAGTGCTGTTTTACTGAGCAATAATATGGTGCCCAAAATGGGGAGCCCAATGTTCAGAACAACAGCATGATTGTAAAAGTGATAAATAGATTTAACAGAGATTTGTGTATCTTTTTGGGAAACGGAAATATTTCCAAAAGAAGCAACAAAACCAAACAACCTTTATGCACCACTTACATACCCTGGTCTGGAACATTGCAAACTCAGATAATCAAACTAGAGGGCCAGAACTAGCAGCTGTAAAAATGGATTTGAGACAATATGGAAAAAGGAGATGCCATCGCTCTTGCTCGTTGTTCCATTTAACTTTACTCGATTCCATTTCCTTTCCGGCGGAAAGTAAAAGGCAGCTAAACAAGCGCTTTAAAATGCCAACACCTTGAGCACAATGTATGATCTATTTCACTTTAATTCAAGAAATAAGCGAAAAGACTGTTTCCCCGAGCACAGGAAATATGAATAGCAAATGACAGCAGCGAGTGGAGGAATGAGGCGAAAGCTTCGGGGAGGGGGGGGGGGGGAGGTGTTGTTGGATGGAGAAATGGAATCAATCACGCAGAGAATTCATCGGCAGTGAGGACATTGGGCCTGTCAGAATATTCCAGCTCCTGCGTGTGTGATCTATCCGCAGCGACGTAGTGACTGTGGAGTGGAGACCGGAATGGGAAATTGGATGGAGGTGGATACGGATAAAAACATTGAGAGCTGTCCTGCCAGATGGCTGTTTTGGAAAATAAGGTTGTTTTTTCTCCCCTCGCTTTTTGAGATGAAATAATTTGACATGGCATAATTCCGGAGGGCAGCGACTGAGAGGGAGAAGAGATGGTGACTGAAAGTTGAGAGATATGGAACAGCAACAAGAACATTGGCACAGATGCACAGTGTTTGTTATGGAGCTCCTTGTAAAGATGATTTCAGCATCGCAGAGGTTAGGATTCAGGACATGTTACTAAACCTTATTGTCCTTAAAGTGCTGAGGAAGAAACAAGCGGTGACTAACACATTTTGATAACAGCTGCGCAAGAAACTTGAATTTGCATTTTTATTGCCGTTGATTATTGATGTTTTTAAAATCAGACAGGGCATGAGTAGAGGAAGGTCTTCAAAGCTGAGTGGAGCCGGATGAATACGAAATTTGCCGTGCTCATGCTATTCATTAAGTCTGAAATGTTTTTTGAAATGTGCCGGCAACCATCTTGCATCTGTGTGAAATCATCTTGGAAATTTCCATCAGTGGGCCCCTAACAGGGCACCTTGGCCAGCCCACCCCCTCCTCGCCTCCACCGCCCCGCAGCCATCCCCAGGTTCCATCTTCCTGCAGAGGTGTGATTCAGCCAGCCCCCCTCGCAGACTGCAGCTGTTCCACTGCCTCTTCACTTCCCCGGGAGACCTCGGTCGCCATTCCTGCCCAGCTGAGCTCACGCTATTACCTCCACAGGCACTTCATCTACTCGCATAACTAACATGCTGCTCTCGCTCTCACGCGCACTCTCGCTTTACCAAACACCTAATGAAAGAGGCACAGAGAATCAAATAACTGTTTGGAATGCCTGGTTCCTGAGCACTGGCAAAACAGTTCGGCTGGATTAAGCCACCCTTCACACCGACAGCCATGAAATCACTGGAGGCCATTGAGTTGGTTGTTGGTGGGCTGATGGCTGCTAGTAAGCGTGTATTTGCCTGCTGAATCTTAAATATTTCTTGGGATTTTTATATCATAACCGTTCAAAAACCTGAAACCTTATTTCCAGGATCAAATGGGTTGTAATCAAATTTTAGTTGTTTTATAACATTTGTATATACTATTCATTCAAAAGTCACAAATCCCCTTAAAATTATGTCACTGGTGGTCCGTGAGTCTTTTTGTTAGATGTTCCTACTAGAAACTTAAATAATTCAAGTTACAGATTTCCAGCGTGGTCTCAGATGTCTGGACCCAACTGTAGTTAATATATATTTTTAATGACAGCAGATAAGATTGCATAAGTTTGCAAAATTACTCAGGATTACCCAATTGTCTCACAATATTCACTTAAAATGTCATTAAGATCACTGAAATACAAACACAAATGTCTCTTAATTAGCTCTGCTTTGTCATATGTATGTTTTATTGTTTAGACATTATTTGACTGATGAATATTAAACATGTTCTTATGATTAAAATGTTCAAAATTCTATAACTCTGATCATTTTCAGGATCAAATTGGAAGTACATCAAATAGCAGTTATTTTTGCATCATTTTTAAATAATATCTACTCACTGGTTGTCAGTGGGTCTTTTTGTTGTTGTCTGCTAGTAGGCATTTCTTCTCGAGTATAGAATCTTATATAAGTCCACTTCAGGTAAGTTATGAAACCACCAAGTTTCAGGGTGGTCTCTCTCTCTCTCTCTCTAGTAGGAATGGGAGTTGCTGAGGATTGGAATTGTGGTGGATAAGTAGTTTCTTCCTTTAAATGCAGCAAGTGGGGTGTTTTTAATATTTGTAATGGATTTAATTGTTTTGTCAGGGTTTTCCTTTGGGACCCATTTCTTATGGGGGGAAGTGTGATGGCCTGCATACCTGCCTGCTGTGTTTTGTTTATTTGTGTTTCAGTGGGGGCGGGGCTGCAGTCCGAATGCAGATGGAGGAGACCTGGGCCCGGAGTCTTTCCTCATTATAAAAGTTTCTTACCTTTACCCTGTTGGTGTGTGCGGGTGGGGAATTTTTCTCTCGCGCACCACCTCTTTTCTGTTATTGGTTTGCCGGCATTTGTGTTCAATTATCATGTTGTGTGTTAAATAAATGTGTTATATTTTGGTTAAATCCCAAAGTATAGGGGTGGCCTAATATATATATTATATATATATATATATTAGGGGTGTAACGATACGCGTATTCGTATTGAACCGTTCGGTACAAGGTTTTCAGTTTGGCGATTCGTTGGACTAATCCTGTTATATTTGGAAAATAAAAGAGCTTCAAATGTGTGAAATATCAGTACCACTGCCCTCAACAATGCAGCCTGCTCCAAAGCGTCTGCTCCATACAGCATTGCAGAACTGCAGCACATTGTAGCAGGAGTCACTGCACTGACCACGTGAAGAGAGGCGCTTTCAGAGCGAGCGGTTCGGGTGTAGAGCCTGGTTTATACTCGCCGTGTCAGCCCGAGCCCGAAGGTACACGCAGCGCGCGGCAAAAATTATGCGAATATTGAGGAAATTATAGAGGATGGATGATTTGATTTTCACGCTAAAGTAAAAGTCAGTTTATTAAATCCAGAGAAGGTAACATGTTGATATTCTTGTAGAAAAAATGAAAGCACGGTCACCGACAGCCAGTATAGTTTTGCTTTTCTTTTTTTTTCTTTTGTAAAAAGCGTATCTTTGCTGTTTAACTCACATTAATTAAGGCTTTTGTTTATTTATTTATTTTAATTCCTCAGTGTTTTCTAAACTGTGTAATTTAATAATCCGTGTATAATACTGCATGTGGTGTATGCCATGCTTGTCTTATTCGTTTCTTGTTAATAAATTATGTAAGCTCATGTCATTGCAGACTGCTGTTTTATTGTTATTGTGCTTTTTAATTAAGAATAACAAAGAATCCATCTTTTGTTTTAGTTTTAAAAAGTGAAAGGTGAATAGACGTAAGCAAACCAGACAATTATATTTTCTTGTAAAACGTGACTAAAGATCGCGAATTCAAAAGCGAAAGTGAAAGCATATGAAGTCCAGCTTATAATATTGCAAAAGAGGAATTCCCCTTCACAAACTTCAAATCACAAATAATACTAATGACGAAAAATGACTTTCGTTACCATATAACTATAAACTATGACAAAAATTCATCATCATGCATTGATTAATCCCATGTTGTAGCAAAATATAAATAAATAACAATAAAATTACAACCAAATTATGCGCTCATGAGACCAACCGAGAAAGTTAGTCACAAAAGACTATTTGCCCCACAATAATTCAGATTCAGAATTCTGATTCTGAATAATTACTGCATAACTGACACGTTGCAAGGATAAGATTAGGCTATTTACTCCTCATTTAAAATGTTTTTTTAAAGGGTATTGTACAAGTCGTTTGCAAGGAATAAGATAACTAACAGGCACTCTGCTACGTCTTCACTCCCATTTAAAATGTTTTTCTCCTCTCAAAGTGGCCCTATCCTCACTATACTCCCTTCAGTGGCTTTTATCTGGTCTCCACGCCAATTACTGCAATCAGACACAGGTGTTCCTCATTTTGCACTTGACCCACTTACTTACCGCTGTCTCCTGAGTCTTTCTCCTGCTGCAGACTTCGCTGAACCACGCCCCCCTCGCCACATACCCCCACCGCCCGACTCAGGCCGGGAAGCCCTCCGGCCTGCAGCCCCCCCCCCATTCCTGGAGAGGAAGTCGGCTACAGTCATCTGCGTCCCCGGCCTGTGGATGGGGTGATCCGCGCGTTGGTATCCTTCATGCGGTGGAGCCACTGCAAGGGCGCGTGGTCCGAACAGAGGGTGAATTCCCGTCCCAGGAGATAATAGCGAAGGGTGAGGACCGCCCACCGGATCGCTAAACACTCCTTCTCAATGGTGCTGTACATCGTCTCTCTCTTAGAGAGCTTCCGACTGATGTACAGCACCGGGCGCTCCTCACCCCTTATCTCCTGGGTCAGGACAGCTCCCAGCCCTCGGTCCGACGCGTCCGTCTGCAGCAAAAAGGGAAGAGAAAAGTCAGGAGAGTGCAATAGCGGCCCGCCACACAGAGCAGCCTTCACTTGGGTAAAAGCCTGCTGGCACCGCTCCGTCCACGGGACCGTATCTGGGACCTCCTTTTTAGTGAGGTCAGTCAGCGGGCTGGTGAGCTCCGAATAGTCAGGAATAAACCTCCTGTAATACCCCGCCAGCCCCAGGAACTGCCTCACCTCCTTTTTGGTCTTGGGTCTCGGGCAGGCCGCAATAGCTGCCGTCTTATCAATTTGGGGACGCACCTGTCCGTGGCCTAAGTGGAAACCCAGATAACGAACCTCCACCCGCCCAATCGCACACTTCTTTGGGTTGGCCGTTAGCCCCGCTCCCCTCAGCGCTCTCAGAACCTCCCGCAGGTGCACCATATGCCGCTGCCAGTCCTGACTGTAGATGATAATGTCATCTAGATAGGCAGCGGCGTACGCGGTGTGCGGCCGGAGGATTTTGTCCATGAGGCGCTGAAAGGTAGCGGGGGCCCCGAACAACCCAAAAGGAAGTGTGATAAATTGGTGCAATCCAAACGGCATTGTGAAGGCTGACTTTTCTTTGGATAAGGGCGATAAGGGGATCTGCCAATATCCTTTGGTTAAGTCCAGTGTCGAATAAAAACGAGCGGTACCCAGCCGATCAAGCAACTCGTCAACCCGCGGCATTGGATAGGCGTCGAACATCGACACCGCATTCACCTTGCGATAATCCACGCAGAACCGGACCGAGCCGTCTGTTTTCGGAACCAAAACGATCGGGCTTGCCCAGTCACTGCGGGACTCTTCTATCACTCCCATCTCTAGCATCGCCTCTAATTCCGCCTGGACCACCTTTTTCTTGTGCTCCGGTAAACGATACGGCCGGCTGCGCACTACCATGCCCGGCTCGGTCTCAATATGGTGCTGGATAAGGTTGGTTCGACCGGGCCGGGGCGAGAACACGTCCGCAAACTCTCTCTGCAACCGGGCTACATCGGTGAGCTGGGAGGGCGAGAGGTGATCCCCCCCGGGGGCCAGAGTGAGTGATGGAATTTTGGAGTTCACCTCTGGCCCGAGATCTTCCTCACTATCTACCACCGTCGCCAGCATCACCGGCTCGACCTCGTTCCATTTTTTAAGGAGGTTGAGGTGGTAAATTTGCAGTGCCCCGCTCCGGTCCGTTCGAACCACCTCATAATTGAGATCGCCTACCCGCCGTGTGACCTCGAACGGCCCTTGCCACTTGGCGAGTAATTTAGAGCTAGAGGTGGGGAGTAACACAAGCACTTTATCTCCCGGTGTGAAATTGCGTAATCTGGCCCCCCGATTGTATAGCCGGCTTTGCTTGTCCTGGGCCTGTAACAAATTCTCCATGGAGAGCTGCCCCAGAGTGTGGAGTTTTGTTCTCAGGTCCAGCACATGCTGAATTTCATTTTTACTCTCCGAAGGTCCCTCCTCCCAAGTCTCCCTCAGGACGTCCAAAACCCCGCGGGGCTGGCGGCCGTACAGGAGCTCGAAGGGGGAAAACCCCGTGGAGGCTTGCGGGACCTCGCGCACAGCGAACAAAAGGGGTTCCAGCCACTTGTCCCAATTTTTTGCGTCCTCGTGAACGAACTTTCGAATCATTGTCTTTAATGTACGATTAAACCGTTTCACCAGGCCGTCCGTTTGTGGGTGGTAGACGCTGGTGCGAACCGATTTAATTCCCAATAATCCGTAAAGTTCGCGAATGGTCCGTGACATGAACGCCGTGCCCTGGTCGGTGAGAATCTCTTTCGGGATTCCCACCCGGGAGATCATACTGAACAGAGCCTCCGCCACACTTTTTGCGGAAATGTTGCGGAGCGCTACTGCCTCCGGGTATCGGGTTGCATAATCCACCAGAACTAATGCAAATCGATGCCCTCGTGCCGGCCGCTCTAATGGCCCGATGAGGTCCATACCAATTCGCTCGAAGGGGACCTGCATTAGCGGAAGGGGGCGCAAAGGCGCTTTTGGGGAGGCCGGGGGATTCACTAGCTGACATTCACGACAAGCCGCACACCACCGGCGTACATTCTCGTGAATGCCCGGCCAAAAGAAGCGGGCCATTAGACGGTTTAGTGTTGTCGCCTGCCCCAGGTGCCCGGCCATAGGATTGCAATGAGCCGCCTGGAAAAGCATTTCCCGACGGCTTTTGGGTACCAACAACTGGGTTGTATCTTGCTTTGATTGAGCGTCCTGGGTCACTCGATACAACCTATCTTTCAAAATAGCAAAATACGGATAGGAAGGGGGCCGTGCGGGCTGGAGAGGCCGGCCGTCAATGGAACGGACCTGCTCAAACGCATTTCTCAGGGACTCGTCCTGAGACTGCTCCAGGGGGAAATCTTCACGCTCCGTGAGGATTAACCTCTCGATCGCGTTCCGATCCCCCGGTGCCGCCTCAGCGAGCCCCGGCTCAGCCTCCCCCGAGCACACGGCCGCCTCCCTGCCCGGCTTTTCTTTTCCCCAGGAGGCATCCGCACACAAAACTCCCAATAAAACTTTAAAAGAGGGCCAATTGGTTCCCAAAATCAGCGGATGCCGGAGGTGGGGGTTAACTGCCACCTCCACATTATGCTTTTGTCCCCGAAATTGGATGGCTAAACGCACTACTGGATATTCCGCCACGTCCCCGTGCACACACCTCACCCGAACCATGCAGCTCATATCCAATGCCTCAGGCTGAACTAGGCTTTGATGGATCGAGGTTTGGTTACAGCCCGAATCCACCAAAGCCCAATACGTACCCCCCTTAATACTCACAGGTATCTGGTACCCGCCAGCCTGATCGGGGGCGGCCTGCGGGGCGTCCGGAACCCGGACCAATGTCCCCACCTCCATCACCGGACAACGATCGATAAAGTGGCCCGGGTCCCCGCAACGCCAGCAGGCCGGCCCAGGCTTCCCCGCCACCCTAGTGGCGGGAAGGGGGACAAGGAATTGGCGTGGAGAGACCGGGGGAACGGGAATAGCAGCGGCCGACCCCGCCTCCCTGGCGTGGGCTCTCGCGGCCGTCGACTCCGGAGCCGGGCCTCCCCTCCATCGGTGCTGGGCTTGGGGAACCACGCCGGCACGGGACCTGGGCAAGAAGGTAGGGGGAGAAAAAGAAGGGGAGGGGAGAGAGAGAGAGACGGACGGTAGGGTTTCGCCAACCCCGTGGCACGCCACCATCTGGTCCTCGGCGAGTTGGATGGCCAGGTCCAGCGACGCCGGACGGTGGCACTGGACCCACTGCGCGGTCTTCGTGGGGAGCCGCGCAATAAACTGCTCCAGCACCACCCGGTCGATGACTTGGTCGACGCCGCCTTCCCCGGCCAACAGCCATCTGCGGCAGGCGTCCCGGAGCTGGTGAGCCATAACGAAGGGCCGGCCGTTCTCCCCAAGCTCCAGCGAACGGAAGCGCTGGCGGTGCTGCTCGGGGCTCCGGCCGACCCGCTGGAGGATGGCTCGCTTTAGGTCGTCGTAGACCAGGAGGTTCTGGACTGGCAGCTGCTGCGCCGCCAACTGCGCCTCCCCGGTTAGCAGGGGGATGAGGCGCACTGGCCAGTCCGTCTGGGGCCACCCACATGCCGCCGTGGTCTTCTCGAAGAGGTCGAGGAATGCCTCCGGGTCATCCTGCGGCCCCATCTTCTGTACCGGCATGTGGGTGGGCGGGGCCGGGGCTGTTGGACTTTCCCCGGCCCGAACCTCCCGGTCCATCCAGCTCCGGAACAGCTCGCGGTCCTCCCGCTGGTTCTGGACGAGGGCACAGAATCTCCTCTCCTGGTCTGCCCTCATGTCCATCAGCGCTTTGTGATGTTCTTGGTGGAGTCCCGCGAGCGACTGGATGACATCCGCAAATGGCGATCCCGATGGTGAGGACATGATGGCAGCGGCGTTCCGGCTTCCTTCCCGGGTTTCGGCACCAGTGTAACAAAGTTCGTAAGGAAGGAAGGAAGCGGACAGGGTTGGCTCGTGAAGACTCGAGGATTTTATTTACAGATAAACTTAAACAGAGTGCAGCACTCGGCGCGTCCTAAAAACATCAACTCTCTCGGTTGTCCCGCGATCACTCTCAGATTCGTTCCGGCTTTGTCTCTCTCTCACAGAACGTGCGCCCGATCCTCACTCCGTCTCTCTCAATGAAACTCCCGTTCCACGGTGGCTTTATGTCTCCCGCCAATTATGAAATCAGACACAGGTGTGTTCCGCATTTTGCACTTCTGAGGTCTTTCTCCCGCTGCAGACTTCGCTGAACCACGCCCCCCTCGCCACAGGTATATATAAAACAGGTATATTAGGCTATAGGCTACCTACAATAAATTATAGTCCTATAATTTAAATATTAACACTGCAGTCATAAATAAAATTCAATGAAAAAAAGCTTTTATTTCAAGCACCAACTTTCAAAAACAACCTGTTAACACGAAATACATTTCTTCTCTTTTTTTCAGTATGTACAAAAGAAATATAAAGGAAATAAATGAAAACAGCTATAGGCTATATCAGTATTAGCATATGTTGAAGTAGATTCATCTCTCTTTGTCTCTGAGAGAATAAGCGGCGTCAGAGGCCGAAAGCTCCATCATTACTCAGTCATTACATTTTTACTTTCACTTTTTGCTAAATGCAATTTTTGTAATTTTAGTGAAATGACTGATTAAGATGTTCACCAGCATAAATCTTGCACTTTGCGGTGTGCAAACCCTGGTGTAAACGCATGCTTGTTTGATATCCATTGGCTTGCCTTCGTGGTTTAAAACATAAATATTTCCAACATTGCGACATAACCAATTGCCCAACAACCAAATATATATATATATATATATATATATATATGTAGACAAGAAAATGTATCTGGTTTACATATTTTTCACACAATATTCACTGAAAATGTAATTAAAAACACTGAGAACATTACAATTTCCATTTGAACTGCAATTTCATGTGTTAAAAACACATTATACAACATTTTTTTATTTATTTTATCAAATTTACTCACAAGTCACAAAACCCCTGGAGGTCAGTGGGTCTTTGTGCTCTTGGCTGCTAGTAGGCATTTCCTTTTAAATACAGAACCGTAAACAATTCAATGTCTGGACACTACTGTAGTTAATATATATATATATATATATATATATACAGTATATATATATTTAATGACAGTATATAAGCTGTAGAAAATCACACTGGTGTAGAAAAAAACCCTGAGACAAAATTATTGCAGAATCGTAAATAATTTTTCAATGGTTTATGTCACCTTATATTGTTTTAAAATCTTCAAAATTCTAAAACTTTTTGTTCTTTTCCATGTTTAAATGATTATAATTTTTTTTGTAAAAAAAGTTCTGTATTATGTAGAAGTTCTGTGTCTCACTTTCATTTTCTGCTGTATCAAACTATCAGAAAGTGTATCACCTCATCTTCAAGGAATTTGTTTTGTTTAGTTTTTGTTAGTTTTTTTGTAATTGCAAATATCAACAATTGTGACATAGGCATAACTATAAAATGTCTATTCTAAACCGTTAGGGTGGGGTAATGTTCTGTTAACTTCATGTCAATTACAGTAAACAAGATTTAAACTAAATCTAATTGTATTGCTCAGCAAAGAAGTCTGAGTTTCAAATCTTATGAGGGCAATTTATCTTGACATCTTTATGAGAGATAAGTTAATGCTTGTGTGACAGGCTCTTTAAAGCCTGTAAACAATTATCTTTGGAACAAGTCTTCCTCGAAAGTGCTAGTTTGCTAAACTTTTTTCTTCAGAAACAGTAATTTGACTCTAAGATGATGAGGACTCCATATCAGATGAAAACATCTAATCAATCTTGACACTCTTACACTCCTACAGAAATACAGTTCATTGGCTCCTTACACTGTTTCCTTTGACTTCCTTTAAATATCTAGTTGCAGAAATCATCCGAAGCCCTCGGCTAAAAATTAATGTTGTTTTTAGTTGATTATTTTAGCCATAAAACATGTCAATAATTTCTGCCAGATCATTTGTAAGCAACTGGAATTGATCTGTTTTAGTTCTTAGTTTTTTAGTTTATTATTATTATTATACATTTTGTTAACTTTTTTTTCACCTTCAGAACACCAATAATTATTTTTTGTAATATGTTATCATCACTCTTGTCAATCCACTGAAAATATGAGAAGTAGTAATATGTATATATATATATATATACTGTATATATATTTTTTTTATTTTATTTTTTATTATGGGATTCAATGGTTAGGGCAAAATATAACGACACTACTAGTCATATACTTATGTATTAATGGTCAACTAATAGGCCGTTTTTTTAATACCTGATGTCAATATGATATCTAGAGAACAGAATAACTGAAATAATACTGATAATTAAATTATATAAACTACTTAATTTTGTATTTTAATTACAGTAATTATTTTACTAGAACATAATTCATTCATTCATTCATTCATTCATTCATTCATTTAAAGCAGCACCAAGTTAGTCTATGGAGGGCCATATTATGAATGAAACAATGAATTAAATCATTAAATAAATGTTGAAATATATAAATAAATTGTTAAATAAATAAATAAACATTCATTCATTTATTCACATGCCGAAAACCGTAACCCTGAAAATGAAATGTGGAGGAAATGAATGAATGGATGAATACATACACAAAGTAGTAGTATGATGCTACTCTAAAATAAAGTGTAAAATAAGTCAAAATTAGGCTTAGTGAGATTAGACTTGATCGAAGAATTAGAAAAACCTGTTTTTATATTAGTAGCTCTTTAATAAGTATGACATTTCTGGCCTTGTTGCAGTACTATATCCATGTACATTATCTAAATATTAGGCCCATATCATTTGGATATAGTACAATATATAATAAATAGTTTCAGCACAGAGACAGCAAAACTCTTTCTGACTGACTTTCTGTCATAGTATATGTTTTACATATGCAGCATTGCTGAGGACGAGCTATCTAACGGCAGTGCTCTTTTTTGACAAATGCATGAGAGAAAGTCCTTTCGAGATGTAAAGACAAGCTATGATGACATGCCAAACAAGATGAAAGAGCAGGCCTTTAATGCCACTAGATGGCACTTTCCACACTTCACACAAAGCATCCTTTTTCTCACACCTCTCTATCTCATGTCATCACTGAGATCACTGTATGCATTATACAGCCATTACTACTGCATCTCATGCCTGAGAGAGAGAGTACTCGACGCCCGAGATGCCAAAATGTATTTCATCTTCTAATCCACATCCACAGAACGCAGCCTGCGAATCCATTCAGCTAAAAACCTGTAGTGCCGTACCAAACCCTTTCAAGAGCACATAAAAAAGCATGCTACATGAATAAATGATAGTTCAACAAAGCATGTTTCCTCAGAGTGTAACATGAGTTTGATGTGGATGCTGAGAGCTGGTTCAGTTATAAAGCAATTATGTTTCTAAGGCATTATGCATAAACACACTTTACCTTCTCAACTATTTACTCTTGCTGGAAAATCTTAAAGGGGTATTTCACCCCCCCCAAAAAAATTCTGTCATCATTTATTTACCTTAATGTCATTCCAAACCCATTGGACGTTCATTCGCCTTCAGAAAAAAAAAAACATCTATCATCACTTTTCTCAATCCATTGAAAGTTTAAGTAGTAGTAAATAATAATTTTAAAGCTCACATCATATATGGAAGCCATATCACACACTTGGGCGTCAGTTAAGTACGGTTGAGCTTCAGTTTATCAAATGTCTTAGCTCTGTCCTTACAGTGTGTGCATTGATCAATGTCTACTGTATATGTGCATTCAATTTGTTCATTAAAAAAGAGGAAAAGAGTCTCTTCAGAGGTAATACACTAGCAATAAGATTATCCTAAGGGTTTATTTCACAATCTTTTTACAAACCTTTTAATATGCTGACTACAGTATCTTCCAAATAAGAAAAAAAAAACGTTATACAGACTTGGAACGACATGAAAGTGAGTAAATCACAGAATTTTTCTTTATAAGGGGAATAGATGTTGATGAAATGAATACTCTGTCAACCTTTTACTCATCCTCACGCCATTCCAAACTTGAATGCATTTATTTAATCTGTAATTCACACTGTGATGCACTTTATTTTGCAGTACGTGTGCTTACTAGGGGTGACCCCGAATAGTCGACATCCGATGCTTCGATAGCAGGAGCCCGATTCGACTCCCAAACTCACAGTCGAATATTCATGGGATGTAATGGTCCTACCATTTTGGCAATATGGGGGTGCTCAAATGTCTGATTTCACACAGAACTACCGGTTTTCTCCCAATAAGTTAATACAGCATATTATGATAATGCTGTAAAAAAGAATCTGGAAAGAAAGAAGCTATAAATAAATATTTTAACATGCATGAATAAATCCAACCAGCCCTATAGTTTTAAGTTTTACTTTTCCTAATCTGTGACCGACAGAGGAGTTTGGTGGCAGGGATTTAAATCTTTAAAAATACTCAAATTGACACAGGCAGAGGAAAGACAGTATTTCTATCAGGTAGGGTACATGTCATTTCAAAACATTTTGGCCGCTTTATATATAGTGTACATAGGCCTACTATTATTTATCACGCATGAGATGCATTTGTGAGTTGCGTTGCAGTAAAAGCGCTTAATTATAGAAGTATTGTGTTATCTATTCAGCACGCATCCTGAGCAGGACAAACAGCAATAATATTAATGACTATGACTCGGACTGTCATATACATAACATTATAATGAGAACATTGTTCTGCAGATTAAAGAAAGTTAAACAGGTTTGTAGCGATAGCAAACAGCAGATTTTCCATTCCTGGGCAAACTGCCCATTTAAGACCATTTGACCTTAATAGTAACCTTTTTTTACATCAACATATTCTTCAAGTTTTAGACTGTGAGTTGAGTTGTTAAAAAGAAGTGCCAAAGAAGGTACCTTGCCCTTTAAGGATTACATAGGATTATGGTGTGAATGGCTTAAGTCTGTCTACTTTGCCCCTTAGTGTTTGTACTCAAGTCTCAGCATGCAAGCAATGACCAACAATACTGTCTGTATACAGGTGCAGACCTTATAAAATCACCAAGTAATGCATTACATTTAGTTCATTTATATTGAAATTCAAAGCAATGTCTGATATACAACTTTGCTCCTAAATCACATAAAAAGTAAGGGCAGATGGTCAGACTTTTTAGAGGTGAGTGGCCTCAGGTTTAAACCGTTGTTGTGCTTACAGCCTAAGACAAGGCTTAAACCACCCCATTGTCCTGAGATTACAGCATGTATCAGCATACTTGCCTCTAAATGTACATCTATTTGCTTGATGAAAGATTAAGTTGAAGCAGATTCCTTTTTCTCACAAAAATAGCATCTTGTGTGGGTGTAGTACGGTGGTGCTGGCAAAAAAAAAATTGAACTTAGATAAAAAAGTTGTGATGACATTCTAAAATGTGATTTTTTGTGTGATTATATATAGATATTACTGTTAAAAAATAAAATTATTAAAATTAACAACATATATATTTAAATTGTTTAAAATATATACTAAATACTAAATATTACTATTGCAATGTTTCCATGTATACATGAAAAAAGAGTATTTAAAAATAATATAATACTTTTATTGTAAAATCACAACACTAATAGCTGTCTTAATTTCTTCATGTTCAAACTTTAAACCATCAAGCCTCTATTTTGATGGAAAACCACAGGGAGACCTTAAAGCTTCTCTTTTGTTGACAACAGCCGGTTTATAAGTGCTTCTCATTACAAGTTTGAAAAGATGGTTAGCACATGTTGCCTTCCCAAATGAACATTATAATCAATCCAAACTCACAGCACATGCAGAGATGAGTTTGTGTGGAGCATCATTTAATGTGAACTGAGCTGTTCTGAAAAGAAGGTGCTGCACTTCACTCTGAAACACACAGCACATATATTTATTTAATTGAATCGTATACTTTGTTATTTGATAATTGCACTAAACCATATCTGTTTTGGGTTTTATTTTGTATAATCACCCAACTCTACGTTAAGTGATGTGTGTAATTTGGCATGGTAGTTGGGTGGGGCTAACTGTTTGATCAATCAATAGCAAATGGAAGGTGTTTTCAGCTAAACTTCCATGCAAGCAGTCATTATAATTGCAATTCTGCTTGATCTTGAAATTACTCATTCACCTTTAAACGACTCTTTCATATTGACTTCCCTAGAAATGTTTGTTTACCTCAACTATCAGCACTCTCATTATATGATTATATGACTCTCTGAAAACAGTGGCTGCAATCTGAGTTTATTTCCCTTTCTGAAAACTCTCCGTTCCAATGAAATCACAACACAAATACAGCCAAATATACCTCAGATACCGGTGTACATCTACTGACAAACAGGATGCAATATTAATGCTTATTTACAAATTTCGCTTGACTATAAAAGTATTTGAATTCATGACCTCTTGCACTTCAGGCAATAAATATTCCTCAGAGCCACATCAGCTCATGCTCAGGTTGGGGCTGATCCCCCCTAAAGCTAAAATGCTACAACCGCCCTGTTTCACTCAATCTCTTCACTGGCTAAGAAATAGGAGAGCATTTGACGGTCACACTGAGATGAGTCTTCCTGTATAAGTCTTGATTTTGCCTGGAATGAAACGGGAAAAATAGTCCGAAACAGATTTCCAGATCTTTTCCACATTTGTTTTTTTTTAACCACATAATTTTATGGAATGCATAAATATACCTCTACAAGCATTATCAAATTAACAAAAATATGAATTAAGCGAACATCAAACTTCAGAATGACGTTAAATTCTGAGCTTTTTGTGGAATCCAGCAGGCAAAGATTCCTTACAGGCCTTGACAAGAGGACACAGATGAGAGCTCAGTGTCTATGGAAGAGCTCCATGTGCTCATCAGCATCGGTAGTGAGAGAAGTCACACTCGCTGTAATGAGCATGTGACAGCTGCCTCTTAGCCTCACATTTATTTTCTTCATCATTACCTCTCTCGGCCCGAGTGAGCCTCGATTAACAAGCAAGCTTCAATTACTCTAATTATTAATATAGCAGTAGAAGCAGCCATTTGACTCTTACATACAGATGATCACCATCTCATATGATCTTAATTTATCCTGCCATGCAGATGTAAGAGGCAGAACAATATGTAACTCAAACATACAAACTGGCCATTAGTGCTGATTTTGTTGTATATTGCTGTATAGTTGTATATTGTACAGGTATGCTCATAAGTGTATTTAAAATGTATGTAGTTTAATTTTTAGTTGACATAACACATATACACAGTACATATATTGTTCAAGACAAATTAACTGAATTCATTTAAATGACTTTTCACTCAATTATTATTATTTTTTTTTGTCTTGGATAAACTGAATCCTTCAAAACTTGAATACGGCACTAGAAATTATTGATAACAGAATGAGAGGGTTATAGTGTCAAAAAAAATTAATTCTATATGATGCCATCATCATATATAGTTAATGTAATTGATTAAATACAATAAAAATCAACATACTAAGTCCATGAATTCAACATTCTATAAATGCAAAATAAAATAATATATATATATATATATATATAT
The DNA here is from genome assembly GCA_003573665.1 of Oxygymnocypris stewartii. NCBI lineage: Eukaryota > Metazoa > Chordata > Actinopteri > Cypriniformes > Cyprinidae > Oxygymnocypris > Oxygymnocypris stewartii. The sequence goes on along the minus strand of QVTF01006561.1, from coordinate 1,496,100 downwards.
ATATATATATATATATATATATATATATTGGTTTGTACACAAATGTACATGTGAAAATGCAGATTATGTATAAATAACATAATGTAAGAAATCATGTTGAGGCCCCGTTTACACTATTGTGTATTTGTTATAAAACGGTGTTTTAAGATTAAAATGGTCCTCGTCTACACTGGCGTTTTCACTGCGTTTCAGAAACGATCACCGTCCACACTACGCAACTGAAAACACATGTCATATGACCATTCATTCACACTGGGCATGCATGTAAAAGTGTAAACAGGAAGTTGGACGCTAATCATTGGCAGGTACAAAAATGAGCATGAAGTAATTGTTTACACTGTCATCAAGGATATGCAGAGCGAATTTGGGTAGCCACGCCATTATTTTCAACCCCCAGAGTTTGTAAACTAAACTGGGGTCTGCAGGTTTTTTTTTAAGTCTCTGTTTTCAAGGATCAAAAAATATGGAGAAGTGTAAACGTAAACGACAGGCAGAACCGTAGCAAAAATTATGTGCTTTAAAACAAAAACACATTAGTGTAAACGTAGTCTGAATCATCCTGTTTAGTAATGTCAAAGTTATGCTTGGTTGTGAATACTGTATGTTTCCTCCTGAATGACTGTGTGAAGCCTTTAAAGCTAGTTATGCACAAGTCCCTGGTTTGTAACATAACAAGTAAAAACATCTTAATACTTATAGGCAATACTGAATCTCTGCAAAGGGTATTTAAAAGTATAAGCTCAACTGTAGGCAATGTGTTATTATCAGCATGTAGCAAAGTTCATGGGGCCGTCTACTCGGCCATGTAATGCTCCAGCTCTTCCGCCGGCGCACTGTTCATTTGGACCATTTGGAAATGGCTGTTACTGGGGAACTGACCCACGTGAAAGCTCTGGGCTCTACAATGGATGATTTCCCTCTCCGTAAAGTGTGTTATTAATTCCTGAATGCAATGCATTAGGATATAAATAACAGCTTTGCTTTGTGATCAACGCCAAATTATGGCCAATTGAGAGAGGCCTTTGTTAAACCAAAAAAGGGTGATCTCAGATCTACTACAGTAATCCGTTCAAATAAGTGAGGATGAAGTCATTAGACATTCAACAGTAAAGTGTGATGGAAACATGGCCACAGCAACGGTTTAACAGCTACATCGTGGCTGTTTTTCCCACACAGGGATAAATACAAGAAAATAATACTTAGAACTTATTTTAGATCATATGTTTAAACATATGTGGATTTATTGGTCTGTTTTGATGGAGATGTTTTGTTGCTGGCATTTTTGGTTGTTTTTGAAAAATAAAAATAAAAATAGTCTGCAAGATCCATTAATGGTCAGCACTACTTGTTGACAAAATGTTTCTCTTTCCTTTCTCTCTGACAGGTGAAAAGGATTGATGCACTAAGTCACTAAGTAAAAGATACATGGGTTTACTTTATGAAGACCCCTCAAATAAATCAGAAGATCATGGCTATGCCTCAGTGCCCTCTGTAAATACACATTCATGCGTGGTACACTTGCGTGTGCTCTAGATCTAGCTGCACTTACAGACAGTTGGTGTCAGAGGCATGTGAAACTGGGCATTCTCTCTCACACTATACACTTCATAATAATGGTTCCACTAAGAAACTTTAACACTAACTACCAATGCAGTCTATTTGACAGTTTTTAATGTAATAACTTTTAATAACAGTTTATTTTGCAATGTAATAACTTTTTTGAGTTAAAAGCCATACAACTCGAGTATACTGACATTTCATAAATGTGTGTATATGTTATTTTAACATTGTTATTTTGTTAAAATTACAAAACACAAGAGAGTTCTGAGTATTTCTACCTTGAATGGCCAAAGCATTACAGGCGGCCTGCAATTTCAGCGTGTGCAATACTTGTTCCAGTTTTCTTTTACATTCTATTGATAAGCTAAAATTCCCTCCATTTGTGAAAAAACAATCCAGGTGGATAACTCCAATTCGACAACTGCTCTCATTCAATCTTCAACGGTTCCAGGTATGTTAGGCTGAAGGAAGGAAGGCTATAGCCTGGCTGTTATCAATAATAGCCTACTTCAATGTTATGACAAAATAGCTATTATTATTATGTGTCATGCAATAGCAAATGCAAATTGGCAAATTTTAGCCCCTGCAAGTCTGAAATTGTGAAATAGTAAACTAATAACAAAATAAGCTTATTAAGCTACATATATTTTTGGTAACAGTGACGATATTTATTATTACCTATATTGTCATAACAGATCCATTTATTCATGGCTTATGATTCCACTGATGGCTGCATAGAACTATTTTCGAGCGATCCAAACATTTCCATTTCCAACAAAAGTTCAATTGTATTGAAAAAGATAATTAGCAAAATTCACAACATATTTTATCTACTAAAATATTCAGCTTTAGTTAGTTATTTTGTAATCTTTGTTACATTTCTGTATTTACAAATTACTTTTCAAATAAAAAAAATTCACCACAGTGAAAAATGTTTGCTCTCCCATTGCGCTCAAGCACATTCAGGAGCGGTCCAGCAGCTCTTACACAATTATATATATATAAAAAAATTGTATTATTTTTTTGGCTGATGACATCATGAAATATGATGACAGACATTCAAAGCTTCATTGTAAAACCTCAAGAGAAAGCTTCAAATGTAAATATGACATTAGAACATGGCATCCAGTTCAGTCAGAACAGTATAATGGTCAGAATGACCGCTATGGCCAAAATAGAATTCTGGTGTTCCACAGAAACTTTCCATTGCACAAAATGTTGTTGTTTTTTGTAGCTGAAAAAGCTTTTTAGAAAATGTTCTTCACGCTCAAGAAAAATGGTTATTTTAAGAACTGATCACTGAATGGTTCTTCTATGCATTCTTCTATGCTCTGAAAACCCCCTGGGGACCCTTCATTTTTACAAAAGTGTAGCATGAGGAAAAACTAAATTGTTGCCATTATATGCATTAACTAGCATATTTATCTTATTAGTCTTGTTTATCAGCCACACTACAGTGAATAATTACAGAAAAGTAAAAAAATATATACTTTCAAACTAAAAATTTCACATCTGTCTTATTAAATAAAATCGAGTATATTCTTGAAGCATCTTGGAGATGTTATAATTTATGGTGAAATGGGTATTCCAGAAGTTACCACATTAACCATGGCTTTGGATTATACAGTATTTATTTTAATGATTCCATAATGTCTGAATCATTGTTACCATACAGTTATGATAAAATCCTGGCAACCACAGTGGCGAGTATATTATAAAATTAAAAAGCAAACAAGCACGTTAACCTTCCATCACAGGGGTTCATTGGGAGACTTGTTTCAAATAGAGGAAGTTGCAATTGCATGCGAGCTGATATGCTATCACGTCCGCCGCTGGTTTTGGAGATGCAATTGGCTTTTATTAATCATCTCTGCTTTCAGCTAGCATTGCAGAGAGTTTTCTAAATGTAAGTCATTAGAGATGAACAATTGCTTTAAGCTGATGCAGCACGTTGTACCTCTTTTTCATGCCCCATATAGATGAAATGATTATATGGCAGAGCTAATGGCCATGGCTGTGGGAGGGATGCCTCTTCTCAGCTGGAAATAAAAATGATGACATTTAGGAAATGCGACCGACTGATTTGTTGAGAAGAAAAACATTAGCGGCGCAGCAGAAATATATTTACCTATTCCGGAGGAGATGTTATGCTTCAGGGGTTTTAAAAAGTCACACAACACGCAAACACTGATGAACTCTTTATGTTCCATGTAGCTCCACACCAAAAACAGTGTTGTGCATAGAAAGTAGAATGATGTGATGTGAAACAGTCTGGAGTTTCGCCTACTCGATGAGAAAGCGAGAGTGAGTGAGGGCCCAAGAGACAAAGAAGAATATTGATGAATACTGGGATTCAGAATTACTCAGAAGAAATGCATCTAGAGAGTTAGACAGCTTCAGAGGAGATGTCTATTAAAGCAATAAGCCACAAGAGGCCTTGTGTTAGAATGATTTTACCACAGGGTGTTTTTGGGTAGAATGTGAAGCCCCTTATCTGTGGTAAAAAAATCACTGTAGCACACGGCCTTGAGTGGATTATTGCAGAAACAGTAATATGAAAAATCAATGTTAGCTATGTGCTTAAATAATCTTCAAAATCTAATCTTTCTGCAAGATAGGTTTCTTTTAAAGTGAATGATTTGAATAATTTATTTAACCGATTTTTCAAAAATGCTGATTCATTTAGAAAAAAAGTGTAATTTAATTATTAATTTGATTCATTTGTAAAAAATAAATAAAAAATAAATAAACAAGGAAGTGACTGTCTTTTAAGTGAGTTATTGAATTTTTCATTCAAACGATTCGCTCAATAACAATGAAACATTCAGGAACAAAACACCTGGTTTGCTCTGTTGCGGCAGCTGAGCAAAAACAGACAAAGTGACTGGATATATTGTGTATAAAAATATAATTTACTCAATATTAACTACTTGTTTATTGAGCTGTCTTATATAACAAAATCCCACTGCCTCCTTCTTTCTCAAACATGAAAATGTTGTTTCTGCTGTAGTTGGATAGATAGATAGATAGATAGATAGATAGATAGATAGATAGATAGATAGATAGATAGATAGATAGATAGATAGATAGATAGATAGACATACAATGACAACATGATGCATTATTCCTTTGTTTACATGGAATGGCAAGAAATAGATGTAAATCCCTTTTGTTTAGAGATAAAAACATTCTGTATTATCCATATTCATGAAGGAGGAGGAGGCAGCCCAGTCTATGAGACATCAGTAGGCTACAGCAGCCCACACATCGTTCAGGAGGTTCATGGTCTTCGGTAGAGCTAATGTGTCCCAGTGCCATATAATATTGTTCAGTTTATATTGTTTATGTGTGTAGAATTCATAAATTATTGAATACATGACCAAATCATTCATTTTCACCGCTAGACAATATTATGTATATTTGGAATCAACCCGGGGCTCTATAAACAGGATTCCAGACAGACAGTACATGTCAAATATATGCCTCAGAAATTGCCCTCTCAAATGCCTTGCATTATAAGGGAAAACTATCAGTCAAATCAAGCTGTCTGACTTAACAATGCGCCCTCTGAGGGCTCTCTCCCATCAGACAGTCTGGTCCTCTGGGTTCTGAAGTATCCCACAAAGTCTCACACAAAAAGCTGTCGAATGCATAGTGGGATTTCAAATCTGTTCACTGATGAAATGCTTCTTCACCAGTTGATTTCGACTGATTATCACTTTGGAGTTTTTTTTCCTCCTATTTGCTAATGTGTAAAAACACAGAGAAGCAAATTCACTGAATACCTGCAGTACTTAGTATGCTGTATTTCAGTAGAAAAACATGCGTCTTGTACACTAACTTCACAATCCAGGCATTGAATGTGCAGAAGTAGTTCTGAATATGGTCTATCGACAATATAGTATATATAGTTAGTTGTACAAATATAATATAAACAAAATATATACAATACATCAGCAAAAATGTTGTGATGCATATAGTGGATATGTACAGAAGCTACAAAAATATATACATATTTTATTTATTTATAAAGAAACATAGGCTGAGTCAAAATTACACCACAAAAATAATGTTGACTGAGCTTAACTTGTACTGAACATTGAATATTCTTTCAAGTATGCACATTGCTCTCATTCATTTACATGTTTAATGAATTGTCTCGCAGCCCTACAAAGGATAAGCAGTATAGATTATGGATGGCTGTTAATGAATTGGTGCATATTGAGAGGATTGTCTGCGCTCAGTTCTCTGCCCTGTGAAGACAAGCACAGTAAAGCAGCATCTAATCTCTTTGGCATTGCCCTACTGACAGTCTGGGTTGCATCAGCCAGTGTGAACTAGAATGAATGCACCAAGACTCAACAGACAGATTCACGCAAGAAATCAACACACGTGGCTGCTGCTGTCAGTGAATAGCCTCGGAGGCAAAACGGTGCGAGTGCAAGGTGTCTAGAGGAATATCCATAAGAACCAAGCAAATTAAACTGCCTGGGCCATTCACTATGCTAAAATATTAAATCCCTTTCATTTTTGCCAGTTAATGTGATTTATAAGGACACATCAAAGGATCTGCGCGGTCTTACTAAAATTAAGTTGTCATAACGGTTTCTGTAGACGTCCACGGCATCGATCTCTAGACGAGGGCAGAGACTGTCAGCTGTAGATCCAGACTGTGATGATAATTAAAGTGTAACTGACGATGATGATTCAAATATGAATGAAAATAGATCTGAGACTTTCAGCGTCCTCTATGTGGCTTTGGAATACCATTTCATGGTACTTTTTTATAGGCACTAAAAGGTCCAATGATCAAGCCTTTATCTTTTGTAAAATCGTGAATTTTTAAACAACATGACACATTATATCCAGGTGTGTAGAATTTATTTTCTTTTTGAAGCTTTTCACCAATCTTGTTTAAAGTCCTTATCATCAGTTGTCTTGTTCTTTTACCTGTCTAAACAAATTAAATAATTGTGATTGTCATTTTAACACATTCATTTGGAATTATTAATGGTATTTATTTAATTAATGACCCCTTTCTCATTAGTACATTTTGTAATAATTATTTGTCCAACTATCAGAGCAATCGAAGCATGAAGTACCACCAAAATATTAGTCAACGTGATAAAAAAGAACTGCAGTAGTCTCAAGACAGGTTGTTGAAGCTGAACTAATTTTAACTTGACACAGCGTCTGAAAAACACGGAGCCAAAGGTTCTAGAAGCTGAAAAACATCATGATGTGCTCCAACAATAATGTATGCATAGGCAAACAATTAAAAATGGTCCAAGAACACATCTTAGTTGAACAACCTTGGAACAAACAACAAACTTGGTTGCAAAGTTGATTGCTGTGGATTTAAGTTGACTGAGAAGCTATTCAGTGATACAGAAATAAAAGAAACAGCAGACTGCCTCCAAATTACAGTTACTTGAAGGTTTGTTTAGACAAACACTGATTTATGCAATTCATTTGCTTATTTACTCAGCACATCATGTAACTGATTTAATTTGATCAGCTGACATAACTAGAACTGAAACAGAAACAAACTAGAATCATCTGTTATCACACGTCAAACATGGATATACATTCATTCAATGTTTGAAAGCAGATATGGGAGCGATAACTGAATGTGAAGTCTTAACGCTCACAGTGGCAGATCCAATCAGAGAGGAGGACACTGGGGCTTTAGAGCTGCCTCTCACCGTGCCACTATTCAGGTCATGGAGCCTTTCCAAAGAGGACTTACCCTGGTTAAACTGTCTAGTGATCAAATGCATGTCTGAGATCCACCATCAGGAGCTGGACTGTTCCTGTGGGAGAAAAGGAGAAACTAATTAGAAGTTCATTTTCACATTCACATATATACAAGAGCGACTAATCACTAATAACTTTGGACATTAGAATGTGCATGAGCAAAGACTTCGCCTTAGACATCAAAAGAAAAATGCAAAAAAGTGAGATGGACTTTCATTATGCAAAGCCATTTAAAAACCTTTTTAAACTGACAATAAAAAAAAAAATAATAATAATCAAGCAGCCATGAAAGTCATAGCCTATTAGCGCCACATCTTCTGACTTACATAAAAAGAAGCACATGGGACAAATACCGGTACATAGCAGCTCTTTTCAACGCTTTGACTTTTTTCTTGATAAGTGGTTTACCCATGGATAATTCCTCCATTATCTATCTTGCAATATTTCATGCCGTTGGAAATTAATATTCACTGCTCAAAAGATGCAATGATGCTATGCAAATAAGATGACACTAATGAGTTAGCGATTTTTAACACTCCATTAATTCAGTAGTCTTTTTCTGCGAGCTCCATGCACATCCACACAGAGTGCAAATGAATGTTCAGCACAGAAATGTAACAATTCGAACTAAAATATGATTAACTGTGGAAATGGAAGCACAGTCTACAGGTATTAGGGTTACGTTTTAGATTTCAGGTATTACATATGAACAGATTGAGAAGGTAGCCTGAGCACAAGTAGAATTGCAGTACAGCTTCAAAAAAAGACAATAGACATTCTGCTAATATGCAAGTATGCATTGCTAACTAAAGCTAAAACTATGCAATAAACCTGACATAAAATTAAATATAAATATTAGATGAAAAACAAAAATAAAATAGAAATGTTGCCTTGGCGTCTAACTGAAATGAATCAGTACTAAAACAAATATTAAATAAAAATAAATCAAAGGTAATAGAAATAAAAACCCTAATACAACTGACTTAATCACATAATAAAATTACTAAAGAGAAAAAAAGAAAACTATTAAATAATATAATACAAAATGTTTGTGTAAGCCTGAATACATAAGTTTAAGTTGAGCAACTAAAAGCACTAAAACAAAAACTGAAATAAAAATAAAGTTAATAAAATATATGTGACCCTGGACCACAAACCCAGTCTTAATTCGCTGGGGTATATTTGTACTGTAGCAATAGCCAAAAATACATTGTATTAGTCAAAATTATATATTTTTCTTTTAATCCAAAAATCATTAGGATATGATGTAAAGATGAAATTGAAATAAAATATGAAGATATTTTGGTCCCACTTTATATTAGGTGGACTTAACTACTATGTACTTACATTTAAATGCATAATTTGATACAATGCACTTGTCGTGTACATACATGTTTTTAAATTGTACTTATATATTTTTTAAATACCTATATGTAATTACATTTATAATTATTTTGATAAACCAACCCACACCACCAAACCTGTCCCTAACCTAGGGACATTGTATTCTTTTTGATGTAAGTACATGTAGTTAAGGCCACCTAATATAAACTGTGACCGATATTTTGTCAATTGTCTACTATAACATATCAAAACTTAATTTTTGATTATTATTATGCATTGATAGGAACTTAATTTGGACAGTATTAAAGGCGATTTTCTCAATATTTAGATTGCACCCACAGATTCCAGATTGTCAAATATTTGCATCTCAGCCAATATTGTCCTATCCTAACAAACCATACATCAATAGAAAGCTTATTTATGCAGCTTTCAGATGATGAATAAATCTCAATTTCCAAATAAAATTTCCAAAATTACCATTATGGTTTTGTGGCTCTGGGTCACACACACACACACACACACACACATATCTATACAACTAACAAAAGCACATAGTAAAGTAACTCAAATTGTTTACTGAATTACCAAAATTAAAATTAAACTGAAAATATAACAATAACATAATTCAAAATATTAATAAATACTGTTATAGCATTATAAATGCTTCTAAAATAAGTCTAGCGTTACTGTATTTAATATAAATATACATAATCTGATTAACAGATAGATACATGTGATTTCAGCATAGAAATTGAAATATTCTTCATAGGCTATGACACTATCTATGAAAAGTAAACATGGACGACAGGGTGTACCAGAGGAGTCATAGAGTTACTGTATCAATGTTAATTGAGCAGTATGACAGCTTGGTTTTTTTATGGAAATGTTTTGCCTGATGGAGGTCTTGGGCATCTGCTTGAGGGGAGCAGATAAAAGAGATGGGTGAGATGGGTGCGTTTCAGTATGTTTGAGGTGGGTTGAAAGTGCAAACATTCAGCTGAGGAGAGATCAGTGCCTGTGACCTTTGAGGCTTTAGTGACGATGTGTTCTTTCTTTGGGGGGTTAGGAAGTCAGCACTGCTATTCCACACACTGATGAACAATGTCAGATTCCTTTCCACAATAGCAGAGTAAAATTAGACTAGAAGATGCTGACTGACTCCGTCTGAAGATGTGCTTTTCTGATGAGGAGGTCTGTGTTGAGTTGCCATTTTAAAATTGTGTGAATATGAGTACCCAGGAATTTAAATAAGTCTGTCATCATGATTTGCATTACACAGTTTTCACCCTGTTTGTCAGTCTGAATGACATTACGACACAGATCATTAAGATGAATGAATATAATATTAAGGCCATTTAAGTGTACTTCGAGTGAGCACCCTTCCATGACTGTTTATTTAGAACACTTTTAAAAAGTGCACCTTGCAATAATGTCACATTTTAATTCATGTTTTAATATTTTGCCATGCTTTAAAGTGCACTAAAGCACATGTAAAGTACTTGAATATCACTTTAACTGTAGCATGTTATTCAATATTACATTTAGCATTGTAAATGTAGTAAATTGCAACTTCATTACAAAAGTCTAACTACAAATATAATTGCACTGAAATGAATGACTTTCAAGTTTGGGTACAAATGACATTCAAGTGTATTTCAGTTTATTCTTGTCAGAGCATTTGGCATTACAGTAATTAATTCAAAGATGAAAAATATAATTATGAAATGACAAAAAATTATGTCCTACATAATGGGTCATGTCCTACATAATGGGTAACGCACTCTAAAGTTCAGTTAGGTAAATGTTAATAATTGTATTTTATTTTAATTTAATTGGAATTAACATGCACTTAAGTGTACTAAAAAGTTTAATTTAGTTTGCATCTTATTTGTTTAATGAATATTATTTATTTAAAAGTACACTTAAGTGTAAATAAGAAAATGTAAATGGAAACCATTACATCAGTAAAATCAATATTTATTTTGTATTCTTGACTCCGTAAATATCCTCTAAAGTCCTCATTCATCTGTAGTTGAGTAAGTGATTATAATGGTGCTATATAATGCATTGAATATATATCATGATGAATGATTATTTCTCAATAAGATGTCACTAAAAAGCATAACAAAAGATGTTTGCACTGCTTCTAGAACATTTACTAGAACTTCACAAATTCTTATATAGCTAGCATTGCATGGGTACTGAAACATATTAGATTTGAAGGTCTAGCATAATGAGTTGTTATTAGCCAACAGCGTTTATTATTGTTACATTATATAAACACTTACAATATTCACCATTATAATTACTTAATAATTACTGTAAATACCTAAAAACAATAATTTTAAAGGGTTTCTGACTCTTACACCTATAATTAATTTTCATTTGCTATCAAGCCTGCTAGCATTCACACAGTTAGCTGTTTTTCTAAGACTAAACGAGATCTCAGGATTTTAAGAGTATTAATACTTTTTTAAATAAATAAATAAATAGGTTTCTCATGGAAATCTCCAGCACTGCCACTGTCAATAAAGCAGGGAATTGTTGGTGTAATTATCTGGTCAGGGCATCATTTGCATTCCTCTATGAAAGAGGCCTCAGGCAGCTGTCATAAAGCAAAAGCCTGTGAAACCCCAAAAGCGGTGGGAACCAGAGCTCTGCAGAGACGAGGTTCATGGATTTGGGTGCTATTCTTTTAGTTACTCATCATAATGACTCCATTTAGCTGGTCAATGACCCATTTAATGGCACAGAGCAGGCTTTGGAAGCTCTGAGTCCTTGGCAGGGCAGATTTTGCAGCTGCCCTGGCGTATGCTACCTTTAACCCAAACTGTGGCCCCTCTCAACAACCACAACATCTCTGCCATTTCCTTTATGTAGGAACCAAGAGGAGCTCCAAATGCGACTTCTAAACTTGTAACAGGTCAACAGCCCTGTGCACAAACTACATGGAATATAATGTGTAGTTTATTTAATTAATGGTCAGCTTATATATAAAAACGAAAATGCATTAATAAAAAAATATCTAATAAATCAGAATTTTTGAAATCAAAGCATTTTTTTGCCAGGGCCCTTTTTCCACAGGGCCCTTTTTTCTTCATGGTCATTTTAAACTCACCTCATATGCATACCTGGATACGTTCAGACTGAATTTAATTTAATTAAAAAAATATATGTTTGATGTTTTATTATTTTATCAGGTTTTAGTTTAGTTTTTTACCTGCACTGTAGTCATACACAAGCTGTATGCATAACACATACCTAAAATGGATTATATTAACCTCATCTGGCGCTTTTTTTTGTTTTCTGTCTTATGAAGCTTCAGTGTGAGAAAATGTAATGTGAGAAACCACTGTCTTAATGAATTAAAGTTTTGACCAATTAAATCAAAAGAGTGATTAATTCATAAATCTGGCATCATCCACTTCTTAACAGCTAATATAAAACATAAACAAACATATTAAATGCTCGCCTTGTGTGCATAGTTGGCTTTGTTTGGATTGCAGGCAAAAGCAGAGTAGATTCATCAGCACAAACTGATAAATCGGACACAGGCTTGTTTTGCAATGCTACTGAAATTCTGCGCCACTACAAAGATTTGACATACCAGTAATTATTTGGTCACTAGGCTAAGAAAGATGTGAGGGTTGTTCGATTACACATGCAGGTCAATTCAGGACCATCACCAATTCACACTTGAATCTGAAACATGCCACATTAACAACAACAACAAAAAAGCAGATCTGAGCATTAAATAAGAATTAAGTTCTTGCAGTGACTTGCATTAAGACTTGCAGTGTAAGACTTGCAGTGTGAACAAGACCCTGACCTACATGTGATGTAAGCATGGATGTGCCTTGCCCACAGGAGATCAGACCCCATATGGTCCTGAGAGCATATCACCGGCACACTAACCATGAGCTCCACAGCGGCCCGTGCATCCTACTGCCGCTCAGCTCTGATTGATAGCCTCTGCTCAGCAGCTGACAAGCGAAGGAGGCTACACATGGGTATCTGGGCAAAAATAGCCCTGCCATGGTCCTCTTTAGCTTTGCTGCAGCTGCTTCAGATAAAAAAAATACAACAACAACAACATGTTCATTGCTCGTCTTACGAGGCCTGGTCTTTTGAAATGCAAAATTGGAGCACCCTCGGGTTAAATATTTAAACTGATCCCCTTCATTAGAAGAGTAAGAATGTGTTTACTGCCGACAACAGCCATTGATTTCCTTCATCTATATTGTTAATAGAAATGTTCATTAATGGCATGTTATCCAATATGCAAACTCCACAGAGCTAAATCATTTATGTTTCTAAACATTTTTGACATTTATAACATGTATCACTGACGCCAACTGTAATAAAGCACAGAAACCTGTTAAAGGGATTTCCCCTGGTGCAGAAGCATTACTCACAGACTTTTGGATGATTTCAATATAATCTCATTATCCTCGGCATCCTGGTGCTCCTGACCTTTGGAACTGTTCCTACGGTCAGGAACTCCCTGGGTAGATGCAAAATGACGTGTTTTATTTTAAGAAACTGCACTGGTCTAATGTAATAGTCTAATGCCCTCTTTAGCACGTTCTATCTGCATCAGAGCCGTTTGGAATGAAAAGAGACTGTTTTCTTCTATTCATCCTCACAGGTACAAACAGGGCCTTGTTCCAAGGTAAAAGAGCAAGGGACTAAAGAAGAATGAAGCAGTGTAGGAACCAAAAGAGAGAGAACAAATATGAAGGACATATTTGTTTGGAGCGAACTGACAAGGCCTTTTGTCAGTGTGTGTCAGTCTATTTGTTCCCAAAAGGAGTCAGGCAAACCCAAACAACAGAGGAAATATACTGTCAGCTGGGCTTTATTGACTTCACTGCTCGTTCCAGTCATGCTGAACTCTGCGTGTGGTTATTATGAAATATACAGAATGTCTGTTTGCATGTGGAACACCAAAACAACTGAAAAAGGGGGAGAGATATTAATTATCTTGCTCTCAGTACTAATCAGTAAGAATTAGCAAAACAATATTTTCCTGTACAAACAAAAGCACACACAAAAAAAGTGCAGGGAAGTAGAAATGGTACATATGGTTCAGTTAATCGTTGTAATGAAGATCATTTTATTTTAGCATTTTATCTAGAGAACTCTGTGCATCTTTAAGTATACATGTTATTGACATCTGACCTTTATATAGCAACAAAGACTAACTGGCTTAGGCCCTGTCCACATGGTTATTTTAAAAAACCGCTCGTGCGCACCTAAACACTGCACCAGGTCACTGAAACTGATCATTTTGGAAAACTCCTGGGTGAAGATTTTCAAAAACTTCGGTTGCAGTGTTATCATGTAGACAGCGAAACCGGTGGTGATGGGTCGTTCTTGAACGATTCGTTCAGATTGAACGCATGCGCAACGTCCCATGGGTTCTGTACTGGAATTAGTTCACCTGTTTCGAGTCTTCTGGTTTTTCGAGTCGTTCGTTCATCATGTGACTAATGCAGTATGGCCGGAAAGATAATTGATTAGTTCATCTCTCTAGAGTCTTCGGGTTTGAGTTGTTCGTTCATCACGTGACAGCTCAGTAAGCTTAACCAATGTTGTCAGAGCCGGAAAGAGACTTGATTATAATAGCCAACTCTTTATTTCCTTTGTAAACACATTCAGATTAATGAAAAAGTTTAAGAACCATCATGACAGAAATTCCCACATTTATAAACTATAAGAAATAAAAAGTTACAAGTTGAAACCAGAAATGCATCAGAAAACTGTACGAGTAAATAATACTTATAATAATGATTATAATAATAATAATAACTATGCACCCGTTTGTAAGTAAGCTTGCAAATTAACACATTTTTCTATCCAATGCTGTCACGACACATGACAATAGAACGAATGACTCAAAAGACTCGAAAGACTCGAAAGGTGAACTAATCAATTGGCTTTCCGGCTCTGGCTGCATAGGTTACGCGTATGGGGCTGGCACGTGATGAACGAATGACTCAAACCCGATATTGCCAGCAGCCATATCACCTTGCAGCCCAAGACCAGTTGCCCACTGAAGCTAAGCAGGGTTGAGCCTGGTCAGTACCTGGATGTGAGACCTCCTGGGAAAACTAGGTTGCTGTTGGAAGAGGTGTTAGTGAGGCCAGCAGGGGGTGTTCACCCTGTGGTCTGTGTGGGTCCTAACGCCCCAGTATAGTGACGGGGACACTGTACTGTCAAAAAGCACCGTCTTTCGGATGAAACGTTAAACCGAGGTCCTGACTTTCTGTGGTCATTAAAAATCCCAGCATGTCCTTCAAAAAAGAGTAGCGGTGTAACCCCGGCATCCTGGCCAAACTAACCCACTGGCCTCTGACCATCATGGCCTCCTAATCATCCCCATACACTGATTGGCTTCATCCCTCTGTCTCCTCTCCACCAGTAAGCTGGTGTGTGGTGGGCGTTCTGGCACAATATGGCTGCCGCCGCATCATCCAGGTGGATGCTGCACACTGGTGGGGGATGAGGAGATACCCCCCTTACTATGTAAAGTGCTTTGAGTGCCTAGAAAAGCACTATATACATTTTACAAATTAATTAAATATTAATTATTATGTTTTTGCAATTCAGCGGCACTCATTTCCATTGTTTTTCTATAAAAATTCTACACACATTTTCTATGCGTTCTTGTCTTTTCAGTATCTCGCACATGATGGGGCACTCTGCGAATCTCAGGCAGTTAAAAGAAGTTCAACATCTCAAGATATTGCATTCTTTCTTTCTTTTTTATTTTCATTCTGGTTCTCTGTCTTATGTTTAAATGCAAAATCATTTTCTGTGTGAATGGCCCCTAATACAAAAAAAAAAAAAACAGAGAGAGAAAGAACTGGATTAGATAGAATAATATGAAATTGGTGTACTTAATAGTTAACAGTTTAATTAAAACATGTTATATTGTAATTATATTGTCTTAAAACAAAGTAGATAGAAAAGTAGCTTGGTTTGCAGATTAATAATAATTTCTAAATTGATTTTGGCACTCTTTGTGTAGTGTTTGCTTTTCTAACAGATTGCTTTTATACACTGTGAATGATTTTTTTTTTCTTAATTAAAACTCTAAGCTATTTACAAGTTAAAAAAATTATTGTAACTAATGTCAACATTTAATGTCAGTGTAAAGTAGCTATTTATTTGATAAGTACTTCTGCAATAAGAGATAAAATGTGCATTCTGTCACTTACTGAGTAGTGAAATAAACCCATCAAAATTAAATCCCATTTATTCCTCATTCCATCACCTTTGAACTTCTGAAATTTTTAAAGTATAAATATTTCACTTGATGTATATAGACATATATATATATACAGTATATATACATTTTTTTTTAATATAAAATAAATGAAACCGAGTACATATAAAAAAGAACCAGCAACAATATTTACTTAATAAAGGTGAAAAGCGCATGAATCCTTTGCCACGAGGGCCAAGAGCAGAGAGAATAATCAGAGAAGGGTTGAAAAGAAGCCGCACAGCGTGCGCAAGTGTCAGAGGATGATGGGAAGGGGTTTGAATGAAAGGATGCCATTGGCAAGGACTGATGGGGCTTCCTCTAGTGGCAGCCCCTAATGCTGATTTTCAGGTTATTTTAAGATGGAAAGTCACGTGGCTTATCTCTTGAGCATTTCTGAGAATCCCTTTAATGCTCCTGGTGGTACCTACTGATGCACGAGCCCAGGTTTGATAGGGGCTTCTTTGACGTGTGGCTTAAGACAACCTCCATGCTGCAGATCTGCAGGGAGAACGCCACTGAAAGAGAGGCTAAAAGAAGCAATTTGTACATGACAGTGATCGAGCAACACAGGAAATATTTTGACCACATAATAAATGTGACTTTAATTGGAAAGGAAAAAAAAAGCTTTGTGATATTGTGTTATCACTCAGAGAGATATCAATCCCACACTCATTGGATCACAAGCACAAAAGCCATCAAGAGAATTATTATAAAAGACGGTCTGATTACATTGCACGCTTCCTCGTGTTGTGGACTGGCAGCAGCAGGAGACGGAGATGAAGAAAATAGCAGAAGAGACCTCTGTAAACGTGATTTCACATCTGAGTGACTCTGTCTCTGTTAGGCCTGGAGGAAGAAAAGCAAAAGCCACACTGTTAGTTTCCCCCTAGTGAGATGAGGAGAGAGTAAAGCTTGAACTGTTCGACCTCCAAATAGCCAGAAAACACTCAGACCAAAAATAAAAGCATAAAATTTGCCATTTGCTACAGAACTCTTTCTGAATTGATTTTTACCAGGGAGGGCCGATGGGGTGCCTTTACATACCCTCAGTGTTGGCACAAATTCAACAAATTCAAGTTCAGTCAGGGTAACATATACTGGGGAATTTTCACATAGAGAATTCTTACCATATGATAATTACACTATTCACACTAAATCTATGATTATTATATGTGAGATTTATCAGAGCATCAAGGACATTAAAGGCAGGGTAAGCAATTTCTGGAATCCAATGTTGATATTTGAAATCACCAAAACAAACATGCCCCTACCCCAAGAGGGTCTAACCCCTATTCTGATAGATCCGCCCCACATATACGTAGCCTACGCCACCCAGGCAATGATTAGGTCTGTGAAACATAAGGAGCTTTTCCACCGAAATTACCTGGAAAAATATGTCCCAGGAACTTTTTTCCCCCAGACCTGTTGCTGTCTGCGTTTCCATCGCTGTGTAAGTACCGAGAAGATTAGGCAAATAGTCTGGTGACTTAATGTTAGGTCTGTGCATGTTTCTCAATACCAAGTACGCAAATTTTGGACTTGCATCCTCGGTAGAACTATTTGGGGAAAAAACTGAGAGACCATTATTAAATAATAGAAGAAGAGGAATTAAGACATATGTTATTATTAATATTATTATTATACAACCAATATATTTTCATCTATGTTTTAATTTATACTCTATACAAATTATTTTGTGCACCTTATTTGGTCAAAAAAAAAATGTATATGTATTTTATTTCTTTAAATTATTTAAATGTCTTATATTTTTTATTGTCATATTTTATTTTATTACATTTTAAATTGTGAAAGAAAGAAAGAAAGAAAGAAAGAAAGAAAGAAAGAAAGAAAGAAAGAAAGAAAGAAAGAAAGAAAGAAAGAAAGAAAGAAAGAAAGAAAGAAAGAAAGAAATAATTGTTTATATTCATTGTTTACAATCATTCTTGAGGACTAACAAACATGTAGAATATATTTCCTTCCCTATTAATGGTATGAAATAATTATTGCGATAAATATCAATATTGAATAAAAAAAGTTATTATATTTTGGACTCATCGTTCATCCCTACATTGTGGTCAAACCTATTTCATACAAACCTTGAGGCGATAAAACAAATGGTATAAACTAAAACCGTGATCTCACTTACACTTTTTTTTCTCAGAAACACTCGCCCTATCTAAATGCAATAACCCTGCAATTAAACCGAATACATACTCATGCATGTCAAACACTCTAATATTTTCAAAATATAACCTGACTACATATAAACTCCATGCATTAATAAACACTCGCAATACCTTAAACCTATAAACACTCGCAATACAATACTTCCATGCATATACACCTATAAACACTCGCACATACATATAAACTTCCATGCATATACACCTATAAACACTCGCACATACATATAAACTTCCATGCATATACACCTATAAACACTCGCACATACATATAAACTTCCATGCATATACACCTATAAACACTCGCACATACATATACACCTATAAACACTCGCACATACATATAAACTTCCATGCATATACACCTATAAACACTCGCACATACATATAAACTTCCATGCATATACACCTATAAACACTCGCACATACATATACACCTATAAACACTCGCACATACATATAAACTTCCATGCATATACACCTATAAACACTCGCACATACATATAAACTTCCATGCATATACACCTATAAACACTCGCACATACATATAAACTTCCATGCATATGCACCTATAAACACTCGCACATACATATAAACTTCCATGCATATACACCTATAAACACTCGCACATACATATACACCTATAAACACTCGCACATACATATAAACTTCCATGCATATACACCTATAAACACTCGCACATACATATAAACTTCCATGCATATACACCTATAAACACTCGCACATACATATAAACTTCCAAACACTCGCACATACATATAAACTTCCATGCATATACACCTATAAATACGCGCACATACATATAAACTTCCATGCATATACACTTCTAAACACGCGCACATACATATAAACTTCCATGCATATACACTTCTAAACACGCGCACATACATATAAACTTCCATGCATATACACTTCTAAACACGCGCACATACATATAAACTTCCATGCATATACACTTCTAAACACGCGCACATACATATAAACTTCCATGCATATACACCTATAAACACTCGCACATACATATAAACTTCCATGCATATACACCTATAAACACTCGCACATACATATAAACTTCCATGCATATACACTTCTAAACACGCGCACATACATATAAACTTCCATGCATATACACCTATAAACACTCGCACATACATATAAACTTCCATGCATATACACTTCTAAACACGCGCACATACATATAAACTTCCATGCATATACACCTATAAACACTCGCACATACATATAAACTTCCATGCATATACACTTCTAAACACTCGCACATACATATAAACTTCCATGCATATACACTTCTAAACACGCGCACATACATATAAACTTCCATGCATATACACTTCTAAACACGCGCACATACATATAAACTCGCTGCACGCATACACACCCATACTTGCTTTCAGCTGAGTATATACGTGTATGCAAGTGATTTCATATGTAGATGTGCGTGAACTTTTCAGTGCAAACGGAAGGCATTTCAGTGTAAAAGGAAGCAGCGGCGGTATCTCCAGATGCCGGGACATTTGAAAATTGAACATTCTTAACGTGGCTTAATGCATTAAAACAGTGTTTTTAAAAGACCAAACCCAATAAACACATTATAAGATCAAACTATGTACAGTATAGCATGATTTAATGTGTAATAATGTGTTTATTGAGTTTGGCGGTAAAAAAAATGATGTCGATATAAAGTTGTGGCATATGAATTGTTTATATTTTTTAAACGTGTATTTTAGCAGTAAATTTAAACTGGAGAAAATGTTGAAGCATATTGTGCTCGATGGTTAAGGGACCGCCTGACAATTCCACCGACTGGGTTAAAATATCCGATGTATTTTATTTCAAAATACTTTTAAAATAACACATTGTCAAACTGTAAAGCTTGTATTACTTTTATAGGGATTTACAGTGAGTTGTTTGCCCCTTCATAGAGATGTACAGTACACAAATATTTAAATAATACATTTCTGCAAATTAAATTTTTCATGTAAAATTCTTGTGTAGGCTTATTGTACGTACAGTAAGGTAAATATCAGAAGTATTGTTTAAGGCGAGATATTGGCAAATATATTAAAATACATTCAGTCAGTTTGCCCACTAGGCAAATCTCCAGATGCTCGGAAATTTTAAAAAGCTTGTACGTGGCTTAATGCATTAAAACAGTGTTTTTAAAATACTAAACGCAATAAAAACTTTATTAATAATAAATAATTATGTACTGTACATAGTATGTATTTAGTAGCCTATAGTATTTTAATAATAATGTCGTTTGGTCGTCGGAACCATTGTGTGGGTGGGACAGGAACATTATTGGACTTTTTGAGATCCACTTTTACCGTCTCCCGTTCATGTCTGTGCACTTTTCAGAACGCCGTCATTCAAATCAATTCCACACGACATGACGAATGATAAATGAATAAATTAAACTTCATTTAGCTACAGCCTCCACACTGCTGCTTCCTCAAATCTATTGCACTTGGCTCATTCAGAGTCCATAGAAATGAAACAGCAAAGTAAACAATTGAGCGTACCTGCTGCCCGATACACTCCTACCCGATACTTTATTTAAACTTTTCGATTGTTTATTTTATTTTTTTATTGAAAACAACTGTCTTTCCAATATAATAAGAGATGTGAGGGAGAATGATTTCGGAAAAAGGCGGACGCGAACTCGGGTATCTCGCGTTACAAACTCTGATGGTATATGCTTTACCTCTTACGCCATTGAAACTTCGTAGACTAAACGTGTTATTTGTCGCTTTGTGTGAATAGACACGTTCTTTAAAAGGCACCAGACTACAGAAAATGTCAAATACTCCAGTATTTTTTTTTTTCTGGGGAAGGACCCACCCACATAACGTTGCAAGCCAAGTTAGCGTATTCCTTAAGCTTTACGCGTAATTAAACGCATTACGTTCTGATTCTGGATCTGCTTGTCTATACATCGTATGCTTTATTAATAATGTGTTTATTAGGTTTGGTCTTTTAAAAACACTGTTTTAATGCATTAAGCCACGTTAAGAATTTTCAATTTTCAAATGTCCCGGCATCTGGAGATACCGCCGGAAGTGCCGCTGCTTCCTTTTACACTGAAATGCCTTCCTTTTACACTGAAATGCCTTCCGTTTGCACTGAAATGCCTTCCGTTTACACTGAAATGCCTTTCGTTTGCACTGAAAAGTTCACGCACATCTACATATGAAATCACTTGCATACACGTATATACTCAGCTGAAACCAAGTATGGGTGTGTATGCGTGCAGCGAGTTTATATGTATGTGCGAGTGTTTATAGGTGTATATGCATGGAAGTTTATATGTATGTGCGAGTGTTTATAGGTGTATATGCATGGAAGTTTATATGTATGTGCGCGTGTTTAGAAGTGTATATGCATGGAAGTTTATATGTATGTGCGCGTGTTTATAGGTGTATATGCATGGAAGTTTATATGTATGTGCAAGTGTTTAGAAGTGTATATGCATGGAAGTTTATATGTATGTGCGCGTGTTTAGAAGTGTATATGCATGGAAGTTTATATGTATGTGCGCGTGTTTATAGGTGTATATGCATGGAAGTTTATATGTATGTGCAAGTGTTTAGAAGTGTATATGCATGGAAGTTTACAAACTTCCAATAAACAAACATGGATGCATAAATAACTAAAAACTGTGACTTGCCTCTCATACAAACCTTCCAATTAAACAACACATGGAGTAAAACTAAAACTGTGACTGCTCACTTTACACTTTTTTTCTCAGAAATACTCTTCCTATCTAAATGTGCGATTCTTGGCCGGAATAAGCTGCAATGTGGACCAGAAGTCTTGCTGGGGTCTGGTTCCGCGAGAGTAAGATCATTACATCATGCATTGGCCCAAATTCATAATCATCCATCTGTATGAGTTTAGGAATTACTGTTGAAAATGAAACCTGACTACACACAGAAGTGCTCATATGTTCTAATAAGAGAGAGGAGGAATGTTTTAGCACAGAGCAATCTGTCTCAAAATACCAATGATGTCTGACATCATGCTCTGGATATTCTAATTGGCCTCGGAGAGCCGGACGGAGCAGCAGCGTAATTGTGATGTATCATGCAGGATATACAGCCATATGCGGCAATGGATTTCCTCTCTTGTTATTTGTATTTCATCAGACGCAAAATACAGAGGCAGATCTACTACAGCTGAGCATTACTTAAAGCAGATGTACACATTTGATTATTGAAAATGGCGTCTTATGAGGGCTATTTCCAGGCTGGCTCACCAGGTTTTCAATGCTAATTGATTCATCACGGCATATAAAGAATACAGATGGCATTTGATCTATTTCTGGCATTTTGATCTATCACCGAAAACCCAGGAACTTGTTTTAAATTGCTAAAAATACAGACATTATAAAAGAAAACTAAAAAACTAAATCTGCTCAGGGTGGAGCAAAAAAAATAATTTGCCCTGGTAGTTTTCCTAAAAGTAATATATACAACATAATTTCAAAGAGAAACAAGAAAGTCAGACAATTATTTCTGCAGTAAGAGACAGAATAGCCTAGAGTACACATGAGAATAAATGAAAAGAATGATTATATCAACACCTGCACTAACTGCTTCTTTAAGTCAGCTTTTATTGTTATACTTTGTACCCAAAGCAATTTTCAAGTAGGTTTTACTTTTGTATATCTCTATTTTTTTATTTTATTTTCAGGTGTCATTAATCTGTGTTGCGAATTACTTTTTAGCTGCACTTCACAGTTTTATTTAAGTTTCCAACCACATTAACTTCCAATCCAGAACAAAATGTAATATACAGACATGTGAAACATCCATTTTGTCTTAAGGTTTGTCATTTCACAAGGTTCTCCCTAATGTAAAGTTAACGCCAATATTACAAATGTCAAACTCAACGCAACACCACTTAAAAGATGTACACTTAGCATCTGCTCTATGAAAGCACATTACAGTTTCGCAATGACAGACACCGCGTTCTTTTGTCACAGCCACTTTAATGGAGTGCAAAGACGTGCACGTCTGTGTAAAGAAAGAGCAAGCGTTGTGTTTTGGAATGCATTGTCACGGCTCGTCTCGGCGGTTTTGTGGTGCACCTTGCTCGAGGGAAACCATTCATTTATCAGGGCCGCTTTTATGGGGAAGATTTGCGCTGGAATTGAAATGTATTCCAAAGGATGGCCCCGAATTACAGTTTTGTGGAAATTAGATTAATGTACGACCCTCCTATTCTTGCTTTCATGGATTATACAACAACAGAGCTCTAATAGAGCTACCTAAAGCGCTGTAATGACTTTTGTGCTTAATCTATAGAAGATATCTTGACTGACACAGACAGTAATTAGTTATTATATGGAGTATGTAGGGTGGAAGGATGAACAGGCCCATTCATTATAAGCGTTTCTTGGCTTCAGCTTCGGTTATGGCTGTGAGCATCGTCCTTTCAGAGCATATGGAGCTATGAAATGTATTGAGTTCATGATAAATAAGTAATTTCTGATTTTTTTCTGGAGCATGGCAAAGCAAGACTGCTCACTCATAGTTAATATATAAAGTATGGTTCACTTGACATGACCACAAGGACGTTCAGCTAGCTACAGCTCTGTAAGCATGCTTTCATTCACCGGTAATACATTCAATGTTGGATATGTACTAAATACAGAAAAACAGGACTTGAAAGATCAACAGTTTTCCTAATAAATGTGTGAGCAAGCACAGTTTGCTGATATATCTATTTTTGGATCAAAACAACTCTTGATGTTCAGCTAGCTATTAATTAAACATGGACTCCTATCATATTTTTGTATTTATTGTGTTATGATTATTGAAGATTAATTTCCTCCGTAGTCACCCTTACGGTGCTAAAAGAGAAAAATGCAGCACTTAGGAGTCTGATCAGGAAATAAGAGACAAAAGTGGATCTAATAATCCCGAGTCCTCAAGGAACCTGCTTTGCTCAGGGAGTTTCTCACAGAACAAGTAGCCAAAAACAATGTACTTACAACTGCAGTAGCCAACAATAGACGCCCTTTTTAAATTTGTTTGTACACATGACCTACAGCTGCTGTTAAAATTAGCTACTGTTATCAGTATAAGATTATCTTATCAAAGGTCTAAAGTTAAACCATTGTAGTGAATAAAATATAAAAATATAAACTGAAACGTTTTATCGACATTTTAAAATGTAATGTATTCCTGTGATTCAAAGCTGAATTTACAGAATCGTACTCCAGTCTTCAGTGTCACGTGATCCTTCATAAGTAATTTCAATTTGCTGATGTGCTGCTCTCGAAATATTTCTTAGTATTATCAATATTGAAAACAGTTGTGCTGTTTAATATTTTTGTTGAAACAGTAACACGTTTACATTCTTTGACAAACAGAAATTTCAAAAGAACAGCATGAATAATAAGGCTTCAGAAGGCAACAAAATGCATTCTAGCTTCTGAAAGGCAGTACTAAATAAATAAATGTGTGTGTGTGTGTGTGCGTGCGTGCGTGCGTGCGTGCGTGCGTGTGCGTGTGTGTGTGTGTGTGTGTGTGTGCGTGTGTGTATGTGTATGTTTGTGTGTGTGTGTGTGTATACAATTATAAAAATGTGCACATTCATCCTGTTCAACAATGTTCACCCTCAGCACTTAATGCATTGTGTTTCCTTCTGGAGCATCAGTGAATGTTAAAACCTTTTGTAATAGTTATGTATGAGTCCCACAGTTGTCCTCAGTGTGAAAAAATGGATCACAAAATCATACACTCACTGCTGGAAAAGTGTTCAAATTTGCAAAAGATGCCGGAAAACCATAGAATATAGCACCATTGCGCTTTGGGTGTCCTGAGTTTGAGTCCTGACTTGTGGACCTTTCGCAATCTTGTCACCCTCCGGTTCTGTCTACTCACTGTCTTATCATAATAAAGGGAAAAATGCCAAAAATAATTATCTATAAAGTAAAACAAAAAAACAGCTCAAGGCCAGCAAGAACAACCATCATGTTCCGCTGCGGGTCGGGTGATTCTTCGCCTCCACGTCGTGCATTCAAATAGATTAATGCACAGCTAGCCGTTGATTATCCCTTACATATTAGCTTCATGTCGTTCCATATATGTAGGACCTTCATTTACTCTAATAAATGAGCGGCGGAGACTAACCCAGGAGAGAAGAAATTGTTAAAGTTGTTGTTTTTGCTTTCTTTGCACACAAAAAATATGATCATGGCTTCATACTATTAAGATTGTACCACTGATGTCACGTGGACTATTTTAACGATGTCCTTGCTTCCTTTCTGTGCCTTGAATGTGGTAGCTGTGTTGCAGTCTATGCAGGGTCAGAAAGCTCTCGAATTTGTGTTCTGGAGATGAGCGATGGTCTTACAGGTTTGAAAGGGTGAGTAATTAACAACAGAATTTTCATTTTTAGGTGAACCTATCCCTACAAAGATATTTTTTACTCGGTGTTCTCAAATGTTCATTTTGGAGTCTGCACTTATTTAATTGCATACTCTATATTTTTAAGCATTTGTCAGCTTAGGTAGCACTTATATTATCAGAGAAACATTCCACCCTCCATCCAACATAAGCTATCAGTCAATAGAGGCGTTGCGCCTCAGCCTTTGCCTGAGGATGGAGGGTCTGGAATCCTTAATGCGTCTGTTCGTGTTGCACGGCTCTGGATCAATCGCTGTGATAATCTCTGGCTGGGAATGAAATGAAGGCCTGCGGCGTGTCCAATCAGTGGGCGAGTCCTGCCAGGAATATATGTGGGATAAGTATTGTCATCAGGGCCATTAGTGTGGCTGGACTCTAATTCGGCTGAGGTAATTCCACAGACAAAGAGGAAGACCACTGGAGCTCTATTGAATAACACTGTGCTGCTGAGTCCATCTTTTTACATGATAAGATCTGAACATCCCTACTCTATCTGCTTCTAGTGCACAATGCTCAATTTCGGAGAACAATAAAAGTGTCTTTTAGCCAACCAGAATGAATTAGCGCTGACATTTCATAATATCAACTTCTGCACAAAATGATACTGAGTGGAGCAAACGCACATTTCAAACTATTTTCTTCACTCAGCTGACAAATGGAGCATACCACCACCAACAAAAGACTACTTTGTCATGCCATTGATGAATTTATGATTAACACCGCAGTTCATCTTGTCAATCAAATGCAATGTATGAGGGTGTTTTGCTGAAGTAGGGTTCTAGCAAGCTGCCTGTCTGTAAAGAGACTGTACAAGAATGTGATCGAAGACCTTGTCTTCAGAGCCTATTTTTAATTAAAGTGATAGTTAACCCAAAAATGACTATTCTGTCATAATTTACACACCTTTATGTGGTATCAAACCTCATGACTTTCTTTCTTCTGTTTAACATGCAGTAAAAGAAGATGATTTGAAAAATGTTGAGAAATGTAATTTTGTTTCATACATTGGAAGTCAATGGTAACTAAAAGAGTTTGGTTACCAACTTTCTTCAAAATATGTTCCACAACAGGGGGAAAAAGTCACAGGTTTGGAGTTTTTGGATGATCTCTTTAAAATATTAACATGAATATTAATGAACATTAATATAAATTCATATATGAATATAAAATCATATTTTTAAATGTTATTAATAAAATACATTTTGTGAGGGAAAAGTCAATACATTTATACCCCATTGACTTTCATTGCGTGTGCAAAACAGCTTAAACATTTTTTTTATATATTCTATGCAGGAAAAATATTTAGAAGGTTAAAAATTAAGACCAAATTTTAATCTTTGGGTAAGAGTCGGCAATCACGGGATGGGACAGGAGGCCTACAGACCCCATTTCTCATTCAGATGCCCTCCAAATGTTTATCATGCTTGTCAGCGAGGAGCAAACGATGGGATGCAGTCCAAATCTGTAAACAAACAAGTGCAGATTGCAAATTAAAAGCATTTATTGGAGGCATCCTGCATGACAGGAAGTTTAAACAGGTTTAACAGTGCCACGGAGCAGCCGCTTCCATGAAAACCTATAATAACTGAGCTTTAACATGTGCAGGGTCATCCTCAGTAGCTCAACTAAGACTTGTTCATGGGGAGAGGACACGACCCTGGCTGGGTTTACAGGCACAGCCCATCATCAGACGTGTGTTCAGCAAGGAGCCAGCTTTCGCTCTGCCCTGCAGGAGGCATGATGGGAGAGAAACTGCCGAGCAAGGCATTTCAGCATGTGCTTAACAACTCGCTCTCACCTTCCGTAATGTGTGCCGTACATGCTGTTGCCCCATAAACGCACCAGGCAGCTCTCTCCCATGCTCCATCTCTAAGGTTACGGGTCTGATAGCCGAGCGTGAGAGAGCACTAACTCTCAGCTCTTCCATGCTTTAATTCCTGCCCATTTAAACATTCCCCATTGATAAATGTGGAAAATCAATTTGCCGGTGTTGAATCTCATCCGCTGGGTGCTCATTAAACCCCTTGTGAGCCTGTTTCCATCAGAGCATATTGTGCCTGTGCAGCTAAACGGCTGATGGGAGCCCTGGTAATCACACATGGCCACATATCATGCTCTTACATGGGCCACTATCTGCTTTTAGCAGTTACAGCACAGTAAATGTCATATTATTGATGGCATTGTTTAAAAAAAACAATCAGGAGGGGTCAGGAGAAATAAAGTTTCAGACTTAGTCAATAAACAATAATTTTGAGTGAAAGTCTTTCACAGTCAACAATTAACAAGGATTTAAATTTAGACTTTTTTAAAGTATTTAAATTAACAAATTACTAATAGTAAAAAAAAATCTAATTCTACACTCTGTGTTAATATGGAGGACATATCTGTTTTTAATTTTTACAGGTGTTTAACCCATTGTTTGAATTTTGCATTGCATCGTGGTTTTAAGGAAATCTTTGTAATTTTAATGGAAATGTATTGGTACTTTTCTGCCAGGACACTACCAGATTGTTTATTACAATAATCTACATTAAAATGCTGAAAAATCATGAAACCAAAATGTAACATGCGATTATTTATTTCCCCCTCTCAATAATAATGATTCTTATTGATGAAAAGATCTTGAAAATTCTGAAATGTCAAAATTAATCACAGCTGATGATTTTAATATATGAATACTACCAGTTTTAATGAATAGAAAAGCCTGAAAACAAGCAGCTATGTCATAATTATAGCCGAAATACTGGAAATACCTGTATGGGGTGGGTCTTTGCATATGAATTTAAGTCAAAATGGTTGAAAACATTTATATAGATGGCCTCAAAGCTAATAGATACAGACTAACAGCCAACATTGATTTCATTAGGTCTTTAATCCTGTCCTATAAAGGCTAAACAAAAGTATCTACACCAACAATGGAAGTATGAGGGACAAAGGAAAGTTTCAAAAGTTTTTAGATTGAATTTTGATTGATTTTATTTCAATTTTCACACTCCATTTTCTCTTAATCTCAGCACAGCTGAGCCAAAACCGCCTGTCACAGGTCACGTCACAGTCGAAGACATTCAACTTTGGTAATAACTCGACAAAATGTGAAGTTAGTGTATTTAGCTTTTGCACAGCAGAATAACCTGCAATAAAAATACAGGTACGAGGAATCTTGGTCAAAACAGTCATCCGGGCATCGCATTTCATAAAGCAAACATAAAGATTGCTTTAGCTTTGCATCTTGTCCTTAGAGGGCATGCAATCTGGCACCTAAATAAAATACGTTATTTAAAAAAGCAGAAAACACCCAAGTCTGATGGAATTTCTCAATCGATATTGAGATAATTGCATGCAGGTCCCATGCAGTCTGTTTTGGCAGTTTACTTGGAGAACACTCAATAATGGAAAGATTCACTTGCGGAGTGTTTGCACTCAGGGCATTAGTCAACGCCTGGGTATTGATGGGTCTTGCCACAGTTGATTCATTAAAGGGACTTAGAGGAACTAGTAATGCACTTGTGGATCAGATAAAGCCACAATGCTGACACGCAGCCAAACGTTCAGCAACAGAGAGCTTGCCAAGGCAGTCTGCCATCAGACATTCATGCAGCACATACAGCAGTGTTAATAAAAGCACCGCTGCAGACCTCACACACTGCGACTGTGCATATAAAACAGACTCGAGCAGACACATCCCGCGTGAAATCAACTTGAATCGTGAAACCTATTTCAATGTAAATTGAAGTTCAGCTCTGTTTAAATTAATCATCCAAAACCGGATGATTTATATATGATGGAGGACACTGTTTACTGAGAATTGGTCATAATATTGTATGCTCTTCACTTTAATGTGGGCACATTTTAAAGACAAATAGCAAAGTGTGTGTTAAACAGAATAAAAAGCAATACTTCACTCAAAAAAAGTATTCATTTACATTGTTTCAAACCTATGACTTTATGTGCAAAACAAAGGTATTTGTGAAGAATATTCTGGCCAAGTGAATGAGAACTGAGGCTGTCAAGCTCAAAAATGACAAAACAGCACCATAAATACATCATAAATATATCCATAAGATGTGTGGACTATATTTGAAGTCTTCTGTAGTTACAATGTAACTGTGTTAATTACTTTGTAATTGTTGTGTGGAATTTACTTTATTCACTAAATATCTTGATATCTCTTTAATGAGAGTTCATGAGAGGAGTAGAATAAACCATTCTTTTGAATTTGACCTGTTGAATGAATCTGCACTTTTAAAACAAATCTGCACTGTTGTTTCAACTTAATAATTTGTTACCCCGCTGACTTAACATTTTTTGTTCATTCAACTAAAATATTCCAGTTGTCCCTTAAATTAACATTGAGTAGCTTACAATTTCAAGTTGACTTAACTAAAGAATTTAAGTCAGCGGGGCAACAAATTATTTTAAGTTGAAACAACTTTTTGGAAAAATAATTTTGTACAGTGTGTTAATGTAGTTCGCAAAACTGGACTGAATGATTTGTCCAAGAATCTGACTGATTTACCTCTTGAGTTCACTGAGTCAAAATTCAGCACGAGACATATGGACCACTTTAATGATACTTTTAAGGTACTTTTGCATCCATTTTGAAGCCTAAAAATCCACAGTCACCATTGCTAATAACTGAACAACGAATACATTTCTCATTTTGCATTCCACAGAGTCACACAGATTTGGAACGCCATAAAGGTTATTATATTATGCTGATTTACTAGCCCTTTAAACCTTTACTTTTCCTCCAGGTTTTTTAAACATATAATTCATTACAGGGTGATGATTCAGATAATAATTTCTGTATTCCTGGCACACTGACTCTCACCACTGCATTTTCTGTTTGACTTAATAAACCGTAATTGCTGGCAGCAATCAGTCTATTACGCTACTTCCTCTCATTCGAATCATTTAAATCACTTGAAATGGATTGTGGCACAATGAATATAATTTTCAGACTTTCAAAAGGAGGATGAGCAATTAACGCTTGTCGATTAAGCCTATGTCAGACAGAATACATCTCAAGAGTGACTGAAGAGAAATGGAAACACTCCCTCCGAGGTGATATCTTTAAATGAATAACCTGACATGATTAAACTAGATCAATTAAATCTTTCTGAGTGGAAAATTGGACCTCTTTTCAAACACATTACCATCAAAGCGAATGCTGTAAATAGCATAAACAATCGCAAAAGCGCTACTAGCAAACCGTAATGCCACTCTGAAGTACAATTAAACAGGTAGGTGATTAAAATCATGTGATATTCGCTTTTTAAACTCATCTAAAAGAAAGGGAAAAAAACATTATTACAGAGAAAATGAGCCTAAAACATCTGCGAAGAAACCACATTATTTCTCAGCAGCTACGAAGCCCCCAACAAACCCCTCAGCAGCTTGTCCCCCAACAAATTGCACTAGTCTATAGTTTGCTTGTTGACAGCGTATTCACTCCTGCCCTCCCGCTTTCCACTCTTCTCTCGCCGTATTGTTTACGTGTGTCTACACCGGGTCCTCCTCATTAGAAAAGGGCGACTATGCCAACAGAGGCGGCGCCCAAGCAGGGACTCCCGCCGTGTCAATCACATCCACTGCTCCAACTATCTTACAGCAATGACGTGCCAATCAATGCTTCATGACAGATTGATGAGCTGAGGCTCTCGGCTAGCAATACCGTTTGGAGGAGACCAAGGCCCAATCCATTCGCCAGATGAGATTTAGCCTAGTATTATCAAAGTGATTCATTACTTGCATCTAAACAGCGAGAATTACTCTGACTGAATGAACAGCCATCAGCCAAAGTCACATAAAATGGCTTACTCATTTACCATGTTGGTTATGTGATGTGGTGAGGAGCGCTGAAACACGGTGCATCTGTGAGTTTTAATGAACAGGGCTTATTTCACAGCCAATGTGCTTTTCTTCAAAGCAGGTAGGACAGCTGTTGCACAGAATCACATGTGTAATATACATCCCAAAAAAACTGCTTATCAAAAAGACATACAGCCTTTGACATGTCATTAGAAAGTCTTATCTTTTTTTTGTTCTCACTGACATTTATCAAACGATGGCAGTTATGCAAAGATTTTTTTTTTTTACCAAGCATTGCATCAATAATAAAATTGCAGTATAAACAAATACATATTTCATATATGCACATAATTCGAAAGATTTGGATTAGAAAGATTTATTTCATTTTACTACTTGTATATATATATATATATACATATAAATAATTTATTATTATTATTCCCCCCCAAAAAACAACTGTTCTTTTGATCAGAATTAGATTTCAATAATAATTAGATCTGATTAGATTTCTGAAGGATCATATAACACTGAAGACTGGAGTAATGATGCTGAGAAGACATTTCTGCCATCACAGCAAATAATTGCATTTTAAAATATATTATAATAAAAAAGTACTTTAAACTGAAATAACAAAAAAAAACGTAACATTGTGAAATATTAAATAAATGCAACTTTGATGAGAAAAAGTCTACAATATTTTTTATAAATAAATAAATAAAACATTATAATCTTAAAAATCAATTCTGAGATTTGCTTAAATTGGCAATAGTAATCTGAAATGAATAGCAGGGGAAATAAGCACAATTAAAAACGAAATATTAGCCAATATATACCCACAAAAAAGCCTCTTCGTTACAAATATTAACTGATAACCCATATAGTACCAAAATATTGTGCATTCCTATTTTATTATTCCATCTCTTCTTTTTTATTGTTGCATTTTCTCTAATACATGCATACATTTCTTTGTGTGTGTGCGTGTGCGTGTGTGTGCGTGTGTGTGTGTGTGTGTGTGTGTGCGTGCGTGTGTGCGTGCATGCGTGCGTGCGTGCGTGTGCGTGTGCATGTGTATGTGTGTGTGCAAAAATAATGTTCACTGGATCGGTATAACAAGACTAATGACACAATAAAAGCATGATTTTTGCTCCCTTGCAGGCATCCTGTGCAGAGCCTGCGTGTTAAAGTTGTACACAACACCATTTAGCAATTGTTACACTACAAACCTCATCTGTTACATTACTGTTGAATGCATGAAAACACCCTGGTCTTGCACGCTGGAATAAACATCCCAAACCTAGAGTATTTCAGAGATACTTACAGTAGCACAAAAGTGCACAGGCCTATCTCAGACGTGTAGTCAGAACGCAACATTTGTCGGATTCATCACGAAGCCTCCTCCTCAGAGAATGAATAATTTACTTGAGTAAGTCATATCAAATGGAACTTAAAAGGTATTTGTCTTTGCTCTTGAGTAATCCAAATGTTTTCCGTTGCGCAGAATGTATTATTCACCTGAGTGCGACTCGGAGTACGGCACTCAATGTTTCTGTGTTTGCGCTGGTCGACATCACACTTGCGCTCAGGGTGACAGATACCTCGTCTCTCCAACACGCCATAAAATCACCACAGACTTGGAGCTGTGCCAGACGCATGCAGTGGCGTTACCGTGTGTGGCTGCTGTGAAATATGTGGCACTATGCTGTCTCCGGCACTATTGCTTTAGACAAGGCTTGAGTGCCGGCCAGACTGCTTGTGATGCAAGATCACAGTGAAGGATCTGTCTCTCTCTCACACTCACTCAGTTTCATTCCCTCTTGGTCCAGCTTTAAGGATTTAATACCACTATTGATTTCTCCACTTTATGAGAGAGCCTTTTAAATGACATCAGCAAATGAACTTAGAAACTTTGTCCTGCAGCCTGACTTTGAACTCTGGGATTCGATGAAGAGGTGCTACTTATTGTACATGAAATTACTAGGACTGTCAGTCGATGCTACATTTAACATAATTAACTACAGGATATGCTGATTAAGTCATCAAATTAATTACATAGTGTTGTAGTTGAGACCAGCTGATTCAAGTTCACTGAGTGAAGACCAAGAGCAGAAAAAAAGTGTTGAGTCTGAATGAAGACCAAAACCATATGATCATGAGTCCTTGACAAGAACAATACCCTGAAAATATGCTATTGGGTTTGACTTTCACACACATAAACTATGGGTCATAATTTTGGAACAATTCAGATTTTTTATATATAAATTAAAAACAAATACTTTTTATCTTATGCTCACTAAGGCTGCAATTATTTGATCACAAATGCATTAAAAACAGTAATATTGTAAATTATTATTACAATTTTAAATCGGAAACCGTTATACACTACCCTTCAAAAGTTAAAGGTAAGAACGATTATAAAAAAACAATTAATACATTTATTCAGCAAGGAAGCAATACATTGATAAAAAATGAAAGTAAAGACTTTTTAATGTTACAAAATATTTATATTTTAAATAAATGATCTTCTTTTGAACTTTCTATACATCAAAGGATCCTAAAGGAAAACATATAATAATTTTCTTAAAAATATTAATCAGAAAAAACTGTTTTCAACATTGATAAGAAGAACCTTTGTTAATAATTAAGAACAAATAATAACTGACAATAACTGAAGACCAAATCGTCATATTGGAGTGATTTCTTAAGAGTCATGTGAGACTGAAGACTGAAGTAGTGATACTGAAATCACATGAATAAATTACACTCACATATATTCAAATAGAAAACAGTTATTTTAAATTGTAATAATATTTCACTGTGTTTCAGTTTTCATTGCATTTTAAACCAAATAAAATCAGCCTTGGTGAGCATAAGAAATACATTTTAAAAAACATTAACAAATCTTAATTACTCCAAATGTTGATTAATTGAGGCGAAAAATCCATCAAAGTAAAATAATTTAAAGAGATTATTGTAGCAGATGAGAAAATACTAGAAATAAAAAAGGGTTTTTTGAAATATCCTAATACTGACCTACAATTCACAGCAACACATTTTACACATTTAAACATCTCAGTGTTTACACAAGTGTTTAATTTCTGTTTATTATGTAACCGTCTGTATGTTCAATTTCTCCACCACAGCCTGTAAACTCTGTATGCCAGACCAAACTCAGTAGAACTGGATGGAGGTGGTGATTTCACCTGTGAGTGACCTCTCTCTGGGCATGCCCAAGCTGACACACACACACACACACACACAGATACAGGAATATATCTTGTTTGGACTGACTCCCAGATCAATTTGCATCATGCAGGGACAGATCTTATGTTGCAAACAAGCACCCTGGCTAGTGTTATCCCCTAGACAAACTACAGTACTTGTGTAATATTTTACTAGCAAGTCCTCTCGCGCCATATCATTATCTGCAGTCAGCTGTCAGATGTCATGGGGAAAATAAATAATGTGTATTTTATTTGTATTAGTTTGTTTATTGTAGTTTAAACAGTGTTCAAATTTGGAAAAATCACTGCAATAATACCACAGCAGCAGTCCTTTTTGAAGATTACGTGTTTGTGACATATAGGACTGTGTTAAAGTACATTATCTGACTCTAGTTTGTATACAATGGCCATTCAAAAATAAAAAAAATATTTTATTCAGCAAGGATGCTATAAATGTATCAAAATGTGACAGTCAAAACTTATTGTCACAACGGGTACACAGGGGGGCCAGGAACGAGGAACTTCTCTTATAAACACTTTAATTTCACAGATAACAGAGATCGCTGGAGACACACTTCACACAAGTAATGACGTTAAGACTCGACAAAGACACTGGGAACACTGAGGACTTATAAGGGGAAGTAAACGAGATAATTACAGACACAGGACTGGGGACTAATCAACTAAAGACACAGGGCTGGGAACTGATAATTACAAATGAGGACAGGAACAGGAACTGACCAAATATGGGCACGAGAGGAGGGGAAACACAAGACACAGAGAACACAGACCTGACATTACTCCCCCCTCCCGAACGGTGCGTCCCGCACCGTACACCATCCAACGGGGAGGGGGGGTGGGCGCTCTGGAGGCCTCAAGGGACACGGAGACAGGACAGGAGGCCTCCAGGGCGGCGCCCGTTCCAGGAGCCATGGCGGAGCGGGGAGCTCGGGCGGCCATGGCGGAGCGGAGAGCTCAGGCAGCCATGGTGGGTCAAGGGACTCGGGAGGCCATGGCGGATCGGGGAGCTTGGGTGGCCATGGTGGATCCGGGAACTCAGGAGGCCTTGGCGGGTCAGGGGACTCAGGAGGCCATGGCGGGTCAGGGAACTCGGGAGGCCATGGCGGATCGGGGAGCTTGGGTGGCCATGGTGGATCCGGGAACTCAGGAGGCCTTGACGGGTCAGGGGACTCAGGAGGCCATGGGGGGTGAGGGGACTCGGGAGGCCATGGCGGATCGGGGAGCATGGGCGGCCCGGGTGGATCCAGGGACTCAGGAGGCCATGGTGGATCCGGGGACTCGGGAGGCCATGGTGGTTAGTCCCCCCCCAAAATTTTTTGGGGGAAATTCCCCAGCAGGTGCTCTGGAGAGCTGGAAGGGGACAGCAGGGGCTCTGGAGAGCTAGACGGAACCGGCAGGAGCTCTGGAGAGCTGGACGGAGCCGGCAGGGGCTCCGGAGAGCTGGACGGAGCCGGCATGGGCTCTGGAGAGCTGGATGGAGCCGGCAGGGGCTCTGGAGAGCTGGACGGGACCGGCAGGGGCTCTGGAGAGCTGGACGGAGCCGGCAGGGGCTCTGGAGAGCTGGACGGAGCCGGCAGGGGCTCTGGAGAGCTGGACGGGACCGGCAGGGGCTCTGGAGAGCTGGACGGAACCGGCAGGGGCTCTGGAGAGCTGGACGGAGCCGGCAGGGGCTCTGGAGAGCTGGACGGAGCCGGCAGGGGCTCTGGAGAGCTGGACGGAACCGGCAGGGGCTCTGGAGAGCTGGACGGAGCCAGCAGGGGCTCTGGAGAGCTGGACGGAGCCAGCAGGGGCTCTTGAGAGCTGGACGGAGCCAGCAGGAGCTCTGGAGAGCTGGACGGAGTCAGCAGGGGCTCTGGAGAGCTGGACGGAGCCAGCAGGGGCTCTGGAGAGCTGGACGGAGCCAGCAGGGGCTCTGGAGAGCTGGACGGGACCAGCAGGGGCTCTTGAGAGCTGGACGGAGCCAGCAGGGGCTCTGGAGAGCTGGACGGAGCCAGCAGGGGCTCTGGAGAGCTGGACGGAGCCGGCACTGGAGGACGCTGGCGAGGAGCCGGCACTGGAGGACGCTGGCGAGGAACCGGCACTGGAGGACGCTGGCGAGGAACCGGCACTGGAGGACGCTCTGACAGCGCAGCGTCTCGGGGGCGCTCTGGCAGCGCAGCGTCTAGGGGGAGCTCTGGAAGCGCAGCGTCTCGGGGGCGCTCGGGAAGCGCAATCTCTCGGGGGCGCTCGGGAAGCGCAATCTCTCGGGGGCGCTCGGGAAGCGCGGGAACTCTACGGCGCTCGGGAAGCGCAATCTCTCGGGGGCGCTCGGGAAGCGCAATCTCTCGGGGGCGCTCGGGAAGCGCTGAACTGGAAGGTGAGCTGGGCGGGACCAGCGGAGACGAAGATGAGCTGGTTCCGACTCGGGACCGGAAACTTCCCAGACACCGGAAAATACCCTCTCTCCAACACAATCCCGTGGTGTCTGGGAGATCCATGGGGCGATGGTAAGAGGCCCCGAGCCGAAACAGGTGGAGGATGGCCGCGTCATGCATCTCCGTCCCCGCCGCGAGCCTGCAGAATTCCCCGGCGAACTCCACGAAGGGGCGGTCTCGCCGGCTAAGGGCAAGGACGCTGGCGGCGAACTCCATAGCCTCGGAGGAAGAGGATGAATTGGTTCGGTCGAGTCTTCTGTCACAACGGGTACACAGGGGGGCCAGGAACGAGGAGGCGAGGAACTTCTCTTATAAACACTTTAATTTCACAGATAACAGAGATCGCTGGAGACACACTTCACACAAGTAATGACGTTAAGACTCGACAAAGACACTGGGAACACTGAGGACTTATAAGGGGAAGTAAACGAGATAATTACAGACACAGGACTGGGGACTAATCAACTAAAGACACAGGGCTGGGAACTGATAATTACAAATGAGGACAGGAACAGGAACTGACCAAATATGGGCACGAGAGGAGGGGAAACACAAGACACAGAGAACACAGACCTGACACTTATACACTGTTCATTTCAAATCAAGTTGTTGTTGTTGTTTTTTTACTTTCTATACATAAAAAAATATTTAGCAGAACAACCAAGATAATCTCAGTTTTAGCGAGATGAATATTTTAAGTAGATCTACGAAATCTGTTCTCTTATATTTATATTTATTACTTGCCTCTGGTATTTAGACATTCAAACATTTTATGTGGCAAAGTGTCAAATTCTTACTCTTTGTGTTTTTTTTGTCTTCTAAAACCATAACATATCATCATCTAATTGACAAATTATGTCACATAGCTCTTTTCAGTAATGAATATGTTTGACTTGTTTGCCTTGAAAGTGTCTCACTTGGTGGGAGCTCGACAGTGATTTGTCACTATACTGGTTTGTATAGCATTAGAACAATGAAACCGCAAGCAGCCTATTCCAGTAGGAGCCAGCAGGACGCTTGCATGCACAAATGGATCGCTTGCCTAATGACTGCCCGTTCAGTGTCTTTCACTTAATTAGTTTCCCATGCCTTCAGTCAGTAAATAAGTCTGAAATGTACACACCAGACTAAATGATGCTCACAATCTCCCCTTGAAGTGATCTTTGTTGATGCTTGGTTGAAAGGGAAAGGACTGCTAGTGTTCTCCTTAACTTGTAAAACGAATGAATCACTCAATTAAAATATCTCTCAACAGTCTTATAATATTGCTTATGGCACTTTCCCAATAAATATGGCAATTTGATGGCATTGCCAGTGTGATTGTCCTCCCCTGACTCTCTGTGTGTTGTTGGTATCTTTCTTTTTATTGGGCACAGTAGTATATACGTGATGTAACGCAGGGGAGCCTTCGGAGAACAACAAAGGACATTTATCTTTTCAACTGATAAGTCCTACAGCAACATCACGGTGTGAATGAAGAAATGATTTGTCAGCGCAGCCATTTCTTCCAAAACAAAGACGTTCAAACTCTCAAAGTCACCGCGGTTTCTTCTTCCTTTCTTCACACCTGCCAGACATCACGAGTAACACCCTAATCTTCCTGTTGATTTGAAATGTAATTAGTTGTACAGTACACAAGATCTGAAGAGAAAATAGCTAATTATCTATTTGTTTGGGTTTTCGTTTAAAGAGGCTCAGATAATTGGCTTTGTTCACACAGACAAAGCGTTTGGGAGTGACAACTGTATTTACTAACAGGTGTGGCTCTCAAATGATCCTGTTCACATACTTTCGTTAGCTTAAATAAAGCCTGTAACCACTGCCAAAGAAAACTCTGCTTAAACCAGCTAAACTGATTTTACAGCCCAAAGAAAACAATTCTTTTGCTGGTTTAGCTGGTCTCTTAGACCTTAGCTAGGCTGGTTCTTAGCTTTACCAACTAAAATGTCCCCCAAAGCGGTGGTTCTTAACCAAGTGACCAGAGCATATGGTCTCACAATGACTTAAAATTATTAGAAATAACATAAAGCAAGCTTTAAAAATAGGTGTTTTATCTTAAAAAAACAGGGTTCACACAGGATTACACAGCATGGATATATGAGGAAGCCTAATTGTAAAAGTGTGATTTCCCTGAGACCTGGGAAAGTCATGTCATTTCATAATTTTTCAAATATGGATTGCAATTTTGAAATAATATTCATTCATTCATTCATTTATTCATAATTAATATTTGTTTTAGTCAGGCAAACCTCTAAAATATTTATTGGATAGAAATTGTGAGTAAAATATTAGTCTTATTATGAAAAATAGCAGTATTTTTCAAAATCTTTATCCAGTATATTACAAATAACTGGAAAAGTCATTTAAACGTATTGCTTAAAAAGAGTGGGAGCCTTGAAGAACATTCCACTCATACAATTTAAATATTTTATAATAATCATTTTAATCAATGGACTCTTTTTAATTAACTTGATTTGCCTAAAATCTTAAGAATAATGATAATAGTAATAACATTTAATATTTCAATACATCATATAAAACCCAGAAAACGTATTAAAAAGTGTTTTATATCATATAAAATTATTATATTATATATATTATATATAGTCATAAATATTGGCACCCTTGGTAAATATGATCAAAGAAGGCTGTGAAAATTCATCTGCATTGTTAATCCTTTTGATCCTTTATTTAAAAAATTTATACAAATCTAACCTTTCATTAGATAATATGAATTTAAAATGGGGTGAAATATCATTATGAAATAAATGTTTTTCTCAAATACACGTTGGAAACAATTATTAGCACCCCTAGAAATTCTTACGAGTAAAGAAATATCTCTGAAGTATATTCCCATTCATAATCACAATTTTGAGCAATCCAGGGTGATTATGAATATGAAAGTATCCAGCCATGGCTTCCTGCGTCACAGAAATATAAATAGGAGGAAAACAAAGCCCAAATTCCCTTAATAATCCATCACAATGATAAAAACCAAAGAATATATTTCTGATGTGCAGAAAAAGATAATTCAGCTTCACAAATTAGTGAAGTGGCTTTAAGAAAAGAGCTAGAGCAGTGAAAAGTCCCATTTCCACCATCAGGGCAATAATTAAGAATTTCCAATCAACAGAAAATGTTACGAAACTGCCTGGAAGAGGACGTGTGTCTATATCGTCCTAATGCACGGTGAGAAGGAGAGTTTGAGTGGCTAAAGACTCTCCAAGGACCACAGCTGGAGAATTGCAGAAAATAGTTGAGTCTCGGGGTCAGAAAAAAATGTTGTTTGGGAAGATTTCAAGAGAAATTATCCTAGCTCGTCCAAAAATAAACTCCAGCATATTCAGTTATCAGACACGACTGAAACTTCAAATGGGACGGGCGTCTATGGTCAGGTGAAACAAAAAAATAGCTTTAGCAGCAAACACTCAAGATGTGTTTGGTGAACACAGGGACAAAAACTACCCCATGTGTACAATGAAATATGCTGCTGCATTTTTTATGTTATGGGCCTATATTTCTTCTGGAGGTCCTTGACAGGACATTGTCTGAAGGATCTGGAGTGATTCTGGATGAAGAAAGGGTCTCTGATATCTTGTCATGTGTTCTCTAACATCATCAGGCATTATAGGAGAAAATATAGAGCTGTTAAACTGGCAACTGATGGTTTCAAAAAGTATTGAATAAAAGGCTGCCATTAATTCTGGCCAGTGTGTATTAGAGAAAAAGCTTTTATTTCATAATGGTATTTCCCCCAAATTCATATTATCAAATGAAAGGTTAGATATTAGTGTTTTTTTTTATAAAAGATCAAAAGAATTAACAATGCAGATTCATTTTCAAAGCCTTCTTTGATCATATTTACCAAAGGTGCGGATATTTTCGGTCATGACTTTATATACATAATATTTTTTTAAGGACTTGTATATTATGTGATATTACTACACAATCTATTTTATCACTATCTATTCTATCTGTTATATTCACAATTTTACATATGTAGACTATATGATGGTTTTCTAGAATTTGCACCTAGGAACTGAAAGAAAATATCTCCCACTGCGTAACCATAACATCAGTGACTAACGTAAATATCTAAGAATGCAACATCCATAACGTTGGGACATCTTATCACAATTGACAGGATGTTATTTAATAAATGAGTCCAATCATAAGTTCATCCATCAAATCTTAATTAACTGCCAGCAGTTTTGAATTGCAAAGCGCATCATTTGGAGCGTGCCCAGACCACAAAACTGAAGGCAGCAGCTCTGTTGGAAAACACCGGCTGCTTCTGAAAGCTTCAGTCGAGACACAAACTCATCTCACCCTCAAAAGTCCTGAAAATTTAAGGAAGTTAGTTCGGTTACATAAAGGCCATGTCACTCTGGGTTAGAACCAAATTATATGCAAAAGTTACTGAATTTAGCCTTGTTAAAACAGGACTGGCATTGTATTCAGCTGCTGTGTCAAAGTAACCACTCTTCACAAGCTCTCCATAGCAAGAGCCCTCGGTTTGACAGGTAAAACGCAGATGGTGCCAATGAGAAAAGAGTCTTTCTCTCTCTTTCTCTCTGTTCTGCCTGTTAGATCTCCTGCCTTTTCGAATCCATTTAGCAGCCTGGATGTAAGACAGCGAATTATCCTCGTATGTCACGCCACTGATACACGCTGCCTGACATACGTCCATCAGCGTAATGCCCTCAAAGAGCGATCGTGACTACCCCGAGAACTTCTGCTCCAAATGTGATTGACTGTAGCCCCCGCTTCAACTCGAGTCTTGATGGGCGACGTGCATCCAGCAGTTGTTGAATCATGCATGGATGGAAGGTGCCCAGACAGCGAGGCGACTGAGTTATGGTCTTATTTGTGTACTGTGTTCAGACTCCCCCTCTTCTTCCTCTCTTCTCTTGGTGTAAACAGCACAGTGCACAAACCCTACCGTGACAACTGTGCCACACAGTCAGACAGGAAGTCCTTTACAAGCATGCTGACATGAGTCTGTGCCAGCAGGGACGAGAGCGGGGTGTTTGCTAACAGCACAGAGCTCATCTCCCAGCAGCCGTTGCTACTTTACGCTGTACTGTGTAAATCACACAAACCTCACACATCATCAGCGCATGCCCTCATATTACCATCTATAACACAGAGGAAACCATTCCAATGATGTATTCTAGATATAAGAATCAATATCTAATTTAAAAGAACTGATGCTGGAACATGACTGTAATTTCCTCACTGCTCACTTTTTCAAGACGTCTCACAGAGTATTGAAATGCCAGCCAAGTACTGATATTTCATATAAAAATGTATAACAAAATGTAAAACAAATTGTATTATTACAAAATAAATAATTACAATAAATAGTAATTAAAATATTTAAACAATTACAAGTATACTATTATTAATATAAAACGATTTATCTAAATTGTTATTAAATTAAACTGAATATTTATTTTATTATTTTATTTTATTAAGATGTCCCTGATCTGTGTTTAAATTCTATTATAGAAATTCAATCTTGAAGTACTACTTTCTGTTTGAGCAAGCAGAAAGCATCACACAGAGTGCGTTCTCCACTTCATAAAAAGGATGGATGAATTACTATACAATCGAAAACATTTTTCACTTAACACAATACTGTGAAAAATACTGCATTCATGGCACAAGACAATATAAGAACAGCAAGAAAACAGCCAAAGACATAAGTCTTCAAGTGCTTTACAAAATAATAATCATAAAATAAAACAAAGAATAAAAAACTCAACAGATTAAATCTCAAAAACTGCATTATATATGGCAATATGGCAGAATGGGTCTGCTTTTAAATAAAAAAGGCTATTGCCTGAAGGTAAAGTAATCGCGTCACTGAAGCTCTGGTTTCAGTGTTGGGAAATTCTCATTTGGGATTGCTCATGCACGCTGGCTGGACCAGACTGAAATAAAAAACATTTATAGGACAGTTTATTTTAGATTGTATTGCTGATTTTAAATGTTATTTAAATGTAAATTTGGCAAGCAGTTTTCGAGATTTCAGTAGCTGCCCACTGAAGTAGACAGGAGTTGGTCTTGCATGAGTAAAATAGTAATAAGTAAAATGAGTAAAAGGTAATTTGATTGTATTTTGTGTGAACGTCAACCTCAGGCAGTATGCATCTGGCAGGATACGGTCAATTAATGACATCATTTTCAACAATTCAACAACAATTATTTACAGCATTTACTAAAGTTCACCCAAAAAATGTAACTTCTGTCACCATTTATTCTCCCTGATCCTGACTCTACCTGTTCTAAACCTGTTTGACTTTCTTATTGATCAATTCAATAAAATGAAAAAACATGCATGTATATATTATGTATTTAAAAAAATAAATGTTGATAACAAAACAGATTAGGTTCCCAAAATACAAAAATACAATTAAAGAAGAAACTGTTGGGTTACCAACATTCTTCAAAATATCTTTATGCTCCACAGACAAAAGAAAATCACACATGTTTGGAACAACATGAGGGTAAATAAATGATTACAGAATATAAATGTTTGGGTGGACTCTCCCTTTAATATAGGTTACTGTTAATTTATACATATTGTTCAGTATTAATTTATGTTAATTCATAATAGATAAACATTTGCTAAATAATAAATAGATAGGTATATGAAAAATAGGTACAGTATATGAAGAAATTAGCTACCATTAACCAATAAATGCTATCATCTCACATACAAAAACATTTCTTGGCTTTGGATAAAACCGTCTGCTAAATGCATAAATGTAAACGTAATGTTAGCTACTGCAATAAGTAATGACTTGAACTAACGAATTGAACCATACTGTAAAGTCTTGCAGATATAAATTCAATGAATTCAGTTTAATAAATGTCATCTCACAAATAAATTTGCTTGCTTGACAGCCCTAATGCAACTACACAGGAGAAATGGCATTTCCCCATCACATGTGCATTTATAAAGAGTCATGAATGACACAGAGGAGTCACTGTTCATGACAGCTTTTAATAGAACAGCACAAGTACATCACAGTGAGTGCCGGCAGATGTATGTTACGCATGAAGAGAGGAGCAATGGCATCCTCGGGGATGCGGTTCCAGCCTCATAGGTATGTGGAAAAGGTTCTGCCGCCTCTGATCAGATAGCGGCAGCTGCTGAAGCCCTAGCTC
Organism: Oxygymnocypris stewartii; assembly: GCA_003573665.1. Taxonomy (NCBI): domain Eukaryota; kingdom Metazoa; phylum Chordata; class Actinopteri; order Cypriniformes; family Cyprinidae; genus Oxygymnocypris; species Oxygymnocypris stewartii. The sequence goes on along the minus strand of QVTF01006561.1, from coordinate 1,451,883 downwards.
TGTTCTCAGACCTGCCCTGATCCTCTTTTCCTCCTGAACTTCCAATACGAACCCTGCACTTCAAGCATGACGAATAATGGATTACGGGGATTAGAGGTAGACGAACATGAGAAGAGGCATATGTTTTGAACCTCCTCCTGACCTAGATGTATGTGCATGGGAAGGACAGATAAAGCCTCATGTGTGCGCATGTTGCGTTGATACGGCAAACCAAGAGGGGGTGGCGCTGGCTACCACGCTCGTGATTGGCCGTGTTTCGGTGTGAGGCTAGAAGTAATTTACGAAAGATAATTGTACATTTCCGGAGGGAAAGGAAGAGGCAGTGAAAGGCAATAAAAGAATGAGTCGACATCGCCATGCACAAATGGTGCTAATGAGGACGGTGATCAGGACTAAATGAATCCAATTAAGAAGTTGTTATTCTCAGACCTCATGAATCTCTGTGCATTCCTCAGGGATTTACGGTCACTCTGCGAAGGAAATGTGGACAATCTGACCATCCCTTTCGGTTCTAATAGAAACATGTGACCGTCCTTCTCTAGGATGGTCTACAGTGTTAAAGGAGCCAACAAAGCGAAGTGTCTAAGGCCACCAGGCCCCTGGGATTGGCAGTAGAAAAACGATGGGATTACCCGGGGATTAAGCAATGATAAGTATGGAAACAAAACCACTTTAAGAAGACACTTTAATTTTACTGAGCCAAGTTTGAAAGCAGACAATAAAGCTCTTTAGTGTAACCCCTGTGGGAATAAATGGCTTATAAATGGAGGATAATAGCAGAAGAAGTAGCCACTGCAGGACTCTGATGAGCAGGAAGACGAGAGGAGGAAGAACAATAGCACTTGTGGCTCCTCGCCTCCTGACTGAATGTGAATTACAGCGACAAGGCACTTCTTGCCATCGACTTCCAGTGTCACATGCATGTTCATTCACTTCCAGAGCCGATTCATTGTTATGAAATCATAAATGTGGCGCTAGACACCAAGAGATTGTTTTGAATGAGAAAACCACAACACATCTGAAAGGAACAGCAGCTAAATCTTAAAGAACTGTAGAGTGAGATTAGTAGTTTTTAATTGAGAGCGGAAGTCCATTTTATGTTCAACTAGCTTGAGCAAACAAAACAACACTTTTCAAACAGGTTTCTTAGATTGTAAAAACAGACAGTCCGGCCCAAAATGCATGCCATAGTTTGAGGCAATGTTGGGCTAGTCAGGATGCTCATATGCTAATGCTATTGTTTATTAGTGCCACAAATCTACAGTATTTACATTTTTTAGGGAAATCCTCACCCAACATTGACAGAATATTTTTGTCATTTATGAGCCAACGCTTGCCCGCCATTGATGGAAGTTTCGGTCTTTCCGTGTCTTCACTGGTGTACAGTAGGAGGCACTATTGTACATCTGAACGAAAAAAATATAACGTCTAGATCAAAACACGATAAAGAAGCAGCAACAAGCGATCGGAGGTGTAAGCAGATGCATATGTAAAACAATGCAATTATACAAAATTATATAAATCAAAACTGCCTATCGTTACCGAATTAAATGTCAATCCAGGAAGTAGAAGCAACTTGATGGAAGCAATTTATTCCATCTATTTGATCATCGATCTGAATGTTCTCTTGATAAAAGATGTACTCGTTGACAAAAACATGATTTTCTCAGCTTTTTGTTCAAAATGTTGCTTTTTAAATGAAACTTGCGCATAATCAAGTGTTGATAAAAAAACAGAATGCATGAAGCTAGACTAAAATAATTTTGTTGTTGTTGTTGTTTAAGCAGAGACTGTTCTTTATTTTGACATATTCAGATATTCAAACAACAAAATATTTTGGGGGCCATGAACATTTGAATCATCATTGAATATGATTAAAATTGCTTATTTTTTTTAAAAAGCTTGCGGGGAAAAAAATAAAAATATGGCTTACTCATAGCAGTCCGTGTATATGGAGAAAGTATTTTAACATCAAAGAGATTGCATGCACACTTCAGCTTTAAGGGCAAATCAGCTGAATTGAAATTGTAATTTAGCTCTGAAAGTCTATTCCACTGCCTGTTGACTCTGGACCGGATGATCTTTTGATAGAGTTCCAGATGGTGGGAGTGTGAACATACAATGAGACGAGGGAAACAAATCCCTCCTGATGCCGCTAGGCTTCCTTTTACACCTCTCAGTGTAGGTGTCCATAATAGACGGGAAATAGTAATGGACTCGGTCATTTTTACAACTGGCTGCAGGGCCCTTCTGTTTGAGGTGGAGCGGTTCACACCAGACATTAATGCAGCAGGTCAGGATACACAGTAAGCAAACATCTTTGAAGTTTGGGGTTGATAATATCTTCTTATGGTTTTTAATGTGTTCAAGTTTTCATTTATTAAATAAAAATGCAATAAAACAGTAATATTGTGAAATATTATTACATTTTAAAAGATTTGTCTATTTTTATATATTTTAAAATGTAAAGCTGAATTGTCATCCTCATTACTCCAGTATTTTATTTGGGGGGGGGGGGGGGTTGTTTTAAGCATGTTTAAAAACACTATTTGCCAATAATGTAAGAAAGTGTAACTTGAAGTGTCTTACTCATATTATCATATATTTTCTCAAGTTTATTTAGTTAGTTTTAAGGATATTTTAGTGAGGGATTCTGTGAAGCAGATGAGGATTTGGGGAAGCAGTGGTTGGAAAGAGTCAGCCGAGTACACGAGGTAGAGAGAAACGGGAAAACAAAAGGCATGGATCTAGTTAGTCGAATGGTTCGAGGCCCTTGGTGATTTGTGAGTCTTAAGGCACCACATCTGCAGGTGTGTCACACTAAAGGAGGGTCAACCGGGTGTAACATATACGACAACAGAGAGGCTTATCTTAATTCTGAAGGCTAGAAAATCTAAGATCCCATTCACGCGTAGTCCCTCTAATCAATGTGGACAGGTAATTCAGATGAGAGCAGGAGAGAGCTTACTGCTTTCAGCTCAGCGCTGCTGCGTGGCAACTGCAAGGCACACAAGCTCTCTCATACACACACACAGACACACACACACACACACATCTATACCCGCAGCAATTTAATCAAACGCACTTAGAGCAGGCAATAACAATAGGTATTATGTAACATAATCATCCACATGATCCAGGGCTGAGATTACTAATAACATGAAGTGATGAGCAGAACTGTGTTTAAATACCCCTATATTCACTCCCTAATTGTTCAAACCTGCCAAAGATCTTCGCAGAGAAACCCCTGAGAAAACATAGCCACAGCTCTTTGGCGTGTAGAGCAGGAAACCAAGAATGACTCAAATTAACTGAAAGCATTTGGGGAGGATTCGTAAATGAATCCTTCCAAAAGAAAAGACAAGTGTATTTGTTTCTGGCTTTGGGCGCACGCAGTCGAATGCCATTAGATGAGTCATGTGCATACAGTATCTCTCCATTACGGTCATCAGTTGTGGACTGAGCAGGTGGTTTACAAGTGTGTAACGCAGCATGCAGGCCAGAGTCTGGGGTTTGCTCTCCAGCCTCTGCTGAGTCTCCGATCAGCTGCTGCAGAAAACACACCACACACCTGATGGGGCTAGTTCTCACATTGTTTAACTCCAGCATCTCTATTATATCAGAGGGATTTGCACATACTGTTTTTGCACATCCTACGTGTTTGCACATCTTACTGTTTTGCACTTTTCTTTATTCTACTGCACATTTTACTTTTTATTTCTTTTTTTACCTATATATATGCTCTTGTGTGGTGTTACTTTTATATAATTTTTTATTCTTTGCACTGTCCACTGAGTGGACCTGATTTGACCTACATTTCACTTTTGATTATACCCTGTATAATTTATTATGTGACAAATAAAGAAACCTTGAACCTTGGATATATTCATTTTTTAAAGGCAATTTCTGTATTTGCACATACTTTTATGTCTTAGCCAAAACAAAAAGCAAATATTGTACACTTTCATTGTTATTGTCCAAGAAAAGATTCATAGTTCACTGAACACAAGTTCATCTTTTGTGGTGTATGTTGTCACATTAAACAGCCTATTATAACATTAAGTTTATTTATAAGATATTTCATAAATGCATTACATTTAAAACATCTGATAAAAGTATATGTTTATATATATTTTTATTTAGCAAGGATGCATAACATTTTGCAAAAGTAAAAATGAAAATATAATCCAAATGTCTTTACAATTTCAAATAAATGCTGTTCTTTAGAAATTTCTAGTTATCAAAGTATAACAGTACAGCTGTTTTCAACATTGAAAATAATAATATATGTTTGTTGAGCAGCAAATTAGCATATTACAATTATTTCCGAAGGATTATGTGACACTGAAGACTGGAGTAATGAAAAGAGATGCTGAAAATGTAGCTTCACCAATAAAGGAATACATTATATTTTAAAATATATTACAATACAAAATATTTATCTTAAATAGTTATAATATTTCACAATGTTACTGTTTTTATTCGATTTTTTATCAAATATGTGCACCATTGGTAAGCATAAGAGACTTATTTAGTTAAAAGGATGAAACACACAAAAAATGCAATTAAGATGTTTTCAACTAGATGTTTCAACTACAAAAGCTATACATATACACATATATAGAAAACAAGCATTTGTGTAATTTGACTTACAATTCAAAACCTTACTGAGATATGTGACCCTGGTCCACAAAACCAGTCATAAGGGTGCATTTATCTTTCAAAATTGAGATGTATACATCATCTGAATGCTGAATAAATAAGCCTTCTGTTATTGTATGGTTTGTTAGGATATGACAACATTTGGTTGAGATACAAGTATTTGATAATCTGGAATTTGAAAAATCTAAATATTGAGAAAATTTGCCTTTTAAAATGGTCAAAATGAAGTCCTTAGCAATGCATATTACTAAGTTTTAATATTTTGCAGAAGGACATTTACAAAATATCGTCATGGAACATGATCATTACCTGCCTGCTACCTACATTACCATTATCCTGATGATTTTTGGCATAAAAGAAAAATCCATAATTTTGACCCATACAATGTATTTTTGTCTATTGCCATAAGACTGGTTTTGTGGTCCGTCACATATAGTCTTTGTGACAAATTACATTCCTCTGTAACAATTAGCCCCAGTGTCCCTTACAACATGCTATGATGGCAGCTGCAAAAGAAAGCAATGGTTTCAGAAGATCCGCAACAGTTGCTTCTATATCTTACTACAAAACATAGGAAATCTAGTGTGCCGCTGAGAAATATAACAGGCACAAATGTCTTAAATTATTAAGCAGCTCTCAAAAATGCTTCTGTTCCTCTTTGCACCAAAACTTCAAATTACAGCATGTAAAAATGGTAAAATCCAATGAGCCGTGGCACTGTTAAATATCCCCCGGCTCACTAAAGCAGAAGTAAAGCAGAGTGGAAGCAGTACTGATTTCCACAGACATAGTCTTCTGACTTTCCCTTTGATACACCATGCTTTTCAAAACTCATAGCAGGGGTCATAGGGCATCTGTCTGCCCATTGTCATGTAAAGTAACATTTTGACTTTGACTTCATTATTCAGTATCAGCAAAGGCAACTGGTTCTCTGGGCAATTGAGCATTCCTGTTTTTCCCATGATCCAAACAGACCAAGCAAGAAGAGATCAACTCCAGAGGTCATAGCAATCTGCATTTTATTGTCTCACACACTAACCATTATTGTTACCTCTGAGCAGGGCAGAGAAATGCTAAAGCGTGAGTTGTACAGAGCCTGAGAGGAGTGAACGCAGATGCAATCCAGCGCAAACATGGGCATGACAGAGGCAGCAGTAACCTCAGGGCCCACTGCCAGCGTCTTACACTAGAACTATGCACCTGCTGCCAAAATGTGTTGTCCACACACACATATACGAGCAAAATATACTCCGGCAAGCACATGGAACCACAGAAAACTGTCAAAAACATAAACAGATTTGCTTTACAGAATGATGATGACAACATAATACGACAGACATAGATTTCTAAATGGATTTAAAGGTCTGCACCACAGAAAAAAAATTGGCACAAAAACTGCTTAAAAGAGCATATATATGGACTGTTTCTAAGACACCGTGTGTGTGATATTGCTTTTGTACAACAGTTCAATAAACAAGCCAATGAAAACAATCAAAGCTTTTGATGTAACACCAAGCAACACATACACTCTCTAAAATTTAATAAAATAAAATAAAATTCAAAAGTGCATTCCTCAATAAAATACTATTTCAGTTTTTCAACTACACAATTTTTTATTCTTTTTTAACTTCTTTGTTAGTATTTGTGACATTTACTAGCAATTTTATAGTGGAAGCCATTTCAAAGTAAATGCTGCACCTTGTTTTTCAGTACAATAGTGGTGTTTTGTTCCTGAGGATCCTTTGCTTTGGAAAATAAAAATAAATGCTTGTGTAAATTATTCAATGACTCACCTTTATGAGAATAAACAGAATATCAATTACAAGTAGCGATAGAAGGAGAAAGGAAACTATATCAGGGAATGACCTCAAGCCAGGACTCAAACATGGCTCAAAGCGCAGGGTATGGCTCTGACAAGATTAAGCTTTTGAACAAAATTCAATTCAAATGACTTATATAAACATAAATACAGTCAGCTACTGACGTAAAATGTAAACGGCAGAAAAAAGCTGCTTAAAAATCTCCACAACATAAAAGTACCACAAACCAAATCCAAATTGGTTTGAAACAGTGTGTTTGCAAATACTCTACTCTTTGATATTTCGCAGTTGCACTGAATTGTTTTCTCTCCCGCTGGGCGTAATGCACCCTTGTCAATATGAGACGTAATGTTATAAATGAACTTTTCCATTAAGTGTATTAATGATGTCCTGGTGAGAGCAGTGTACTGTATCGATTTCCATTTCAAAAATAAAATAAAAGCGAGCAGTAAAATAAAAAGTAAAATCTGTAAATACCTCCTATTTACAGAACTTGTTCATGAAAAAAAAAATCATATACTTCAGCCTGACTCTGACTTCCATCACACGAGCCATATTTCAATCCAGAGAGAATAATGTTTCTCAGATGAATTTATGATTAAATGTTGACAGTCCAATGGGAGAGTGAACAAGAAAGCAGGGAGGGAATCTTCAAGCAGGGAGTATGTGATAAAAGTTTTATACGTCGCTCAACGCAGATTAATTTTCTGCCCAGCTGATTTGGTGTAAACAGAGGTGATATGTAAGCTATGTGCCTTCAGAGTGCACATCCTTCAGAAAGCACCCTTCTGCTTCTTCACAGGTTAGAGGGAGGAGCTTCTGGTCCATCTCCTGAGGGAACGTCTGACAGAACGGTTCCTGCATATTTAACCAGGACTGCAATCCGCTGATGAGATGAGTCCTGCTTTCGTCATGCTCTTTTCAGCACATTCCCTCCCTGGGACGCACCACATAATGTTGGGAAACAGAAAGGCCAAGTCAAGAAAGCATGTTTGTGTTTTATTATATAAATGTAATGTGATGAAACCAGCAACCAAGGCTTATTATAATGTTGGAGATTTCAGGAGCAATGTGAGTAATCGTTGGTGAAAGAAACAACCGCTCTAATTAAAAGTACACAAGAAAAAAGCACGAACCACCAGAGATAAGCATTTAAGCGTGAAAATACAATGAGACAGTTAGGGATACAGTTGTTTGGATAAAATAATAAGTACAAAAAAATCCCTTTTCTACTCAGGGAGATATTCCCCACTGTTTTGAGTGTGGGTAATGGAGATGTCTATGGTGGTCAGAAGAGATTAGAGTTTTTAATCAGACCCAGATCTTATTGGAATATTAAATAGAATTAATTGGATTTTCTGCTTTTTATAACATGATTAATGTGCCCAACCCTCGTGGTTTTAAGCAGTCGGGTGCCTTAAGAGGCTTCACTGTATTATCACGAACATGCTTCAGTCTCACGGGTGGAGAGGAGCAATAAAAGTCAGACTCATAACAAATAAGGTTGACAGTGTATGAACTGAGTGGGTTGATTAATTCAAAGGTCATATGTCATAGCTAATCTCGTGAATTATGTAATGTTAATTAAATAAGATTGAGTTTGGTTTGCCTCAGGAAGGAGAGCACTTCTGTTATTGCCTGGCCGATTACCTGAGCACATCCTTGGAGGGATTCATAGACTCAGTTATTACATTTAGGAAATCCGAATGAATGAAGGAATGAGGTTTGGGTTTGTTGGGGTGGGGAGGATAGACAAGGCAATGAGTTTCTTACTGTGAAGGCAAGAGTGAGCAAACGAAACCGTGTTTGCTTACTGTGTAAGAAAATGCCATTTTCCACAATGATGGTACAAAATATAGATTGGAAAATAAATATAATATAATAAAAGAAAAGAAAATATTTTTATGTAACGTAAGTTTTTTGGTTAACATTTACATTTACCAAATGTATAAACAATAAAGATTAGCCATTAAAAAGAAAACATATATATATATATATATATATATATATCTTTGAAAATAAGGACAGAATAAAATCAGTTTGAATGGGTATCAGGTTTGCAAATTTAAATAAACTAATTTAGAACCCAAATGTTTTTTCACAAATATTGCATACACATTAAACATGATAAATATGAAAAATGTCTATCTACATTGACTGTATATAAGTTCAACAGATTAGTAACATTTCATTATTGACCGATATTCATCACTGGATTTGGTGAAAAAAGATAAAGACCTCTAAGGTGGGAGAGGTAATAAAAAAGGGGATACAGAGTCGTACCCTGTTTGCAGAAACCACCAAAATTTGATATTTTCAAAAACTCAAACATTTTCAAGAATTAATTTTTACAAGCACAACATGTTCAGGCTAACATATAGCATTTGCTGGCAGCTGTTTGTATGCATTCATGAGGGAAATATCAACAAAAAAAATATGAATTAGAGCACTGATTCATACAATTACATTCTAAAAGCTTTTTACTAAAGACTTCACTTTTGGCCAAGGCATAGCCTTCCCATTTCAGGCAAACAGTAACATCCATACCTGATCCTCTTCTGTCTAGTGCAAAATTGAGAGCCTTTGTTTACCGACTTATTCCATCATTACATTTTTAGACTCCAGAAAAAGTACAACTGGAAGGTTAGAGCATTAGAGCGCCACATTTCATTGATTGGCCTTTATAAGAATGCATGTTAAATATTGCATTACTAATTGATCTACACTTTAAAAGCCTCATTTGAGAATGGCTTGATCATTTAGTATTCATGAAAACACTTTTCATTTTATTTCACAGCACACAAATAGCCTTTTTCTAACAATGGGCTTTCACCCAAAAAAACAAAAACATTATTAGGCAAGAAAATCCTGCTTTACCTCCATCTGATATATCTATAATGCTGCAGTGAGCCTCTCTGCACAGCTTTAAATCTACAGGTTGTTGTAACAGCATGCACACTTCCTCCACGGCTCTGTAAAAGCGATAGGATCAGGTGGAAGTAAATACCCACAGAACGGCCTGATCACGTTTTACTTTTCCCTGCTTTTCTATTCAAGCAGAGCCCAGAGGAGATGTACTCATGTCTTTAACTCTCTTACTGCTTTCTGGCTTAGGTGGTCCAACGCTGAAGTGAGAAGCTGTAATTGGCACGCAGTGCTTCATGAATATCCATATTTATCTTCAGGATAACACCTCACGCGGACTGCAATCACCAATCCCATGGTGAGAAAGTGCTTTACCCGCTCTCTTTCTCTCTCACTGTGTGTATCTACAGTATCTCTCTCTCCTTCTAATCGTTTCCCGCCTTCACAATAGGTAATCAGCGGGTCATTCTGATTGGCTCAGAAAACCGGCGCTGTTTAATGAGAAGCAGAGGGCATGTGGGTAAGGAGACAACAGGTGGAGCATCAGTCTCACGCGCTGCAGCTGGGGAGACACCTCTGTTTCCACCAGCTGTCGAGCCTGGATGATAATCATTAAAACTGCAGGCCTGCAAATCATCTTCATACAACATGAGCAAGGCTGCCATGAAGGACTCACGTATTATCGCTTTATTTGGTGGGAATGTTTTGACACGAAAACGAGGGATGTGTTTTGATCATTTTGCGGCATCGCCATTCTGGAGCGACATGCCAACGTAATTACTGAAATCCACCTGGAGTTTGGCTAAGCATGTGAACAGACGGGGGAAGAAAAGGCTTTGAAGGAATGTCACAGTGTAATCTGAATTGGGATGCCGTAAAATGCTTTCTTTAAGCTTGGCATGCAGTGAGGTCGAATTTATTGCTAAGGGCACACAAATATACTGAGACTAAATTGATTTAATTCAGTAGGTGGTGCTGTGTGAAGCTGTTGCCATGAAAGCCAATGCTATGTCCACCTTCATTAGGCTGCAATCCATCATCACCGGATTGGCCGCTTTTGCGGAAATTACTAGGCAGAGGTCTACATAGCTGGGACCACTCAAGGCAAAACAACAAGTGACAAACACAAACACTTTTTAAAAAGCTGCAAAATAATCTGTAGCTTTCTGCTGTTCTGTTTCCCGCCTAAACGGGTCTAAGAAAAGACCATAGGAAAAAAAATAATAATATCCCTGTTGTTTCTACTAGACAACAATGAGATTAAATCGAGAATAAATGCTTAAGTCTCCCTCTTGTAAGATTTTTATCCTGATTTTTCTCACGCACATCTCCTCTGGAGTTTCAAAAGAGATAGCAACAATGTCACCATGATTAGATTTCCTGAGATATAAACTCCAACACCTTTCATCAAATTCTTCCAAGATCAAATTATCTGAGCTGTGTTATCTGCTTCATTTTGTAGTGCTATACTCTTACTCTGCCAAATGTACCTCGTTTGTTTCTCAGAGCTTAACAACAAAGATGGCCTGGTGGGGATAATATGACAGAGTTGTGATGAAAAAGGTTCAATACATGTGTATATTTTAAAATTAATAAAAACATATATTTAAACACATGCATACAGATAATGTGGATGATGGATGGATGGATGGATGGATGGATGGATGGATGGATGGATGGATGGATGGATGGATGGATGGATGGATAGATAGATAGATATAGAGCCAACCATGATTCTTAAATGAAACAGAACTGTGATCTCAGTTAAGTCTCCTGAGTTATGATGGAGCAGCCAGTGAGCAAATACATCTTCCTCTGGGACGTCCTTGGATGGACTCTCCAATAAAGTCTGTACTTACTAAATGACCCAATCAGTAATGCAATTAAGATGTCTGCCTCCAATTCAAGAGTCCCTGAGTGTCTGTAAAAAAATCTGGATTTGATACTGAAGCAGATTGTCACACCAGCAGGCTTATATCAAGGCACCGGCTCATTATTGAACCAATATGGAGCTTAAATATTTCAAGTATAATGTAGTCGCATCCAAATGCATGTGAACCTTGAATGAATACAATTAATGATGATGGAGGTCTGAGCAAAGAGAGGTAAAAATCCACCGTGTGGTGAGAGAGTCTAATTGGAATGTTAGCATACAGCGTTGCCAATAAACTGTGTGAATATTGGCACATTTTTAATAAGTAGATGCTAGTACTGTATGTTTTCCGGCAACTTCAGAGACAGTTTCTATGGTAACTGTGCTCTTTCTCTCTGCACTATGAGAGAATATCAGTTGATTTCCCAAAGATTTCTAATGAAAGTAATGGTCTTTAATCATATGACCTCTTAAGTAGGCATCAGATAAATGGTATAAAACAATCCCCAGCTCTTAATTATGGACAGATGCTTGCTGTGAGGTAAGTACAATGCCTGTGCCAACCAAAAGTGAAATGTATGGTCTATCATGGCAGAAATGCTTAGAGGCCCTTAAAATCTGATGCATTAAAACTCATCTTGGCAGCTGGTGCAATCTGCAGTCAATAGAATTTAAAATACATTTTACCTAATTATCTTCTGAACTTTGAACAACAGTATGAGTTCTTAATGGTATTCTGAAAAAAAACAGGGATTAATGTTGCACACTAGCAAGATATTGTTCATAGAAGTCATGGCCTTTTGACTTTGTCATGTTCTGGTGCTCTTTGGTTGACATAAGATTTATTGACAGTCGCAGGTCCTTGTTTATCGCCTAGTCACATGCAGCATCAAAAATATTACAGATGTCTGCTAGAGAACTCTACAGTCTCCATTGAAATCGTTCCTCTCAGTTAAGTATCAAATCTATTTCACTGAACCAGGAAATGGACAGATGGTTGTAAGCGTCTAATTGAACATGTTTCCTCAAACCCTAAGCATTCCACGGTGTTGATGCTGCTGGTAACCTTTTTTTTTGAAGAAGAAGAAGAATGATTGACAAGTTACAGAAAGAAAGAAAGAAAGAAAGAAAGAAAGAAAGAAAGAAAGAAAGAAAGAAAAGAATAAAGAAAGAAAGAAATCCATTAATTCAATCCCTCTATCATTCCAAATCTCTCTGGATTGTGTTCTTCTGCAGAACATGAAACAAGTTATTTTAAATAAAGTTGGAAACTGAACAATCTTGGTAAACCATTGACTTCCACTGTATTAAAAATAATAATAATAAAACAGACATTTCTGAAAACATATTTTATGCTACACAGCAGAAACTAAGTTATACAGTTGTTGGAACAGGTGAGTACATTTTGACAAATTTTTAATTGTCAGCGCACTATCCTTTAATTTAATTTGCTGGAACACACACACACACACACACACACACACACACACACACACACACATACATACAGACATACATACATACATATATATATATATATATATATATACCTCAAGAGGTGTATTTAATTTGTTGTATATATGAATTGTGTTTTAATGCATTTGTGAATAAATACGTCATAGACCCACGTTCATCCAGCTGACCAACATTACAGAATTATTCATCTGCCTCCATCTTTGTATTTGCAGTTCACACTTTGTGTAAATGCCCTGGTAGCAACCGACAAAAGAATACAACATGATGTCTCAAAGGGATGGAAAACATCTGCTGTTAAATGTCGCCGTTTGGAAAGTGCACAGTTCACGCTACCAGCGTGCTTGAATAAGGACCGGCGACCTGCCCGACTCTATTCTTTGTGATGTTGTCAGAGAAAAACATTATCCTGTACACTTCTCACCATGAACAAGATAAGTCTGTCAGGAATAAGAGAAGGTGCTCTCTCTGTACGCAATACGACTCTACACGCGGATAAATTTCCCCGCAGGTACAATTGGGGGACTGATGGAGTGCCCGATGGAACAGAGGGAAACTGGAAGAGTGGACTGTTTGATTTGTCATGTGGGCATGAAGTATTATTTACTGTGATGAACAAGCCACACAGTCAGATTATGAATGAGCTTTTCCCCAGGAGAGGGTGAACAGTGACATACTTGACACAAAGACAGACGTGTTGTTTGCTTTCGCAGCTTTTTCCTCCTCTATAACCATATGTACGCCGTCACACAATAAATGATATCACCTTTTTTTCTAATTTCTTTTCCTCAGAGACATCCTCAGATTTGTGTCAGTTTTACAGAATATCCCAATCTGTTCGAATTGTCTTCAGTGAGCAGATGAAGACATTAATCAGATCTGCAAGTATGAGACAGTTTAAGTTTTTTTCTTTCTTCCAGAGGCCAGAAGCATTCTCTACCAGATGGTAGTTTGGCTTTTACCATGTCCCCGCACCTGTTTCTCAATTTATTTCTACCGTTTCTTTCTCAAGTCATTTCTAATATCACATCCTATTCTGTCCCACTTGGCAATAAGTCAAATCTTGATACGTGACAAACAAACCATTTCCAGTGCAACAGTTTCCAGCCGTCTTGATTCCAGAAATATATGACGCATTCATTTTCTCCACTGAGATTTAAAAATATTGCTTAATACATAGCTCTAGTTATGAACTAAACCAACTAGCTTGTTAGATGAGTCATGACATTATAAACTTTTACTTGAAGAAAAATGTATTTGGAAAAAGGTACATGGTGTACTTAATGTTTTTACAGGGCAATGAAATATGCAGCTGATAAAAATTCTGATTGGCGTAATCAATTTGAAACAACACAATAAAGTTGAACTACTGACTTAGTCATTAATTCACTGTCTAAAATCACAGGTCATATGTATAAAATAAAATGGTTAAAAAAATGCTATATATATGTGCTTTTCGCAAAGCTTCATGGGACTGGGCAGCCACTGCTAAGCTATTTGGTAGCATCCCTGATTGGTGGATCATAGGAGGTTTCTAGGGAATTTGATTATTAAACACTTTTTATCAACATCAAAACTATCATTATTGCCATTATTGTAATTAGAATTTACAAACATGTGCCTTTAGATTATTTTTAAATACATATTTGACCACTAAATTATCTCACAGAACCAAATACAGTATTCACAAGCATGGAACCAGCAGGTAGCTCATTCATGGAAAAATTTGATGAAATGTGGAAATAGAAAGAGCATTAGTACTCTTATATGTCACAGTGAGGGAGCAGCTGGGGACAGGAAGCTCTCTCTTCCAGCCAAAAGCCTTATTAAGCATTGCACATGGAATCTACAGGAGCACACTACTGCACTTTATATTGAGAATCCACCCTGAAAGACACTTACGCTGTATGTGGATTGCTGCTCAACATGTATTATTTTGGCTTTGGAACAGAATCATTGCACAGGCCTTGTATTTCCCATGTGAATTAATTACAGTGATTGCAATATGGACATTTAATTCAACCGGAAGCTATTTTACAGTGTGTGCGTGTGTGTGAAGTATATGTAAGCGTCAGCTCTTGCTTGACATGCAGAGTGATGAAGAATATTGATCCTGGTAAATACAATGACACTGTGATGTCACCCTGACTAAAATTTCGCCATCATGCTAATAAGATTTTAGAAGCATTTATTTTTATCAGTGTTGATAACAGTTTTTTTCTGCTTAATAGTTTTGTTGAAAATGCTAGTCAAAAGTTTAGGGGAAAGGAAAATTAGTTTTAAATACATAAATACTTTCCTTTAGGTGCATTAAAACAATCAAAATACATTTCTAATCTAACAAATTATTTCTATTTCAAATAAATGCTGTTCTTTTTGAACTTTCAATTCATCAAATTATCTTGAAAGAATCATTACAGTTTCCACAACAACATTAAGCGGCAAAAACTGTTTTCAACATTTATAATAATAAAAACTATCATTAAAAATTATATTGTGAAAAAGTGTTTTTTTGTAACATTTCAAAAAGTGAAACTTTCATATATTATAGATTTGTTACATGTAAAGTTAAACATTTTAAACGTTTGTGTTGTTGTGGTTTTAATTTTGATTATTAGAGCTTACAGCTCATGAAAGTAAAAAATCCTGTATCTAAAAATATTAGAATATTTTAATTTCATGCTTCATTACATGACATCCATATAGTATAAATTTTGTGTATATCTTGTTTTTTGAAACTACAATAATGCTGAACACTGCTGACTTGGCAATGGTCCAGAAGACGATCTTTGACACCCTCCACAAAGAGTGTAAATCACAGAGGGTCATTACTGAAAGGGGTAGCTGTTCAAGGAGTGCTGTATCAAAGCATATTAAATACATAGTTGACTGGAAAGAAGAAATTGGGTAGGAAAATGTGTACAAGCAATAGGGATGACCGCAAGCTTGAGAATACTGTCAAGTAAAGCTGATTCAAACACTTGGGAGAGCTTCACAAGGAGTGAACTGAAGCTGGAGTCAGTGCATCAAGAGTCACCACGCTCAGACATCTTCAAGAAAAGGGCTACCAAGCCACTTCTGAAACAAAAGCAACATTAGAAGCATCTTACCTGGGCTAAGGAAAAAAATAACTGGACTGTTGCACAGTGGTCCAAAGTTCTCTTTTCAGATAAAAGTACATTTTGCATTTCATTTGGAAATCAAGATCTGGAATTTAGAGGAAGACTGAAGAGGTACAGAATCCAAGCTGCTTAAAGTCCAGTGTGAGGTTTCCAAAGACAGTGATGATTTTAGGTGCCGTGACGTCTACTGGTGTTGGTCCACTGTGTTTTATCAAGTCCAAATACCAGGAGATTTTGGAGGACTTTATGCGTCCATTTGTTGACAAGCTTTGTGGAGATGCTGATTTCCATTTCCAGCAGGAATCTATGGGATATTTTCAAGAGAAAGATGAGAAACAGTCGATCCAACAATACAGACGAGCTGAAGGCTCAATAGTGCCTCATCAGTGCCACAGGCTAAACATTCACACCTCACTGATGCTGGAATTTGTGCTAAAGGAGCCCCGACTTTTCTGTTTTGCCAAAAAAAAAATAGTTTTGATTGATCTTAGGAAATATTCTAATATTTTGAGATACTGGATTTCTTTACCTTTGAGCTGTAAACTCTAATTATCAAAATAAAATAAAAATAACTTTTGAACTTATGTTTTACTTTACATGTAATGAATCTAGAATATATGAAAGTTGCACTTTTTTTAAATAAGTTACAAAACATTTACAATTTTCACGATATATATATTTGTTGAGCTGTATGTCTATATATTCCTTATAATTTATAATATTGATGTTTCATGTTGATCATATTTCTGATCAAATAAATGCACCCTTAAAATACTTTTTTGTTTAAAATATTAGCATTAGAAAAAAAGTATTATTCCAAACATTTGACCAGCATGTACATATGTAACACACACACACACACACACACACACACACACAAACACAATTGTTATAAAAAAAGCTTTCCTCAAATCGTTTTCATTTCATTTTAATTGGTTCCCAAAAGCACAACTTGTCATAGTCTTTGTTTTACGTCTCATGAACCTCACATTTTATCAATGCACCAATGGTTTATGATTATACTGTCCTCAAAACCCCTGAAAGCACTGCATTCTGATTTATATCTGCACTAAATGCATATCCAACTGCCGAGCACACATGAGAGAACGACAGAGAGAGAGAGAACTCTTTGAGGAGAGTGGCTGGCTGCTCAAAAACTCAATCAATAAAAGAACCTCTGAAGTGAGCATTGACAAACCTGTTATGTATCACCAGCTTTAATGGATTCTCATGCATAGGATATTCATCAAGTCTGGGAGCAGGCCTGCAGGTATACAGCTATACAGCCATGCTACTCTGTATCCCGACCTCTAATTACTTCGTAGGAGGGATGACGAAGACGAAAGAGGGGTAATGTTCAATATCCCTTATACTCTCGAATGTGGAACCTGATCACTGAAGGCTTTGCCCATAATTAGTGCCACCAGCAAACTACACAGTCATTTCTAGAGATGGATATTAATATAACGTTAAAAAACATATGATTGTATACATAATTTGCACACACACACACACACAAATATCTAAATAGGTAGGTGTAGGTGTAAATATATAAGGAAAAACTAAGGTCTCTAGGGATTGCCTAGAAATCGTACTTTTTGTAATTTACTGATTATGGTTTTTGATGGTTTTCTTCTATTATTTCATGTATAGGTTGCACCACATGTCATTTTTTAGAAAAAAAAACTTTTTTAGAATAATTTTAGAACATTTATAGAAAGCAATCATTGACAGAAAACAATAAATGACAAAATAACCATAACAAATCTACATAATAAAACAAAATTAAATAACAAAATATACAAAGGGACTATTAAAAATATATATATATATTCACATTTATTTTACTTTACTTACAATTATATATATATATATATACATACTGTAATATATTTTATTTTATACTATTTTGACTGTAATATATATATATATACTTAAAGACATGTTTACATCACAAATGTACTGAATCCATTATTATTGTTTGATTGATTTAGTTCTATTAAAGTTACTTGATGGATTTATTTATATTAAAGTCAGCATGAAAAGAAAGTTGCGATCATCTGTTCTTGGAAAATATATTTAAATGAAACGGCTTCACGCATTAGGGAAAATAAATAGAGCGGGAATTGATTTGATTTTGTCCATCAGAAATTGATAAAAACAATAATCTATTTTGAGTTCATTTTATTTCACATAGTGTTTTGACTTAAGTATAACCAGTTCATGCTGTGAATAAGATTTTGGATCTATTAAAAAGCAAAATTTGCACATACTGTCCAGAACACATCTTACTATCAAATTCACTCTCTGTTAAGGGACTGTATCGCCAACCATTCCAAAACACTGGTCCCACTTAATCAACGTTATCTTACTCTGTTAGCTTTGAGAGCATTATTTGTGGTTAATACAGCTGCGACTGACAGTGACAGCTGCAGTGTTGGAGTTGCAATCTCCAAAGCAAACTCCGCCACGGTGCTTGCGTAGTTAGAATGGGCTATACCGCTGGGTAATCGCTAGCCATGCCGTTAATGACTCACACAAGCCGCTGATTCCAGGTGAAGCCGTTAATGCCATTTGTTTGCTTTCCAAAGAGATACAATCACAACAACTGCACAATCTTTGCTTTGCTAAATTGAAATAAAACAGCACTCAAGGGCAAAGGCTGTAAAGGACATCGTTTTTCTAATTTCAGCCTTATCTGCAAGTTCCAGTCACTTATTTAACACACTGTTGAGGCCCCCGGATGCTCACTGAAACCTCCATTTTGTCCTTTCTGAACATTTGCTTCAGATTTTAGTTACATGTCAATTTCAAGCTGTCCCAAGGCTTAACCTTAACGCATGCTGTCAGCTTCCAGTCAGTCCCTCCCAACACGCCAATTCACTGCTGACAAAAGGTATTGTGTTCAGGCTAAGAAGAGTAAAAGAGAACCTCAAAAACTGGCCGAGCCTTGAATCTCCATGTCATTTATCGAAGGTCCTCGAGCATTCAGGTATAATAAAAACCTTTGTTTGCTACAAGACATATCCAGCTGCTAATGTGCGTTGAAGCACAAGGGACATTGCCACAGGCTTACAACATTTCCATCAATTTAAAATCAAAAGGCTGCCATCTCAATGTGTAAACAAGAAACATCTATCAAAAGTACATACTTCATATCACAACGAATCAAAGCCCAATATGCCACTTCAGTCCAACAGCCTCTCCAGGGTGTTCAGGACCACGGACAGCCCCTCCTTCTCTATTCAACCTCGGCTGACTCACTTCTAGCATACTGGCATATGAATAAAAATAGGGTCCTTCTAGTCTCATCAAGTCGTGTCACATTCCTGGACCATACCAATAGGTATATTCACGTTTTTATTGTGGAAGCACGTTTTTATGTATAATATCAGCTGTATGTACGTGCTTAACTGTAAATTTCCTAAAATAGAGGAACAGAACTGGTATCCTACGAAAAGTTGCATGTCTATAACTAATCTTATGAATGCCTTAAATTAATGTGGTCAATTTCAGCAGTGATATACCACTGCTGAAATTCACACAGCAAAAAAAAAAAAACATGTTCAATAATAATAAAACTATAATTACAAACTGATTTCTATCAATATCTGCTTCTGCTTGACCTGTGTAAGTCTTCTCTTTTACTCTCCTCTTTACTTTACTGGATCACGATGCTCGTCTCTCAGAATGATCGGTTCTGAACTGTCCTTATGCATTATCAACATACACTCACTGGGGCTGTAAAAGCCTTCTACCTCACATATCACCAACAATTGCACTTGTGTTTTATGAGTCTATGTATTAAGTGAACACATTGGGCAGCTACATAATTTATCATTCATTATGCCTTATGACTGAGTGCTGCGGGCATAAAGGATGCTTTTTATAAAGCCAGATAATATGATATGAATATGAGCGTTGCTTTTCCAGCACTGCACATACATATGTGCCGTCTTTTCACCCTCATCTTGCCATCTCCCTCTATGTCTGTCTATCTGTATGTCTATCCATCTCTCTCACTCTCTTTCTCTGTATCCGCGGCACGATTGCTCTCTCCCCGACAAAGAGCCTGGCTCAGACACCTTGCATACAAAACAGCTGACTCAATCTTCAAGCTGCATAATCAAGATAAGAGAGACGGGAGAGAGAGAAGGGGACAGGCGTACGCATCTAACAAATGATGTTTTAGTTTCTGAACCAGCACAACTCGTTGTTGAATATTAGGTTATGGTTAAGCACAGCTCTTGAGTAAATCCTCCTGATGAAATTCAAGAATGGTTTGCCTTGTTTTTTTACCAAATGATTAAAGCGAGGGTGGAGATTCTCAATCTGTCTGTAGCTTATAGCGCAATTCAGTCATTCAGTCATCTATATACATGCTGTACAGCTACTGTATATCTTCTACTGAATGATCTGTCAGCAATGATACATAATGCACAGGCATTAAAATCCGAAATAATAATAATAATGTTCATGTTTATTCTGATCCAAGGTTTTCAGTCAGTAGTCCCTGAAAGTACACCACTGGGTCCTTCATTAAAATATTTGAAGAAACATATAACATGTAAATTTTCTAACTGATAATCTGCATCTTAATGACAGTTATTATACATTGTTACCAAGAAAATATAGCTTTTTTAAGCTGGGTGGTCCCTGGGGTTGACTCAGAATCTAGATACGGGGTCATGTGGTCTATAAATGCAGACCATGCCTGCTTCAGATGAATAACATTGATTATTTTAGGCTTCAACAATACTTTTCAATGTTATTGTTAAAACAAAACCGCTTAAATCCAAAGTGATTTAGTTCCTTTTATGAACTAGAAGAGTGATTTATAAGACTCAAAATACACATGCTTACATTTATTGAAAAAAAGGTTTGTTCTGCCAAATAGCATGTTTGTCCTGTCAAGGTGGATGTTTTGAGGGGGATAGGTGCTTTACTTACAAGATAAGACACCGTCATTTTGTTTGCTGATCCAGTTCTTACTGGAATACACTGTTCTGACAGTAGCATGACAGATGAAGCTCTTTTTTTACAATGTGAATTGTGTTACTCGGATGAACTAATACGCTCAGTATCTTTCGGTGGGTGAGTCTCAAAGTTTAGCTGTACAGTTATGTCAGTCAAGGTGAGGAAAATCAATTGCATATCCAATTGGATGCACATATTTCACCGCTTAAAGCATGCAGCACTTACATTTCACAGATAACTGGGCATTTGCGCTGAATCCAAGTCCTGTTAAACGGAGCAGGTTTGGTAATTTCTCATGTCTTCTCTTTTGAAGCGTTTTAACTTACTAAAGCTGATCCACATATTCATGAAATCTTTGAAAGGACATAATCCACAGTATGTCTACGTCACACATTTAATCTTAACTCAATTATTATGTCTCTGAATAATTTATTAGACTTCCAGATTCAAATGATTTCTTAATTTAGCAATCCTAACGTGCAGTACATCAAAGAGACACCCATGCACTGATTTAATTCAGCACT
Source organism: Oxygymnocypris stewartii (assembly GCA_003573665.1). Classification (NCBI taxonomy): domain Eukaryota; kingdom Metazoa; phylum Chordata; class Actinopteri; order Cypriniformes; family Cyprinidae; genus Oxygymnocypris; species Oxygymnocypris stewartii. The sequence continues at coordinate 1,430,567 of QVTF01006561.1, read as the reverse complement.
ACACATAACTGGAAATAAACGAACTGCATTATTATATACAGCAGCACACGTTCATTGTTGAAACAGACTGGAAAACTTTCAGAGCTCTGTCGGCGTAAACAGACACCGTAAGCTACTATAAACATATTTGCCATGTACAGATCGCACTCGTGTGATTCACAATAATATATTGACTGAGGACTGAAAGGGGCGATCAGTTGTCATTTTTACGGCTGAAGGCGAACTCTAGCGGCAAACCAAATCTGTCTGCTGTCCAGGGTCCTGAAACGTTTGGCGACATTCTGGAGATGTTCGCGAAAGCACGAGATATAAAAGCCTGTAACATCTCTAAGTGAGACGCTTTGGAGTTCAACAAGCCTTAAACTAACAGGCACAAAGTAATCACTTGCTGGACGTAGCTTAAAATTCCATATAATACCGCACAAATGCATCACGTCAGTATTTGTCAAATAATTCCATGCAGAATGTCAAATGATTCCAAAAGAAACGCGCTCACAACTCGTGTGTACATTTGAACGCTGATAGACACTCGTGCAAAACGACGCGAATCAATGTTTCTTTAGAGTCCGTGTGGGTTTCACTGTCAAATTCAACACATTAGACGATGTATTTGTAAGTTAGACAAGTCACGCCGAGGCATTTGTTGCAAATGCGCGGATGTACAAAAGCCACAAGGATAACTTACATGTCTCAGACTACACTTGCGCTCCTTTCATTTCTCGTCCGACAAAACCGCGTTAAAAGCGACGTAGATGCGACATTCCAAAGCATTTCTCACTTACCTCATTCGCAGAGCGAAGCAAGAGTCTCTCCGTAACCAAACCGGGGTCCCTATGTCACCATGTACCCCCTTGACATTTTCTAAGAGGCAGTTGATATCGGACGAGGGCATGAAAAAATCACGCGCGCGCGCACACATACACACAGGGTTCCTCTTGGCCTCAGAATACAAAGAGCTGCAGCTCCTCACTGCGTCAAGCTCGATACTCAAAGATCCGTTAAAGAGCGAGTGATTAATTCAAGGCAGAGCCTTTATGTATTCCGCACAAACTGATACATGGCAGAGTAGTTTTGTCTGTCATAACGCGAGCGACAGCGCCTTGTAACTATTTCCAGTCGTTTAGGCCATTAGTTGAGTTGAGGAGCGGGACTAGAGCACTGCTCATCCACAAGTCCAGTTGGGGCAAAGTTAAATCTCATAATAAGATTGTAGGTTACTGCGAGGCTATAAATGGTGTTGGGTTCGACACTGAAGAGGGCTGTGTGTCACGTGAGAGAACTGTTTAATTCAAAATGTGAGATGTTAGCACATCGTCACTGTACGCAGTACGCATCTAAACTTGCGAGTCATTTTGGATTTTGTAAATCTACTTAAAGCAGCACGGGGAGAGCATACTGTAGGCTGTGTAGAATAAACCTTTGGCAAACAATGCCAATTATATTTACGCTGCTGGTCGAGGGATGCATATTTAGCCTATTTTATTCATTTGCAAAGTTAAAACAACAATTCCTGTTGTGCAGGCTATTGGGAACCCATTTTTTTAATTCCTTTACCGGATTACAGACTCAAACGGCTATGTATGGAGCACTCTATGCGCTGCTGTTCAGCGGCGCTTCTTCTCAGGGGTGTCCTGCACTCATTGTTTTGAGGGGGCACGAGTGGGGGGGGGGGGGGGGGTCGTCATGTGACACACAGCAGCCACAATATCACTTGTTTATTTTTATTTTTTTTCCTTTTTATTCGAAACATTCCCAAACGCAGTTACTATATCAAAATATCTTGATTCTCACGTGTATAGATTATGTTGATCTATGGTGGGCGATGGTCAAAGTAACAAAATAATGTAATCTATTAACTATGCAAAACCTGTCTGTTCATGGGTTTCATATGTATAATATGATGGATTTTATATTTAAAGTGAATTTAACATTGACATTTAATATGAATTAAAACATACAAGTTAGGCTAATCCTAACACTTTCACTGTACAGAAAGAGTGCAAAGAACATTTACATTATCAAAGAACATTTTCAATCACAATCTAGAGAACTTCCATTAAAATCACTAAAGCTGTTTACAATATAAAACTAATATCTTAAAGATTCGTACACACATTTGCACTTTGTGGTTTAAGGAGCGAATTCGCCAGAGAGAGTTATTCAGTCAGCGAGCGAGTGAAGAAAACACGGCATTTTAGCGATGACTCATCTGAACACCTCTGATTGGTCCTTGCAATCATAAGCTCAGCAGCAGCGTGTGTGATTGGTTACAGCGCCAGCGCCAGGCAGCGAACACAGGTTTGAATTTAGCAGCTGATGATAGACGCGCTGAATGCTGTGTTCCTGTGGCTCAGTGGTAGAGCATTGCGTTAGCAGCGCAAAAGGTTGTTCAATTCCCAGTGAACACACATATTGATAAAACATGGATAGCCTGAATGCACTGTAATTAGTCTCTTTGGATAAAAGCTTCTGCTAAATGCATAAATGAAAAATATAAATGTAAATGCAAATTAACGAAAATATATCTGAGGGGTATATATCTATATAAATATGAGGGGGCACATGCCACCTCACTTTGAATGGGCATGACTCCTCTGCTTCTACTAAATAACTCTGAAGAGACACAGTGCAACATCGCTCGATTTCAGAACGAATGACTCAGAATTAGGGCTGCTTCTTTATAGGTAATCAAAAACAGCGCAGTGCAATCGCCAAACGAATGACTCTTTCATGGAAGATGTTCTTGTCCAATTATTGAATGAACGACTCATATGAGCTGGTTCTTTTGGTGATTCAAAAACGCCTACGACTCAATCAGGGTGGTTATTGAATTAATCCGAGTCGGTCACTGAATCTAAACTGTATTACTTCTGTCATGAATTGTTATGTTGTAGCCTACTTAAGGCACGTGACATTTGTGTCACAAATGCACCTACTGACTTATTATTATCATAACGTTTTGTGAGATGAAGAACTTTTGTGAAAGAATTAACAGATTTTGTAGTTAAAACCAGATGTTGAACTGCATGAAACGTCATTAAAATGGTTCAAACACACATCTTTCCATTAAATGTGTTTCTATTATATCCCATTGTTCTATTAAATCTCGATTATCATAATAATTTAGCAACAGACTGCTGAAGGCAGTAAATGCAACAAGAATTGCATTACACTTTTGAAACACTATAGAAGAATATAAATAAATAAATGGAAACAATGTTAAAAATAGAATCATTAAGAGGAATCACAAATAAAATCACTATCCAATGTCAACACATGCATTTACATTTACACTTATATAGGCACATATACACATATATAGGTACATATACACATATAGGCAGAATTATCCAAATATAATTTTACAGTTTCTTGCTGGAATCATGCATGGAGGGAGTACACAAAAGTGGAAAGAATGACTCAAGGCTGGCATCATTGCATATTGACTTCCTGGACTCTTGGGAAAAGCACCTATCCACTACACCCTCCAAATGCACTCAGTCACAATTTAAGGTTGGCAAATCTTTTGAGGTACGATTGACAGCCATTCTTCATACTTTGCAACCTTGACTCTCTGGAGGCACTTGAAGAAGAAGGCTGGAGGGAGCTGTGGGCTGCTGCCTAAGTGTCTGGCACAGGATGGATGCATTGTGGAAGCTGAAGCTCCCCAGCTCTCTGCAGCACTCATAAAGAAGCATGCAGGCACTGAGTGGGCATCCATCTGTAGAGAGGTCCTGGTGGCCGGGCTTTTTTGTGTATGTGCGTCTGCTGAGGATCAGCGGTCCTTTGCACAGCTGCAGGGCTGGGGCTGTCAGCGCTGACTGCTCATTAGAGTGGGCAGGCTGATGTGACGTGGCGAGGTTAAATGCTTGCTATTCCTGTTGTAGGTAGCAGTCAATCGAGGGTAAGACAAGGGGTGCAAATTGATCCCTCTGTAAGTTTTATGCAAAACTGTAAATGTTGTAAAGTCTATGTTTACCATAAATTAAGAAGTGTCTTGGGTCACACACATTTTTACCTTATTTAAATGTATATTTGCTGTCACAAATCAAAACAGCTGAAGCTATGTTTATGTTAGGAGGGTTATCAGACCTGTAAGTGGTATCTGTGCTAATGAATTCCAGATGAATAATAATGAAAGGGAGAGCTTTACTGCTAAATGCCTTCTGGTCTGCAGGCTAGTAAGTGTAGGTTAACTGGTTATTGTTAAGTCCAAGTAAAACTTACCAATGAGCAAGACTGGATTTAAATGCCATACACTGGTGAAGAATCATATTTAATGATTCTGGTGCTAGTCCTGGTTCATTTTAATGATCCCAGTATCTTAACAGAACTAAAAGAATCATTACTGGAACAGGACGGAATGCATATTTTCAGTATTTGTTTTTTGGTCTGCGTATACTTTCTTAACTACTCTTTTTTGAAACCAACATCCATTACAATAATTGGTTTTCAATGATTACTTCACCCCTAAATTAAAATTAGCTGAAAATGTACTCACGCTCAGGCCAAGATGCAGATGAGTTTGTTTCTCTGTCAAAACAGATTCTGAGAAATTTAGCTTCACATGATTTACTCACCAATGGATCGTTTGTAGTGAATGGATGCCATCAGATTGAGAGTCAACTGTTTTTTTTATTGTTGGTTTAAAGAACCAACAATTTAAAGTTTTAATTAAAGTCTTTCAAATGGATTTGTTAAGATTACTTTTTGATTATTTCATGTTTTTATCAGCTGCTTGGACTCTCATTCTGACGGCACCCATTCACTCCAGTACAGAAATTGATGTGAAGCTAAATTTCTCCAAATCTGTTTAAATGAAGAAACAACCTCATCTACATCTTGGGCAGCCTATTGTTGGGGTATGTACTGCATTCACTTAGAGGAACCAGATCAAATACAAAGTTTAATAATAATTAATAATTAAAAACTCAAATAAGAGTTTGAAATACTGTTTGCGCTGAACAGTCATTCATTCTTTAATCAAACTACACTGGTCACACTGTAAAATTTGCTTTGTAGATTCAGTTCTGATGATGCAGTGCCGCTGAATAAATAGTGCAGAAATCTATGTAAGAGTTGCTTGTACAATGACTTTTTTGACATTCGAAAGCACCAAAACAAGCACACCCCTATAGCACACCCCTATTTTGAAATCTCCCCCCACATGTAAGTACACAACCATGACAACGACAATCACAGAAACAAGTGAAGATTACAAAGTGACGTGACATACGACCAAGTATGGTGGCCCAACCCATCAAAAGTGCACACACACACACACACACACCATGAACACACCCAGAGCAGTTGGCAGCCATTTATGCGGCGTCGCCCGGGGAGCACTTATTTAAGGGCACCTCAGTCGTGGTATTGAGGGTGGAGAGAGCGTTACACAACTCGCAACCTTTCGTTTATGAGTCCAACTCTAACCATTTAACCACGACTTCCACACACAAGTATATTCAAACAAAAGCCAACACAGATAAGTTGAGTGAAACATAGCAAAACTCAGCATTACTTACCTATCCAGAAGAATAAACAACGCAACCGCGGCATCTGAATCCAAGCCTTCCCGCTCCTTGAGTTCTCTCCACCGCTGGAAAGCCGCTCTGATATTTCGACTGGACCTACCTCTTGCCTGATCATAACCCTTCTTTTTAATGTTTTGTTCCTCCTATATTTTCCTCTTTTTATCTGCCATCTCTCTCTATCTATAGTCGATCTGCTAATATCCGTCCTGTCCACTCAAATTGAGTGCTCTCTTCTCTCTATCATTACAAGACATGCTCCTTACTACCGATTGGCTATAAGTGGGTTGTGGAACTCAGTCCCATGCTGTAGTCAAAAGCATTTTTCAAATATTGCTCAGTGCACCTTTGTGTACCTGAATATAGGCTACTTGCAATAGTTCCACTTTAGCACAATCAAATGTACATCATTATATATTTAGTTGAACATCCACAAAACTAAAGTGCAGAATTAGTTGTTCTAATTTAGCAGACTTTAAGTATAACAGTTTAGTATATCAAAAGTACAACTTCGGAGTATTTTTATTAAACACATAAATATCGAAATTATGTTTGTAGTATGCTTAGCCTGAAATAAATGTATTTCAAATATTTATATTTCACAAGGTGCTTTTCACTGGTTTTATAAAAAATCCTAAACAATTGGTTAAACATGTATTTTAGAATCAAGTGATAAAAGGAGGCATTTTAAGGTATATGCGCTTATTACAAAGCAACTATTCAGCTTGAATCAGAGTTGCACTGATTGTAAATCTTGGTGAGCCTATATTTCAAAGCAGAATGGCAAAACAGATGAATCTGACTGATTAAACGTGATGCCAATCTGGAGAGAAGAAGATGCACATAGACACTCTGCAAATTGCCCATTCACCTACAATCAGTCTACAAAGCATGAATATGGGATTTTATTATGTTTGCACTGAGCTGTCTAAACTGAGGCTAAATATTTTAAGTAGCTGTCAATATTATATAGAGCGGACCCTAATGTCGGTAAATGGGTTTTGGGAAGAGGAGAAGACAGGCTGTGAGGTGAGTTATTGGTTGTGATCTATTCAAATCCTCCATTTGTATGCTAAGCCTATTAGATGGCGAGGAGAAAGAGGAGGCTAGTTATAATTCTGAAGAGGAAATGTTTAGTGGCAGTCGATATAATGGAGCATCTGCCACCCCTGAATATAGCAGATCCATCTTAACATCTGGACTATGGACAGATGCCTGCAGCATTTTTCCTTTTGTTTGGGCAATGTCAGAAGGATGAGAAACTATTAGGTCCAGGTTTTTTCAAATCATGATTTAAGTGACTTAGTAGCAATGGCAGGCCATTTGTTGTTAGTGGTTCAACATTTTTCCTTCACAGCAGATGTGGATGACTGCCGTTAGTGGTGTGAAGTGTTCATTGATTACAGATTGTCATGCCATATGGGCCCTCCATGATGTTTAGTAGGGCAATTGCTAATATTTACAAACGTCGCCACTGAAAAATGGGACTTTCGATTTGAGTAGGAAAGCTAAATGTAATTGTTAATATACCATTTATCTTTTAATTCTCTGGAATTATTGTCAAAATTGGATTATGCAAATCCATGTATAGAGGATTACAGTGTTTAAAATATGAGACCCAAAATTACATTCCAGGAATGAATGGTGAATTCTACGGACTGGTTTTCTTAGACTGTGGTCTATGTGTCTCATGTGAGTCTTATATGTATGTGGAAGTGTATTTCTCCCTCAGATTAAATGTAAAAAAATGAACAAATAAATAAGTAAATTGCGACTTTTTATTTCCCAGTTCTGACTTTGAGATAAAAACGTCAAATGACCAAAAATGTGAATCTCCATCTAAACTGAAGTTACTGAAGTTTTAATGTTTATGACTTGCAATTGTGAAATATCAATTTCACAGCTCTGACTTTCTCGCAGTTGTGCATTTTCAGCCTTTTCTTCTCAGAATTGTGAGTTAACATCTTGGAATTGTGAGATTCATATGGTATCTCGCAACTGACACTTATCTTCCTAATCATAAAACTGAATATGCCATTTTGTCCTGAAAACAAACCAGACAAGATAGTAGATTGTTATTTTTTGTGTGTGTGTTTGAAATAATATATCTTCTGTATGTTAATTTCATGGTATAACTAGTAAAGAGGAAGAGAAGGTTGGTTCACATGCCGCCTGAACTGAGGAGCTACAGCGATCTGTCACGGCATGTTAAAGAGACACAAAACTGTATTTATTGTTTGAATTTCTTAAAAAAGTGGCTACATTTTTCAAGCTGAGACTTTATCATACCAAAATTAACTTGCTCTGTCTTGTCTGTAGGTGCGTTGTCCATGTCCTCTTTGCTCCACAATCTTAATTCTGAGGTAATATCTCACAATACAACTTCTCTGAGCTGCAAATAAAAAAAGTCAGAATTGTGAGATAGAAACTCAGAATTGCAAGATTTTTTCTTTTTTTTGAATTGGAATATCCCATGCTGGAAAAAAGTTTCCATATATATGTGCCCACTCCACGAAGACGCAGCAGCAGTGTGTTACAGTACATCTTCAGCCATCTCACTCTGCCTAAGTATGTGAAAAAAGGTGGATTGTCTTTGATAAGTGTTTTGTCCTGCTCCTCCTTCTAAATTTCAGTGTCTCGTAAATAATACAACAGTATGACAGCCTGCATGAATGTCACAAAGCAATGTAAGTTGGTAAATATGTAATGTTCACTGTGAGTTTTAGTGGCACAGCATTCCTCGACATCAGCAGAATTGTGAAAGCACAGCAAGAACAAGGTAACAGCATAAAAAATCAGGGCTTTTACTAACAAGAACATACAGCACAAGCCAGTGGAAGGCATTACATTGGGCATTAATCATGACTGCAGAGCCTTGAAGCCTTGGAGCTTTTTCCTCAGAGTTGCATTTTAGTCTAACAGTATAAAGGAACCTTAGCAGTCTTTTGAGGTGTATGATGTGCCATCATTTACATAAACATGCCGAGTCTCAGTTAACAGCAGTTCATTACGTAGGAGTTACATTTGCATAGATCTGAATATGCAGTGACACTGGACGAGGTTGGCACAGATGTGCTTCCTTTGAGACAGTTAAATACACATCTCTTTGGTAAATTGGTGAAGCTTATGCTTGCTGTCATTTCACAGTTGAGTCATTTCACTCTTTAATAAAAATGAACAAGTAAACTTCTGAGGAAATAGACGCAGTTTCTAGAAATTGGTTACTAGAAGGCATAGTTGATTCCAAACTTTCCCTCTCAACTTTCAAGAAGCATTTGTACAAGCACATATCTTAAGCCACATTCACAATCAAACACACTCTTTCCCTTTTCTGCATTTTTACTCCTGGACTATTGTAGCTTACTCTTGAAGCTGGCCTTTGTGGGACTACAAGAGTTTCTTGCTCTGGTATGATTTGTTTCATTTGTAAGTCACTTTGGATAAAAGCATCTGCTAAATGACTAAATGTAAATGTAATGAGTTCAAATCCCTAGCCCTAAGAGCAATAGTAATAAAGTATGCCTTTGTACTCAATATTTGTTAACACTGACTATACGCATAAGACACAAGTTATGATGATATTTATTTAATTTCTAAAATGAAACAATGAACTAAGCATTCCATGATCTAGATTAATATTAATTTCGAAATATACAAATATATACATTATTTACATTAAGTTTTTATATTATGAATTAATAAAGACCAATAATATATTTAGAAGTCCGTATTAACCAAATAGATTAAAAAGCATGTTAAAGTATTGTTCATTGTTCATTTATAATATTTCACGCATTAAATGACATTAACATCATGACAATGGCACAGTTCTGCTCTGGTGATCATTATTTGTTTGTTTGTTTACTAACTCTGCATGTATTTCAGAAACGAGACAGCCCTAAATTAATAAATTCCTTTAAATAATAATAAATATAAATAATAGGGGTGGGCATAAATTAATTTTTTTAATCTAGATTAATTTTGGAATTAATCTAGATTAATCTAGATTAAAATGGCTCATTTGAATTCTGCCGAAGGCATTCAGAATATGTGTGCTACCCAAATAATGGCTTAAAGTAAGTCTTTGAGAAAGGGTTTCTCAAGCCAGGTGGCGCATTAGACCAGGGGCTCATCTCCTGTTTCCAAAATGAACATCACAAACTGCTTGAGAAAGCTGTTCTACTATGATAATTGGTGATGAAAATAAACTATGTTCAATAAGATGTACTTGTGTTTACTAACTGTTTATTCAGTTAAACATGAATTTTGAACTGTAGGCCTACATAAGAGGTCGTGATGAACTGTTTACAGTTTCCATTGGGAAGCTTCTTAAAAAAAAATTTTCCCTGAAGCAAACCCGGCGGCTTCATAGCTGCATCCATGTTAGCACGTCACGTTTGATGTGGTAATTTCACAGTAACGTTAGGCATACACACAGGTTCGAAGCAGAGGGTGACACGGGAGTGAATTCTCAAGTTCACATGAGACCTAAAGCGCATCCTGTTTGCTTAAAAGCGCAACGTGTCGTTGTTATTCTGAGTGTACACAAATAAACGTAGAGTCTTTACAGATTCGAAAGATGCATTAGGCTACTTTTATCTGTATGACCAAGAATGACGGAGATTTTAAGAGCAAGTGAGCGCACCGGAGCCTGTCCTGCGCAAACGCGCTTCCACACAAACACTTCAATAGCGCACATTTCTCTAGGTTAACATCATATTGAGCGGCCATGTAAAGTTGCTACTACATACTTCTTTCAGATGAAAAGCCATATTTGAGGTTGATGAATGATAGGTGAGCGTTGGATGTCCTGCCCGATTGTATACCACATAGACCAGCCGTTAACAATCTGTCCTTCACGGACTGCGAGCCTCTAGATCGAAGACTCGTTCTCGCCCCCTACAGTGCAATTCGGCTAGGTATACATCCGCGCTAAAATATCAGGGTGAAAGTCATCATAGCTTGCGTAGTATAGACCCAGCTCCCAACCCAACTTTGAGAATAGATTAACGGCGATATTTTTTTTATCGCCGATAAGAGTCTCGAGTTAACGCAGCACGTTAACGCCGATAACGGCCCACCACTAATAAATAATAATATAATAAATATAAATGAATCATTCTAACACCACTGCACCAGTGAGTGGGACATCTGCGAGCAGAGAAAACATCTTCAGATTGTTTGTCTAGCAGCAGTCTTGTCCAGAAGAACTTTTAATGTAGCACTTGTATGACTCAACCAGAGGCCTGCGCAGTTCCAGTACAGCTCTATGCAGGAGAAAACCGGCTCTAATATAGACCAGCCACAGTATCACATTTACTTACACTCAAGTAGGTATAAACACACATACACAGTCTCAAAAACATATAAAGACTCGCGCAACATGCACCGTGACCTCACAGTGTCAGTTTTCGTCCCGACTGCTGGGATAAACACACCACCTACTCTAAAAGCCCTACAAAAGAGCTACATCTCTTCTGCCAGCGGTGACATGCCTCTTTTCTCCCCAGACTCCTGAATGGAGGACTCTTATTTGCAGCAGTATGGAGGAAGAGTGCAATGCCTGACTTGTGTACTTTGAGGTTACTCCAGCCATCCACAGCCCCATCCCTAAGGGCTGCCCTACTTCACAGACGTAAATAGTGCTTGATACACTCACATGGAACAAGCGCACAGGTTTATTTGTACAGTGGACGCATGGCATGCATAATTAAAATTGGCTAAGTGCCTATGCACAAGACTCGGGTCATTTCTACCGGCTTGCTTCTTGTCCGTCCACTAAAGATGAAATTTCCGGCCTCCCTTTATATCTGCGAGTATTTGGCTCACAAATATAGCATGCACTGCTATACCCATCTATATTCAGAGCCAGATGAAAGGAGGCCGCTTTTTTATCTTCTCCTGATTGTGTACGAGTCTCCAGTCTCTCCATTGTAACTTTTGTGTCCATTGACGCCCCTGGGAACGATTTGACGACTGGCTACTCTTAGCTGAATAGCTTATCAGGGTGTGATAGCATTTTCTGGAATCACTCTCGCTGTCTGGTCAGCAGTCGGTGGCATTATGCTTCACACAATGGCGGATTAGAGGGTTTGAGAAGACAAGAAGCACTTTGAAAGAAGGGGCTGGATTGTGTTCAGGGTATATGTGAGGCTCAAATGCATTTGAATGCAATGCATGCATGGAAATGAGGCATTCATTTGCCTGGCTGGCAGCAGGCCTGTTAAACCACAAATGCCTTTGACTTCTTGCCAGAGCGCTCGCTTATGCAGTCAACAATCCTGTCACTTCTGCGCTGGCACACTGCTGCTATGCATCTACCTGTGGAGGAGAGAAGCGGATATATCGCTGCGCCTGTGGCACACAGTAATTTACTATCTCTGCTGCCCTAGGACAAATTTATGAATCAATATCGATAATATAAACATACAGCAGAATACGGCCTCCTCTATATCATGGCCATAATGTAACGACCTGATTTCATTGATCATTAAACATCCTCCATGCTGTTGTGCTATTCAATTAGGCCTAAGGAATCAAGCTGAATCGGCTGAGTGTGTCAGAGCAAACACACACATGCTTGGTTGCCTGTGAGTACAGGGTGTGCTTATTAAAAATAGCCATTGTGTAAATCATTGATGTTTGTTCAGTTGCATCATTGTCTTTCTTATATATATATATATATATATATCTTTACATTTACATTTAGTCATTTAGCAGACGCTTTTATCTAAAGCGACTTACAATTGGGGAATACATAAAGCTATTAATCTTGAAGAGGCAAACAGACAGAGGAAGTGCCAATAACACCAAGTCTCAGGCATTGTTCAAATAAGTACAAGCTAGCAAGGGAAGGAGAGAAAGATAAAGAGAAAGATGAAGATTTTGAAAAAGTGTTTTTTTTTATTTTTATGATGATGAAGTCCCTGTCAATCTTCAAGCAACAACTGAAATCTCATCTTTTTCAACTCTACTTGACTTCATCATCATCATAAAAAAATAAAAAAATAAATCACCTTTTCAAAATCTTCATCTTTCTCTTTATCTTTCTCTCCTTCCCTTGCTAGCTTGTACTTATTTGAACAATGCCTGAGACTTGGTGTTACGAGCACTTCCTCTGTCTGTTTGCCTCTTCAAGATTAATAGCTTTATGTATTCCCCAATTGTAAGTCGCTTTAGATAAAAGCGTCTGCAAAATGACTAAATGTAAATGTAAAGATAGATAGATATAGATAGATAGATAGATAGATAGATAGATAGATAGATAGATAGATAGATAGATAGATAGATAGATAGATAGATAGATAGATAGATAGATAGATAGATAGATAGATAGATAGATAGATAGATAGATAGATAGATTGTTTTTATTGCATTGTGTAATTTTAGTTTAAATGTCAAATTCATGGTTTTTGGTTATGGATGAAAAAAATATGATTTACCATATAATTTGGAATGTAATAATTTTTGGAATAAAAACCTTAAAAGGACATTTCCAAAACTGACATTACATATATTTTATACATATCAGTAAAATAATGTAGGTTATAGTTTTATTTTACATTTTCCCTTATTTATTTATTTGATGTTTATTACATTAATTTATTTGATGTTTATTACATCATACTGTGGCTTTCTAATAATTTTGTTTTCATTTATTTTTGTTTTTTTTTGCTCACAAAAAGTACTCTCATAGCTTCATAAAATATGGTTGAACCACTGGACGTCACAAGGACTATTTAAACAATGTCCTTACTACATTTCAGTGCCTTAACCATGGCAGAAACCTTGCTGTCTATGGGGGTCAGAAAGCTCTCGGATTTCACCAAAAATATCTGAATTTGTGTTCTGAAGATGAGGATGAGTAATTAATGACAAATAATTATTAAATTAATTCACTTCATTTTTGACTTAATTTAACTTCACTAACAAAAAATAGTGTATTATACCAAAGCATTCTTTGAGTCCCTCGGAATCCCATAGTACATGAATATGATAATCCTTCATTACAATATTTTCATATGTTTTAAAGCTCACGTAGATGATTTCAGCACTACTAGTGTCATCTAGCGGAGTTACCAAAATAAAGCTTGTTGTCAAACATCTTTTGCAAAGCACTATCACACATTACAAACACAGCTCTTACGGGTCTATAAATGGGAAGGCATGTCTCAATGGTAAAAGTAAACCACTTCCAATAAAAGCTCCAACTTACTGTGTTAGAAATACATTTGAATGGAAGTTTAGCTTACCTGTTGAGACGAAACTCTGCAATTTTATCATATCGACTGAATATTGACTACAATAATGCAAAAACAGTAATTATTGTTGTACAGTGTGAGAAAATTAAGTTTTTGCTGTATTCCTTCAAGCCTTAACCGGCTCAGCCTGCAAAAGTAGTCACACGCCAAACTCTTGTTATTGGCTGCATGCTGTATGTATACAGATGCATAAGTTGACAGGCAGGTAAGACAACCTAGCATTACATTCAGACCAAATGCAATGATTGGACGAACATTGGACGAGCCATACAAAGCAGTGTGTGTGTGTGTGTGTGTGTATGTGTGTGTGTGTGTGTGTGTGTGTGTGTGTGTGTGTGTGTGTGTGTGTGATTCTGAAAAAAATGGATACCCTCGCTTTAAGTATCTTCACTTTTACCAGTTCAGACTTGTTTTTATTTTTTCTAATTTGTTTTGTAAACTGCTCATTTTTTTATCAACTTAGATGAACCGACTGTGAAGAGAGGGAACAGAAACACTTGGGCACAAATACAATTAATTTGAACACAAACAGTGATTTATCAGTCAGTCAGTCAGTCAATGTTAGTGCTTTTGTCTATTAAGCCAATTTGTGAACCACAGTTTGAGAATCGCTGGTTCTGTAAATCAAAGTTCTAAGATATTTTATGTTCATGTAGTTTATGTTTATTGTGTTCTTTTAATGTCATGTATGTTACATCTATGGGGTTTTGTGTTTTGTGCACCATCTGTGTCCATCTCTAATTGATCAATGGCCATGGGCTCTAGTTATTATTAGCAAGTTATTAATGCTAATTATTATGGCGGTTATAAAAACATTTAAAGGTATCAAGAAGATTACTGTGGTTGAAATATTTAAACATTGCATAAACTATATAAAATATACAGTCTGGCTGCAATTTTTGCCATTACCCAAATTCTAAATGTAACAAAATATTTTACAGTGCAAAAAGTTACATTGATTTGATGTGAAGCCTTAAAGGAAGTGAAGTGTGCATCTGTGCATAGATCAGTTTTACTCTGTTTCACCATCCTGTTTTTTTTTCTCCCTTCCGTTGGCACAGGTTTAGGACACTCTCACCGGGTCGCCCACTAGTCTGCAGCTGTCTGTGAAGAGCCTGCCAGCATGTTTTTCTCTCCCTCCCTCTCTTTCTCCATCTTTTCCAGCCCTCCCCAGTGTTGAGGCAGATTCCAAAACCCCCGTGACACCACGCAGGCTCTGTGAGCACAAACACAGACACATCCACCCACATCTCACCGTCGAAGTGCTCCCCTGCTCACGATGCTGAGGGGAAAACAGATTGAAAAGTGAGTGTGTGTGGAGGGAGGAGGAAAAAGAGTGAAAAATACCTGACTCATTCCCTCCTCTGCCTTTTTCCTTTCAATTAAATATGCCTTTCAGCAAGAGATGGAGCAGATAATGGACTCCTCTGATGATACTAACTTGGCTACTTTTTAAAGTCAAGGCAGGATGTTGGCCTCTCCATATTTGACTGGTGGGATGTTGTAGAAATGTTGCGTAACTTCACAATTTAAATTGCATTGAGAACATCTCCTGTAATGCTTCAGTGTAACATTTAGACAGTGAAAGCATTTTCAAAGGAATAGTTCATGCATTTACTCACCTGGAACTTGTCACATTTTCTTTCTTCTGGGCAGCACAAATTGAGATGTTAGGCTGGGTGTTCTTTTCAATACAAGAACAGCTACTCAGCTCCAAAAAGATGGCAAGATGGGGGGGGGGGGCATCATAAAAGTATTATACAACATGTTCAAAGTCTTTTGAAGTTGTATGAGAGCTTTGTGTGAAAAACAGACCGAAAATCTTTTGCTGTAGAGCACATTCAACATGTGCATATTCTAATTTGGCACAAAAATGCTTTGCATTATTTCTGTCAAACCTGGTGCGACATGTTTTTACAAAACATATTAAAACATACATTCTCATGAATTAGATTTGAGAGCCACAAGGACTCATTCATATCATTATCATTAAAAAAATTCCTGTCTTTATGAAAAGCTTTTGAATGACATCAGAAGACTTACAGTAATGCACGAGTTGCATACTACTTGACAAACTCTCATACAACAACAACAACAAATACAAATTAAGTTCAGATAAGCTTTATTTGTCACATACACAAGTATACAGAGTATAATGAGGAGTGAAATGTGTTCTCTGCCTTTAACCCATCCAAGTGGATGGGTGGGCAGCCGACATTGAGGCGCACAGGGAGCAGTTGGGGGTTCGGTGCCTTGCTCAAGGGTCTCACCTCAGTCGTGGACACTTCCTGCTAGAGCTGGGATTCGAACCCACAACCTCGGGTTTCAAGTCCAACGCTCTATCCATTAGGCCACGACTGCCCCTCATTAATCAGTTTTATAGTGGAAGACAGCAGCATGAACATTCTGCCAAATATCTCCTTTTTTGTTCTACATGAAAAAGAAAATAAGGCCGGAATAATTTTTATATTATTCTTTTAATTTCCAGCCACAAAATTAAGCAAATATATTCAAGCAACTTTACCAAATTCCTGAAGATTAACATGAGTTTCAAGGTCTGAAACCAGGTCCCTACTAAGCAGACGACTAATGCTAAGGTGTGATCATCAGTTCCTCTTGACTACACCTACGGAGGCAATTGTCTGACCACTAGCACTGTAATTATACTGTATGTTCCCCACCGTGCATGCTGCACTACCTCCATTTCCTCAGCACAGCCATTAAGCAAGCTGTACATACACCTACGCACACATAGACGAGCGTGGAGACACATCTCATACAATGCTCTTGAAACACACTGAATAGAGTGCAATACTTTTGTTTTAGACCATTAATTATTTGAGAGAGTTACCACCAACTGCTGAAAGAGTTTAATCAAAATGGAACGCATGTCCATAAATTTCAATCTGCAAATTCTTCTTGAATTGATCAGCCTGATGTGCTAACCACTCTACAATAAAGAACAAATTAACTAACAAGATCTTTTTGAGTGGTATGTAAAACTGTTGGAAAAATGGAACAAGAAAACTGAATATAAAGCTAAAAAAGTGAATAAATTAAAGGACACACTAATCTCTATTTTAACAGTT
Organism: Oxygymnocypris stewartii; assembly: GCA_003573665.1. Classification (NCBI taxonomy): domain Eukaryota; kingdom Metazoa; phylum Chordata; class Actinopteri; order Cypriniformes; family Cyprinidae; genus Oxygymnocypris; species Oxygymnocypris stewartii. The sequence goes on along the minus strand of QVTF01006561.1, from coordinate 1,413,686 downwards.
CTGAAGTGCTGAAGTGTGTCAGTTTATTTTTTTATCTATTGCTTTTTTATCATTTTATTTATTTGATTTTATTACTTTGAAATGCATAACTTTTATCCAACCTTAATATGCAGAGATAACAATATAGACACATTTGTAGGTTGATTTGTCCAAAAAGTGTGGAAATATCCTGACCAGCCCGACAACAGCAGCAGTGGCACAACCAATGGCATGAGTTTGGGTAGGAAACCTGTTTACAAACACTTATTCTTTTTGCAATTTCATTACAGAAATGACACTACACATTTACATTTTCCAGTATAAACTGCATGAGCAAATTCCATTTAATTGATATATAATTAATAGGCTATGATTTAAAGCCTTTAAAAAACTATTTATGTATGTATACAAGTTACTTCTGCTCCTTGAGTCTGATTGTCTGAGAGCTCTTTCCAGACACCCGATATTCTACGAGTATCTCAAAGAGAGCAACAATACCGAATGCAAAATTGCAGAACCGTTTATTCTAATTCACTGCACGCGTGCTTTCCTATCTCTACAGATAGGCCTATATTATTATTTCTATAATATAGATAAGTCTTTCTGCAATGAATCGAGACATGCCCCTTCAAATGTCACAGCTTGTGTATCAACTAGAATTCCAAGTTTCCCTGCAAGTAAATACAACTTAGCTTGGTCATTCATGTGTTTTCTATGCAGCTGGGATTTATACTATTTCTGACTCCATTTGAAAATATCATGAATAAATGATACATGATAAAGTGAGTAGTAGACAACTGTGTTTCGATGTGAAATACAATCCTAAAAATGCAAGGAATCCATGGAACCTTTCTATTGCTCAAAAAGTTATTTATAGTAAAAAAAAGAAAAAAAAAAGAATGAAAAATTCCTTTGGATTATTACAATGCTCTTCACAATAAGAAAACTGTTTACTGAAGGGTTCTTGGGGAAACAAAAAATGCTTCTTCCGAGGTTCCTTGTAGAACCTTTAGAGTGAATGCTAAATAACACATCTTAGGCTTCTAACACCTTAGTAAAAAAAGCAATATATTTAAAATACATGTATTTCAGACTAAGTATAGTTCAAATCTATTAACGTATTTACTGACAGATAGCTTGAGACTGATATAAAAATAATAATTAAACTTAATTTGGTGTACTACTTGTGCACAATGCACAGTTCTTAACATTAAGTCTCAAATATGTTTTAATGTCATGATTGATGAGGATTGTAAGATCTTTGAATAATATCAGTCTTTAAATTTCTGCTTTAGCACAATCAAATGTACATGTTTAATTGGACTTTAGCACTATTTCCGTGCAATCAAAGTGCATTAAGTACAATAATAGTTGTTCAAATTGAACAGTTTAGTATACTAAAAGTACAATTGCAAGGTATTTAATTAAGTACATACATATGAAAATGTATGTGTAGTATTCTTATCATTAAATAAATGTATTTCAAATACATTATAATACAGTATATTTACAGTGTATATAATAGAGTATCTTTATTTTTCACTAGGGTATGACTTGAGTCCTCATCTTGTGAGTGTATGTGTTTAAAAATGATCAAAAAGCAATAATTACAGTTAAATATATATTAAATGCACGTTTACATACCAATTTTGAAAATCTTCTTTACAAAATTATGGAAACTAAATCCTGTGTTTACCCAAACAAAGATAAAGTAAAACCTTACTGACCAGCCAAGGCAGAACTGGAAGCTTTTGGGAATTTAGAATTCTCAAAAGCTTTTTAGAATTTTTTTGAGAAGTGTTCAGATCTGGGTTTCCAGATAACCAAGAGAATCAGCTCATGGTTGTGTTAACCTCCCACCCATCCTCCTCAATCTCTCTCCATCTCTGTCTCTCTCTGCCTCCATTTTTCTTAAGACTCTGAAAGACCTCTCCCTTGGCCAGAACCTCATCAGCTCAGAAGCTTACTTATGGACACGGTACTTGGCACGTCTTTCACAGCCACACAGGCAGAGTACCAGTGAATTCGCCCCTTTCGAATCTCGGACTCCTTTCAGAAGGAATTGAGCCCCTGCTTGACGTCTTTGAGAGATGTGAAGTCACATAAATGCTTCAGTAGTCACAGCCAAGTGCTCTCAAGAATGCATGAGTTATTTCCAGCCCAGCCAGTCGCGCACATCTTAATGCATTTAAGGACCCTATACATGCATATGTTTCATTTAAGCAAAGGCACTTTGGTGGAATTCTTTAGATTGTCACCCCAACAGTCGTACTATTCATGTCGCTCACGGACGAATCTCGTGATCGCAAGGCATGCTGGGCAAAAGGATTGTTCTAACCCCATGATACATTCTGATGTCTCTTTGACAAGAGGCCTCTTTTAGGTGCTAGGAGACTTCCAGTGTATACAGATGAGCTTGGCTTCACATTTCCTCTCCGTATCTGCATCGCTTGACATTTTCATGTTTACCCACCTGGAATTTAAGCCTTTGGCGGTATAAAATTACTTGTGGTACTGTGTTAAATAGGGGAGATGAGATCTGTCAAGAGGGTGAAGATGTTTCATGATAAGCCTCTCGATGTCACAAGACTGCTATTGCTGGATTAATGTCTGAATCCAGGTCCCTTTAACATATATGCATATTGTCCATGTCATTTCCCAAATACTTGTTTTCTTTTCTGTGAAACAAAAGCTTCAAAAATGCCATCACAATTCAGTTGTCTTGATTGAGATCAATAGTTTATGGAAAGATTTCAGCATGTTTTTTCATTAATGCAAATTTGTTCTACAGGTAAATCTATATTTTGCTTCAGAAGACTTCTGAAGTCTATGAGTCATTTAGACCACTTTTTTCTGTTTTCAAGCTTGATCAAATTTATGAAAAGGAGTAACATGAAGATTATCTACATTCTTCTTGTATGTTCCACAGATTAAATAAAATGATACAGGATTGAAATGACGCGGGGGGGGGGGGGGGGGATTAATGATGATTAATTTACAGTCTGGAGAAACAAATTAAACTAATATTTCCAAATTGGGACAAATAGATTCACTGATGACATGACATGTTGTCAAGGATTTACTGTAGAATTGGGTGATATATTTAACTCAACATCTGTTCATGCCATCACTTCAGCAAACATGTGACACTGCGTTGTGGACTGTTGTTTCTTTGGCTTTGTCACACTTAAATCACACATAAATCCAAAGTTGAATATCGAATGATACTGAATGATTATTCTATTCATATATCATGGAAATTACATGGTTCTCTTTAAGGTACTTTAAATACTATAGCATTACCATGTTAATTTGTGTGGCTTATACTTAGATTAAAGCCCTACAGTAAAGTAGCAGAAAAGTCACAATTTCTGTTGTTCAACATTAAGTTTAAGATTCCATCTATAGTGATTAACCCATATTTTGACCAAAACAGCATACAAAATCCTTATCATTAATCTCTGTTAATACTAGCATACTACTGAATGTGGCAAACCACAGTTAATAACATAATTCAAGGTACTGCACATATAGGCTACAAAACAGATGTCAACATAACTGTCTAATGTCTAAAACTAATTCAAGAGGCGTGCAAGTCACATTTGTTATTCAGTTTTTTACCTCACAAAAACATTTCACTGCTTCTTGACCCAGATAAAAAATGTTTGCTGTACTTAAAATATTACTTAGCTTGAAATGCAATATTTACAGCTTGGCTTTTAAAAAGCTGAGTGATTGAATTGCAGAGTCTTTGTGAAAACTAAAGAGGCCTGCAGCAAAAACAAGAAAACAACGATAGCAAATCTCAGCAAAGTTGGTGGCTGGCATGTTTGCTGGTACATTTGTACATTTCTGTGATGTACCGGTTATGCTAGTTGTTAGAACATATTTTCATGTGGCGTATTTAAAACAGTATGATGCACAAATCAAAGGTAAAGCAGTTTATTTGTCTCCTGCATGGAGAAGAAACAGAATATCACTTTCATGAAGAATGACTCATGGATAAAAATACAAACAATTAACAATAATACAAACAAAGCTGCAAGTATGTGGTGTGTGTGTGACATTGGTTAGTGAGTCCCCTTGCACACTAACCAAAAGAGAAAAGAAAAAAAAACAGTGTGTGTACGTACTTTTTGACTATTCTTTCCTACTATTATAAGGAGAGCTATGAAAATCAAGTCACTGCCACTTGTGCCCAGTGTATTAAGTAATAAAATCCAGAACTGGGTGACTCAACCAGGCTTGTTTTCTTAACAATAAACACATCCTTCTCATGATGCAATGTTAAAAAATCATATCCAAACAACTTTTTCCTCAACATGTCATGAAGTTGAAAAGGTACCGCATTGAGAAATTGACCCAGGTGATATACTAGCCTCAAACAGCATTAAACATTGCTGTAGGAGTTATTTTTGCGGAGTTTAGTGGTTTGAAGCATCTGCTCAAAGACAAGCAGACTGTTTCAGGCCAAACGGCATTGTTTCCAACTCAAAAGCAAAGCAGACATGATTCCACAACAAGTGCAGTTATTCTTCTTTTCATGATTTCTGCCTGGAGAATGTTATCATAATGACACGATGAGTCACTTTGTGCGATCAGCCTGTCAATCAGAAAATATTGGAATGCAAAAACTTTATTATTAGCCAACTATATATTATCCACTGAAATGATGTGGCCAGCGTCAATGAAGATTATATGTAATAGCAAAATAAAGACACAGAATATTGAATATGCTCAAATGTGTTTAATAACATGTTGTTTAGATATTAAACACTATATATATATATATATATATGTATATATTAATTATATCATATATTAAAACAGAAAACAGTTATTTTAAATGTGTATTAATTTCTTTATAATATTTTACAATATTACTGTTTAAATTTATTTTAATCAAATCAATGCAGCAAATATAAATAATGACCACTGGTTTATTTTATGGGCAAACTACTCTTTTAAGGATGACAGGAAGATTCCATAAAATAAATAAACTGCAAAATGGACACACAAAATAAAAATGCTTCTACGCAGACCAGAATCCAAAATATGATGCATAAAAGTCATATAACACAGGCCCAAGCAAGATGATAGTGTTTATGTTGTATTTAACTAACCAGCTGAGTAGTTGTGAAGCTAGGCTTCTTCTTCAGCAAGCAATTACACTTACGCATACTGCAGAACTTTCTGTTTACTGTAAACAATATAGTCTGCATAATGACAACTTAATGGCCTGGTCGTTCTTATCGATCTTCTCTTGGATGAAATTCAAAAGGCTACGACCTCCTGGGCGGAAAGCAGGCCAAGCTGTGGGGGAAATTTGGAAAGTTATAAATACAGATTGATTCAATGCCAAATAAACAACACAGATCGGTTCATCTTCACCAGGTGGAGAGAATAAGAGGGTTTATGAATACATATGAGCGGTCATCTGACTCTACAGACCGTTGGCTCCTCTAAACATCTCAGCCTACATCTGACGTAAGTACTCCGGCAATTAAAAGCAGACCTTGAATGGATAACTCAATGGGGTAGATGACAAAAGTGTGTCATCCTCAATGAATAAAAGGTGACGAAACACTGCTGTGTGGAGCACTTTTCATACGAATGACTCAGCAGCTGCATGGAGCAACAGTCAATTAAAACTCCTTAAGAACAGGATGTTTTTATACTTCTCCTCGCCTGATCACGTGATATCAAGATGGTGAAGGGTCTTTTTGTCAAATCGCATTACCTTTAGAGAGAACAACTTATGAGGCCTCTTGGATGAAAGCTTCAGATCAAATTGATGATCTACAAAGGCTGATATGTTATGATCTATAGAATCAATAGATTAACAGCATTGCAAAAGCTCTCATTATCCATTGTTGTCAGCACTGTTTGCCGAATGTCGGAGCGCTGACGAAAAACTAATATATATGAAGGTTGTTTAAAGCTGATTAGCATGGCCCTGCTAGCAAGATGCTAGATGTGATAACTACACCATCTGACTTTAAAAAAAAGTAATTGGTTCTCTCTGACAGAATAAAATTTCAGTCAGATATAACTATACTTACTGTAATAAATCAATGTGCTTGTAGTATGCTTGTAAGTGTACTGCTTTTTCAACACTTCAAGACTAAATTGAATAATTCAGCGTATAAAATTACATCTGTACAATAGTAGTAAAACTATAAACTTATTTATAGTATATTAACTTATTAAAGTATACAGTTTGTTTACTAGCTATGCCCTTCTAGCCCTTCTAGGCTTTAACTTTATGCTTAAGTATAATTGTGTTAACGTATATCTCTGATAAGTACATACAAAGACTGAAAGTATACTTTTATTTTTAGTTTAAAATGCTCCCGAATGCGGAAGTCTTGCCAGAAAACTGGTTTACATTTCTGGTTTCCAGTGTTTTCAGTCAAATTGTATTTTCCTGGGTGATCATTTAATGTTATACCTATGAAAATGGCTAAACATAAGCATATGGCTCAATGGTGACAACACTTTACAGTGTCGTAATGACCGTCTTTTGGCAGTGCCTGACCTGTTCAAGTTTAATGAGTGGGTAGATGACATGTATAGCAGCCCGATTTATCTTCACTGATAACAGGTGGGTATTCATATCCTACAGCAAGATGAGAGCACTAAAATACCTTATTTGTGGGGTCATGACTTGAGAAATCAAAACTCCCTTGGTGTTTTAATATAAGAGGTCTTTGCATCATTAAAACCTCTCAGCGTTAAACATCTTTATTATAAACCGAGCATTTAACCAAGCACTAAAATGGCTCATTTGGATATTGTGGGATCTGTGACATCACAGGCAAATACAGTTGCACATGAGTGGCGTTAGAGCAAGACATTGACAAATTGCAATCCACCTGATTTTTCTCGTTAGAGTGGGTGATGCCATTTATACATTTAATGTGTCTGGCTTCCGGTCTAATCTGCTTCCAGCTATTTTTAGCTGTTCAAAACAGCTAATTTTGCTGCTTGATGTTGCAAACTGGTGTTTCTCAACATATTATTTCAATGTATTATCTTAATTATGAACACACTGGTTTGAAGTGCAAACAGTTTTACCGTCCACCACACTTTGTTATTCTTCTTGTTACACAGCAGCTAATGCACCGGGAGTCTTGCACATTCACAGAAAACCTCTTCTACGTTGAAAAATAAGGTGGATACATCAATACAACATCGGCCCTGCCGACTGGCGTTCAGTCGCTTAAAGTTCTCAATGGCAATGGAAGTTGCCATAATCTTTGCCTCCCTATTGTGATGCATAGCCAATGAAACTGTTGTGATGCATAGCCAATGATTCTAGAACAAGAACAAATGCTGGGCGGAATTTTATTTGTAAATGATGAGGCAGAATGAAATGGAGTATTCACCAAGAAACTTTTGTTAAAATATGAAGCATCTAACTGTCCTGGATTCTACAAGAACTACATCACTCTCGTCATATGGACGGGGCAACGACATTAGCCAATCATAAACATGACTATTTACTGACAACTCATAAAAGAACCGCCCTTAAAAACAGAGGGTCAGAATGAGGATTGAAAATAATATTTTTTTTCATTTTGATTTGTTTTGTTTTTAAGTGAACATCAAGGAGAATGTTAAAATAATAATACCCCGGTCATGACCCCTACAATCATTCAGTTTTGAGAATGCAAGGCATACAGATGCAGACATTCTATTTGGGTGTCCTGATTCTCAAAACAAGTAATTTCCAGGAATCTCTTCCGTTTCTTGCTTTTGTTGTGGCAGCCAACAGCACTGCTTGACCCTGGGCTCATTTTTATTCTCAATAGTACTCAAAAGTTTCTGTTTAAATAATTAAATTGCTTGTTTTACCAAGTAGGCTACTAGCATGGGTTCCTGGAAACCAGAATAGGACAACAGTTCAACAAAAGTTAGACTGTCATGTTTTTGTTGTTGTTGTTGTTTTTAGGCTGCTATTAAAATTGATAGCTTTTCCCAGTTATTATAGACACCCTCACCTCTTTGGTTTAAACAGAAGCAAAGCTGAATGTTATAGATCCAAGGTAAAATGTTAGTCACCTATTTAAGAAAACAGCATGTTAAAGCCCTGGATGTCATTTAGAACCCTATTGTATTTACCTATTTAGCTTCAGAAGTTTAATGACTGATTACGTACAGTACAGACTGTCAAAGCTAAAGGATACAGACACCATAGGCTGCCAATGAATTAGTGAAAATGTAGACATGCACTAATTAAATGTGTATCAGTTGGATCCAGTGTCACTTGGCAAACTGACCCGACCTTTAGAAGAGCACTTCAGATCTACATTCCCGCTCTGAGATGCGTACAGTTTAATTGACAGCAACAAACTCCACTGCTGGGCATGGCTGTATAATGTCATGCTGCGAAGGCTTTCTTCTCACCCATTGGCATGATTTTATCTTTGATTTCTCTGCGTATGATTTGTGCTGCAATGTGCCGTCGTGATGTGACACGGATCACCTCCTGTGTGCTGTTGGGGAGATGCTCTTTCACTCTGGCCTTCAGCAAACATTTGCATTACCAGACAAGGCAAGTGATTAACATAAAACAGAGAATATGGTCTGCATGAACTGGTGTTATACTTTAAACAAGTGACATCATTTATCTCCATATAATCAGATTATTTGAAACATCAGGGACCTGCTGAACAAACTATGCATTTACGTTCAAATTGGGCACTGAAAAGTATGCACACAATTCTCATTAGATGCTTTTACTGAAAAGTGTCTCAAATGTTCCCATTCTAGTACCGTTAAATGTTTCTTCTAGTCAGTTTGCAGCTGAAGTAGTGAGTTTTTTGCTGCAGAAACCACGCAGATGGGCTGATGGAAGAGTATAATGTGAAGTGGGCTGAAGATTGTACAGTATGTATCAGGATAGACTGAGGGCACAGGTTCAGACACTTCACCACACACCTTAATAGAAAGCTCTGGAGCAAGAAGCAAAGTCCAGTTATGAAAACTTTTTCAGCAAACTAGATAATATACAAACATTACCAACAACAAAAAAACTGGAATCTAAACCAATCGTACATAATATATCATATACAGTGTTGCATCCAAGGGTGACTCAGGATGGTTGACTAATCAATTAGCAAGGTTATTTTTTTCTCTCTCAAAATTTAGTTTTAGCTTATTGCTCATATTATATAAGATAGTAAGTGTACTAAATGTGGTTTTTAAGCATATAAATAGTTTTATATTTACAAAAAAAATTGCAATTGACTTATTTTATCATTTCCATTTTTTATTTTACTTTTAGGTTAAGTTTAACAAATTTGTATATGCTTTTATCATTTTTATTCGCTTTTTACATTACTGTTTATAATTAATTAGATTTTTTATCTAATATTATTTATTTATTTATTCATTAGCAGAATCTTGCTCTGAACTAGTCAATGAGTATGGTCAACCGAATTATACCAATTTATGTATTATTAGTTTTTGGTCTCTATTGACTTCCATAGTATGTATGTATGTATGTATTTATTTATGTATGTATTATTTTAATGCTATGGAAGTAGCCTGTTTACCTGTTTGGTTTTTCAAAAATATTTTATTTTATGTCCAGCAAAGGAATTAACTCATAGGTTTGCAATGACATGAGGGTGAATAAATGATGTCAGAATTGTAATTTTGAGGTGAACTACCCCTTTAAATATTTTTTAGTTCTAGTACTTTAAAGGGAATAAAATAAGAGACGCAGCTAACCATGTCCAATGACGAATCATTCTTTGAAGTCTAATCATTTCCAGTTGTTTTACATAACAACATACTTATTTGTTTATATGTGGCTGTAACTGACATGGCTACTTGATTTTGGAAATATATGTCTGTGCATCGTTAGTTTCTTGTTTCAATGCCACCTTTTACACATGATGTACTGTGTTATATCACATTGTCTGTAGCGAATGACTCATGCGGCCCGGCAGAATCTATCACAAATAAAACCACTCTTCTCACACAACACTTGTCATCCACGGTCTGTTCTTTTCCAGGTGTGTGTCGTTCCAGAGACAGATTACAGACCATATGTAGAAGAAAGGTTCAGTGCTCTGTATGGATGAATCTCACACATGTACCCGCCGGAAGCCTTGGAGACAGAGTGAGCGTGGGGACATGTCTATTGAGAGCAGCTCCTGTCCTGTCTCAGACCCCCGCGGCTCTCATGTGTGAAGAATGCAGCATATGGAAGCAGTGGAGTGAAAAGCCTACCGGGCACCTGAGCAAAGATGACACATTGAGTACAACTCTGTTTGCACCACTGTAAAATGGGAGTGGATCTACGCTCATCGTTCTTTTATAGCCACATCAGCCCACCCTGTTCTAACAGGCGTCATTCTGTTTCATGCGTATATGAGCGTGTTCGGAAAGTGAAGACAACTGGGCTATTATTTATGACGTTAAAGCATGTTTTTATAATCAAAACAAGGCAAGTTTGTGTGAAGAACTCTTTTAGGGCAGTTCAGAAAGCCTTGATCTTTCATGTCAGGGTAACTTCTTCCTATTTAACTGTGATTGGAGAGTTCAGGGTGACTCATGGTGATGTGTTGGTTTGTTGTTCCTCTTGAGGAGATTATTTTTTTTACTGGTTAGCCTTATCTAGTCAGTAAATATCTGCTGCTCAACCTACAAGAGAAGCGAAATGCAGAGGCTGAGAAACACACGGTCAGTGGAGATCACAGATCAGATGGGAGGAGGCAGTTAAAGTAATAGATCACCTAAAAAAATGTGTCATTATTTACTCACCCTCATGTCGGTCCAAACCGGTATGACCTTTAACTCTTTTGTAGAATTGAAATGGAGAAATTCTGAGGACATTTACTGGACATTCTTTTCAATGCAATTACAGTGAAAGAGGATTTAGATTTCAGGTTTCAAAAAGCACCAAATACTGAAGCTTTATGTGAAAAATAAATCGAAAATGTTGGCTGAAAAGTTACCGTAGCTCTCTTTAGCCATGTTTGATATCTTGATACCTTAAATCACTCAGTCCTATTTAAGGCATGATGCAATGCGCATGCACGGCAGTGTTGATGATCTGTGGACTCTTTTCAGCTGAGCATGTTTTTAATCCATTTTCTGATCAAAGTTTTCATGTTATTTTTTTCATCAGCTTTCTCTGTACTTGTCATAATTGCAGGGGCACGGGAACAGGGGGTGCTGAGGGTGCTGCAGCACCCCCTGTTTTTTTCTGTGGGCAACTGTAAACTGTTGCGAATAAAAAAAATATATAGGCTTTAAGGTTGCTCCGATGTTTATAACATTTAGTTTACATTGGCTATTTTGCTATCTATTTCTATGTGGTCTTCGACATATTTACCATTTGCCCATTAATTTAACAGTTGTAAGAATTAAAGTTATCAAAGTTATTAAACTGATGCAGGGCTATTTGATGCGCGCGTTGTGTACATCCTGCCAAATCACACACGCAGCACTGCCAATGCTTGCTTTTATTTTTGTGAATGTTATGTTTGTGTTGAAGGATCTGTAGGTTGTGGCTTAAAAGCGGAACATGGAAATATCATGGATGTACTGGAAGAAAACTCAAGAAAAACTTTCTTTTTTTTTTGTTCTCAGCGATATGAGTCTTTCCCTTCTCCCAAAACAGCTTATAGCTACCTATTAAAATAGTTCAGTTTTGTATGTAATGGAAAAGTGATTAGACTATGTTTCGTTTTTTTTTCTTCATAAGGTTAATTTAGAAAAACCTTGGGAGCATTTTTTGTTGCATCAACAAAACAAAACAAAACAAAACAAAACATCAAAAAATGTTTTTTTTTTCTTTTAAGCAACGACCAAGCCGCCAGCATCAGAGTAGATCGCCTATGTTTGATTTATTTAGCCTTATCAAATCATCACGACTTGACTAAAATAAAATCGATAGATAGGCCTATAAACAGTTCAAGCATACCTCAGTGTTAGTTTAAATGTTGAACCTATATAAATGTGCAATATATTCAACAGTTTGTGTGGAGAGTGGAAGCTGAAGCGAGCTTTACAGGACATGGAGGCTTTTTTTCTTACAGTAAAAACAACTTAAAATACGCCGTGTGATTTTTTTATCATAAAGGTAAGAGTAATATATAATTTGGAACTGTAAAGGGTCTACTTTTATTTGTGTGCATTCACAATATCAACATTGTGCTTTTAAAAAATAGGAAAACTTTCTGCCGGTTTTGAACAAGAGCGCTTCAATGATGAACCGAAACTCTGCAACTCGAAACTGGCTCAGAGATATGATAAATATATCTATAGAAAGCTTTAACATACTACTTTAAAACGAAATAATTCAAAGCAAAGCAAAAACTCTTCATTAGCCTATGTAATCCGTTAAGATGCATATATTTATCTATGCGCGCCCAATGAGGAGATGGCGAGTCATTTTTCCCGTCACCTCACCATCTAAAATATAAAAATAAGGGAAAGCCTAAAACAGGCCCGATTATAATTTGCGTTTTATTTTATAATTGTATTCAATAATAAAAAAGTATGTAAATATTTGTCCTTGAAATTTAAAGGATTTGCAGCAATGCAATTTTGTCTGACTGATAGGCCTATGTGAATTATTTATTGGTCTATATTTTTAATCCATGCAGCAAATGAAATTAAAAACAGCTTTAAAATTACTTTTTTGCATTCCAGATGCTTTTAAAATAACTTTTCACTATACATTTTAAGGGTTTTTAAGCTTGAATGTAAAACATTGTTATGAATTCATTGTAGCCTATCCCCATTTGTAAAATAGCTAATTGTTGTCTAACACGATCTCATGAAAGTGCGTAGGCTATAGCACGATTTTCTGTTTCTATTTGGCATAATATTTATAAGCAGAAATTGACTACCCCCCCCCCCCCCCAGCACCCCCTACATAAAACACCTTCACGCGCCCCTGCATAATTGGCAAGTCATTAAAAGTCCACTTGAAATATGCTGTGGAGTTTGTGTACCCTGTGACCCTTTGGCTTGCGATGATCCAAGCATGGAAATGTCACAGGTTTCCTCTTTTTGAGTCCATTAAAAAAACAATAAGAGGAGACAGTTCACTCGATAGACATATTGTTCAGTGTCAGGAGATATTTGGGTCTAGCCTTGTGGTGTCTGATGAAAAGAGAGAGGCCAAGAAGTGGTCAATCCTGTTCAGATATGCCCATCAGTTCAGACCAATACCGACCCCACGACCTGCTAGTGTGAGATTATAGGTTTGATCACAGAAAGCCTGAAGCTATTGCCCAATGTACATGCCCCGAGCCTCAATGCCACCAGGTAGCTGGAGGTGTGTTTGCCTCTTACTATATATTGCAAACGTTCAAGGGTGAAAAGTTCCTTATGTACTGAAATTTGTCTGCTCCTTGATCATCAACCAAAAAGGTGTTTGTGGAGGCCAAAGAGTTATATAAAAGCTGGAGAATGCAGTGTTAGTATTCCCATTAATCTCAACAACACACTCAAGTATTTATCTGTAATTAGTTAAGAATTTAGTGTTTGATAACTTTATTCAATGTCTGTATATTTCTGCTGAGGGGCACAGGCAGCCTAGCTAAACATTTAATATAATGTGTTTATGTGAAGATTGTTTTAAGTTCACTTAAATTAGAAGTTATTTTTAAAGTCTAATACATTTTAAAATTGATAGCTCTTATTATAATGTAATGTTTAATCGCTACAGTCAATGGTTAAATATGAGGGGATTTTTTAATAGGGAAATCAGCATTAATTGGTACCAGTGATACTGGCCTTCAGTCATAAAAATAATGCCATTAAGCAGCTATAAAAAATATGTAGTTTTTACATTAATTTGAAGATTAAATGTGAAATTATTGCAATATAAAAGTACATTTAAAAACTTTAATGTTTAATGGGATTAATCACAATTCATTTCAGAATAAAATGTGCGATTAATTTGTACATTTTTTTAATCGACGCGACTGACAGCACTAATATATATATATATATATATACAACATAAGATAATTAAATAAATATGTAAGTACTACTATTATATTATTATAATACTATCATTAACATGTATGTATCTATTATTTATAAAACCCTTAAATTAATAAGACAAACTGTCAAATCTATCTATAAAATATAAAACGCCTTTTTATATATTTTGTATTTTAAATTGTAATGTTTATATTGTATATGTATGTAATTTGGTGGCGTTGCCGATACTGATATGACCAAAAACATACAATGCTTATAGCTTGTAATGCCATAACAGTATAGCAAACTATTTAAATAAAATCTAAACATGCCTGTTGTTCTATATTTGATACTCACATTTAATATGATTTTTTCTAAAAAATAAATGAATAAGATTAACTGTTTTCAACCGTAATTTTATGAAGCTAAGCATGCATCATGGTACTCTTGTGAACGCATGTTTAAGACTGACACAAAAGAGAGGAAATCTTTGAATAAAATCTTTATTTTAGTTTTGTTTGCACACAACAAGTATTCTCATAGATTCATACAATTAAGGTTGAACCACTGATGTCACATGGACTATTTTAACAATATTATTACTTATTACTACCTTTCTGGGTCTTGAATGTATCAGTTGCGTTGCTATCTATGGAGGGTCAGAAAGCACTCGGATTTAAGCCAAAAAATATCTTGATTTGTGTTCCGAAGATGAACGAAGATCTTACGGGTTTGGGACGACATGAGAATGATTGATGTCAGAATTGTCATTTTTTGGTGTACTATCCCTTTAATGGTGTAACTGGCCCCTGAGCCGTAAATGTTATGTGATTAATATAATGTGGCCATCAGCCAATCCCACTATACAATTATGAGCCTATTTCACACTTTTAAGATCTATACATATAAATATTTGTGATTTAGATTACTAAAACTTTAATTTTATCCAAATATATGGGTTTCAACAGAGAACGGCATTTTCTTTCAGCCAGATGGTGAAGTTAAAACTTCTACCAACAGGGACAAATGGCGCAATGTTAATCAGACAAATCTTTACCCCTTGATGGAGGCAGTGTCACTGTGAAGTGCTCACAGGAAGTCACCGGATTTAGGCATCATGTCTTATACTTTATTCATTCTCTGAATTGGAAAATGACCTTCCCTTTCTCATCCATTGCATATGTATATGCTCGGTGTACAAAAGTATGCATATTCAAATCAACATAGTCATTATTCTGTGCTGTCGGTTTTCTTACTATTAAAATGCAGCGCATTAACTTTGAGTCTTCATGTTTAGTTTGTTACAAGCCGCTACACCGCACACCAGAGCTACAATCCTTAACGACAATGTGAAGTAGCTTGCTCAAATAAATTAAAACAGGGTCATGCACAGGAAGAATGGCTTTTATTATGTCCCTGACATCCTGGTCAATACAAAGTCATTCACTATGATTAAAACGCATATGATGAAGGTAATAACAGCACAAGTGCTATTCATTTCAAACACACATTAATCTTAGAATGTTGTGCACAAGTCCATGAAACATTAGCATTCATTAATATGCAAATGTACATCACATGTGCTGTCTGTGGAGTGCGTGCATATGTAATGACAGTGATTTAGTATCTCCACCCACCCCAAATACCAAACGACCGTTCAAACTCTTTATCATTGTTTCAACATGCCTCAGTCAACACTTCTCCGCAATGCAGTAATTGTTAGTGCTCTGACGGCCTCAAGTGTCATTGTCATTCTGCAGTGGCCATCGGTGCTGTTACACCCAAGGATTCGCAGATATTGAGATCTGTATAAACAGCTCCATGTAAATTTAAATCTAATAATCCAAATAAATGTGAGGCAAAACTCCTTCCAATAAAGCAGGACCAATTTTGAATCTGCTGCAAAGAAATATACAAATATATTATTTTCTCTCTTGTTTTCATTTGCAGGGCAGGTGAAGAATATAAATAAAAACAAAAGAGCAAGGTGTATTTCTATCCTCCTTTTGAAACTGGAGTGAATTTAATAAACAGTTGGGGTAATTCAGTACCGAGACCTGTCATTGGGCCTTATTCACTAATAATACGCATATCTTAACAGGTGTGTATGCGCATATATTTGCTCTTACAAAAAGACAACACACAACCCATTGTGAGTTCCAAATAGCGTTTTTGCACACTTAAAGGTCATGTCAGGAAGGGATGCCATTTGCTGGAGTGTTCCAAATGAAAGTGAACGCACAAATCCCTTTACAAAGATCCTTCTATAAGTCCGTTAGTGAAGGGTACATGTGATGGGCACTTTATCATTTATGGTCACATGACTCAATGTGACGAGTCCTTGTGATTAATTGTAAAGACATATATGGCAGTAGAGTTAGAGTAAATGAATAAATAGAATACTTGATGTTGTTTTGTTTTGTTGTGATGCAAAAAAAAAAATTATTTGTCATGGTCATTTTGTTCTGCTCAGTGCAGACTGCCTTAAGTTATTGCAACACGTTGTTGTTGCAACAGTTGCATTGTGTAGACACGATATTAGGAGCCATCTTGCATAATTTGCATTGTCATGCGCATTGAGGCTGGATTTTCTGGAGAAGTTGATGCTAGTTGCCAAAAGCCAGAGCCAGTCAGTGAGTTGACAGATTTCATAGAAAATCCTGTAGTGTATAATGGTCACATACTCTGATTTTTCAGCTTCAGACTTTGATCCCATCCAGTCGGAGGATGTCAATCATGTTTAATTTTTTAATTTTGATTTTAGAACGCAAGTCTTTTGTCATGAGTCTCGCAACAAGGCACACATTATTGTGAGTTTGTTATGATTGGAAGGACTTTAAAGTCTGGTCGTGTTTGATGTCTCCTTTTCAAACTGTTGTCTGTAGTGTAAGCTCCACCTACTGACATCATAAGTTCCCTTTTTTGAGATCAACAAGGTTTCGGGGCCGGTTCAGAACCAGGATTTGGGCACGGTCCAGGAATTTTCAATAGTATATTCCTGCACAACCGGAGGCTGCAGTTTCCGCATTTCCAGGACCCTGTTTTTTTGTAACAGCGTCACCTACCGAATTGGATCACCAAAGATGGAGGACATGGACAGCAATCAGAGTGTAAGTAACTTTATCGATTTTCAATTAGGTTTTATTTTATAACGTTAAAATGATGCAAAGTTTACAAAGTGAGAAATGCTAAGAAAAAATTATTAATTCCCACAAAATAAGAATTCGTTTGCTAGTTTTGATCATTATGAATTTCTTAATTTGTGGCCATGATTTAATTAAGCCTTGTTGACTTAATGACTGTGATAAGTAAATCTAGCCGGCAAATTTATTAAACTTAGAAAGATGATAAAAGCATGTTGATGTGAGATGTGTCAGGTTTACCTGTAGCTTGCTGCATTAGAGTGGAAACTTGTTTAATACTCATTGTTTTACCATATTAGTTAATTATAAATCATCTTTCATAATTAAACTGCTGACTGCTTGGTTGCACCACAATATGTGTTATAAAACACAATTATATATTGGCAGTACTTTAAATTAATCTTGTTGATGTTTGAAATGCATGGTCAGCGGTTGCTTTCTGGACTGATGAGGCCAGAAAATTGTGTCAAGGAATTCTCCAGCCAGTGTACCAAGTGCTATCTCTGAGGAAATACACATTCAGGCTTTCGATGACCGCGTCACAGATAAAAAGAGACTTCATTGTAAAGTTACTGGGATCAGAGGAGCGTTCGGTGGTACTTTAACAATGTTCAAATGTATTCATCATCAGACTAACTCATAGTAAAGGTTCACCAAGGCCCTTGATTAGGAATAACATTAGCAGTATATTTTAAATATGCTGCAAATTATTGTATCTTTATCTTAAACTTATCAATTTCCTCCAAATAACTGTTTTTGCATCATGGTTTGCCCATAGGGTGTACAGTGACAGTGAGGAACAACAGGACATCCTTTTTGTCTATCCGAGAGAAGCACTGCATAGGACACCAACACAACTGATGAGCTTCACAGATGAAGTGTAGTTCATCTGTGGTGCTCTTATTACAAACAGGGGTATGCCGGACCATGTAATGTGTTTGTATGTTTTCCTGCTCCTGCACTTACAAAATCTACTGTATAAGCTACTACTCATGTATGGACCCATGGGGGCAGGGCCGTGCAGAGACCTTTGGAGGGGCAGGTGCTCAAAATATAAAAGGGGCACATGAAACAAGACTTTAAATAGGGCTGTGCACAAAATATCATAACAGCAATGTATAGTGACGCATTCCTTGCTGATACGCGTATTGATGTGGATGCTTCTGTATTGATACAGTAGCAAATGCCATGATGCAGTTTAAAAAAAGAAACAAAACATAAAAGTTTTAAGTTTAAAAGTTAAATAATATTTTCTTTGCACCTGCCTCAAGCAGCTTCTTCTTTTTTTTTTTTATTCTTCTCTCTTTGCGAGGCATCTTTGCACTGCAGAACACACACACACACACACACACACACACACATACACACTTCACACATTTTTCTGAAATCTATAAGGACCATATCATCTTCACTCTGCACTGTGATGTCAGGTCAGGTATATTATTCGTTTTATACTGAAATTGTTTAATTTATATCCAGAGAGATGTTATTGACTTTACAGGCTACGGTGTTTTTGCTATTGTAAACACTACTTGTTGCTTTTGTAGAATTTTTTTTTGTCATATTTAAAATATAATTGTATTCTAATCCTGTTCTGAATTTATTCATTTTTGAATGATAATGATAATTAAAAACAGGATTGAT
Source organism: Oxygymnocypris stewartii (assembly GCA_003573665.1). Lineage (NCBI taxonomy): Eukaryota > Metazoa > Chordata > Actinopteri > Cypriniformes > Cyprinidae > Oxygymnocypris > Oxygymnocypris stewartii. The sequence goes on along the minus strand of QVTF01006561.1, from coordinate 1,394,964 downwards.
AAGTAAAATTCGGAGAATGAGAAAATCAGTATTGCCTTGTTTTACCAGTGTTAAGGTAATTACTTTAAGGCACTCTACATTTTTAAATAAATACTGTAACCCTAAAAGTAAAAGTATGAATAGATTTTAGTCAAATTACATTAAAAAAGACCAGACCCTTCCACCCCCATGAAACTTTTCTCCCTCAAATAGCACGAACGAAGTGAACACATGCACCTTTGTTTATGGTGCTGCTGCTGTGTATAACGTTAGAAGTGGCGTTTGCTGCAGGCTAAACACAGCGATTTAAACAAAAGCTGTGCAATTCATGTTCTCTTCACGTTGTTCTTGTAAAATAATAATAATGATAAGTAAACAAGCATACCACTCCGCTGAGAACCCCACTTACTTAAGCTGCAACCGTAGCGCGGACGATATTGAAGTGGTGCCGAGGGATCGTTCGGATGAGGTCGTCAGGTGAAAGGTTATCATGTGGGTGATTTTATTTACGGCTAAATTATTAATCATTAATTTTACTAATAGTTAGATTGGGCAGGCCTTCACAGAAGGGTGTTTAATAAAAAAAAAAAAAAAAAAAATTGCCTTGACAAAAGGGCACTTTGGGCATCATGGGGCAAAGGGGCAGGTGCTCAAGCACCCTCCGCCCCCCCCCCCCCCCCCCCCCCCCCTCTGCACGTGCCTGCATGGGGGTATAATAGTAGTGGTATAATAGTATGCTTAAATTAACAGTTTTTTTCTGATTGAAATGCGTTATTTAAAAAAATGAGTATATATATGTATATTAATATAAATCCTTGAATCATTCTTGAGTGTTGTGTCTTGCCTCTTTAGAAACTTTTAAAAATCTGGCTGTAGTTTAATGACTGCACATGCTGATTTCATTTGATTCTTTATTAGGTAATACCTGATAATCAGAGATGGCAAAAAAGTACACACACCCTTTTCTCAAGTAGAAGTATAGATACTCGTGTTTAAAAATACTCTGGTAAAAGTAGAAGTACTACACTTGTTTACTCAAGTTAAAGTAAAGAAGTATGGGCTACTATGACATGTACTTAAGTAAAAATTACTCATTACTACAACCTGTTTTAGTGTCACGCTGTTAACTGGACCTCACGTCATATTGACACATTAATACAAAATAACTTATATTTAATATTACATTTAATATTGTTAGCTAATGAATGTATCATGACTGAACAACCACCATATAGAACAGGGCAGGAATGGGACAAAATTTCAGGAAATCTCACACTCGTCCCAGCCATCCCATACACCCACAACAAATTCTGAAACCACGGATAACCCTATTATTTTTATTATTTTTTTGTATGACCATCACATTTAAAAAAAAGGTTTAAAAGCTTAGGCTGGGGCAATGCAAAATAATTAAAGTTTCTCGATTGAACTGCACCTTCACTTCCATTTTCCTTTTCAGTCTCTTCATTTTCCATTATATCTATCTACATCTCACTTTGTGTTTGTTTACTTTATTCACTAATTTTCTTGTACCTGTCACTTTTCCCATCAGCCATCTACTTTTATGAACAGAACTGTCTCCACCTTGTTGTAAAACAACCACCTCATTGTATTGTTTGCAATAGCATACATTTATTTTAGTTTAATTTAATTTAAAGTATCACATTATGACCATGTGTTGTTGTTCTATCTTATAATGACTTAAATACTATAGATTTAACGAAACTATACTTTCTAAATTGCCTAAATGTTAAAATTAGTACAATAATAATTACATCATAACAATATCTTAAAAGAAAAATCCTAGTAATGTACATATTATTGCAATATCATAAGTCATATTTTTCTCTTACCAGAATTAACCATGGTTTTATTATAGTAAAAGTTGTTTATTTTTGTTATTTTTTGTCAGATTGTTTACAATCAGATTTAATTCACAACCATCGTTTTACTACTCATTTCATGGTTAGACTATGGTTCGTGTAGCAAAACCATGGTTAATTTGTTGTTACCATAGTTTAACTAGTAACCATGGTTTTTGGTTTGAATTTTTGTAAGGGTTCTGTTATCTGTCCTAGCTCCCTCTAAATGTATTATAGAACGATGTTTTATAACATTTGTCTGCTAAATTACTAACTTTACAGTAGATAATAATGATGTTCTTTATCATTCAGTATTTTGAGTGATGATAGTAATTTAGTTTAGTTTAGAGTAGACTATTTTCAATCATCTGGCTGCTACGAGTTGCTAGATGTTTCACTGTTAATTAAACAAACACAAAACTACAGCCTATTTAAAGATGCAACTGACCTGCACTTGAAGTCATGAACAGGGGTGCGTTTCCCAAAAGCATCGTTCGTCAACCATAGTCGCAAGTTCCGTCGTTCCCAATAGAGTTCAATGGAGCTAACGACCATAGTTAACTAATGATGCTTTTGGGAAACGCACCCCAGGTCAGTAGTTGTGCCTCTCTGATCCACTCCATTCTTGAGTCTCTTGCATTGATTACTCCGATAGAAACCTTTTAGCGGAGCGCGCACGAGCCGAATCGCGTTCCCAGTCAAGACTAACCGATTCATGATGTATTATAGATTTGTTATTGAATGGTGATCCACCAAAACTAAAGTAACGAGCCTGGTTTGAAAATGTAAGAAGTAAAAAGAACAGGTATTTGTGTAAAAATTTAAGGATTAAAAGTAAAAAGTAGTCAGAAAATAAATAGTGAAGTACAGATACCAGAAAAATCTACTTAAGTACAGTAACAAAGTATTTGTACTTCGTTACTTCCCATCTCTGCTGATAATTGTCAGGCCTGTTCCCCATTGTCTAGTGTTTCCCTCCCTCTTGTGCCCATATATGGTCCTTCCTGTTTCCTGTTAATTGTTAGTTCAGTTAGTCCCAGCTGTGTGTCTTGATTATGTTCCAGGTGTCCCTTGTTAGTTCTGTCTATTTATAGTGTGTTCTTCCCCGTGTTTCCTGTCGGCTGTTATACATGTCTATTCCACGCTCTATGTGTGTTACCTTCTGTTTGGGATCCATTAAAGTTTGTGATTCTCAGAAGCTGATTCTCCTGCTTCCTCGTTCTCCGACATCGGAGAAGCCTGACAGAACAGCCAATCGAAACGAAAAGTGAGCGGAGTTTTTTATTTTATGTATTTATTTATTTTTTGTTCCACTGTTGGAAATCGTTGCTTGTATCTTCTCCCTATCCCACAGAGATCTCCCCTTCTGAGTATGCCGGGGAATTCTACAGGCTCGCCGCGGGGACAGCGCTGGGTGACGCGGCCATCAATCACCTGTTCTGGCTCGGGGCCAATTACCATCGCCCTGTGGACCTCCTAGACACCACAGGACTGAGTTGGAGAGAGGGGATCTTCCTGTGTCTGGGAAGTGTCCGGGCCCGAGCCAGAACCAGCCCATTGTCCGCGGCTCTCCCGCTCAAAACAGATTAAAACAACAAAACTAGATATAGCTTTGATATAAAAAATATACAAAAAACATTAAGCCAGGGGAAATATATAAATTAAATTTGAGAAAAAAAATTTAAACAACTAAATCCCACCCTCCCACGATGATAGTGTCCAAATCCTTTTGTGCTGCGTCATGACTGCATTTGTTATGATTCTGTCCTTGTCTGCTTGCTTTCTGATTGGATATTGTTTTGTTTCACTTATAATCTGCAGATCAAATGCGCATTTGTCCTCGGCGTTCCCCCCACACAGCAGGATTTCTAATCAGCGCCTCCGATGTTCTTCCGAGTGGATTCAGTCACTCTTAACACACCTCCCACCACAGGACAATCTGATAAGATAATCTTTAGATCCACCAAGCTAATCGGGACATTATCTAGGATTGTCGAAAGGGGATAAATCGGCCCAAAATCAGCCCGATTTTCTTGTGGTGTGTACCCAGCATTAGCCGAATCTACGCTGGCTTGAATGGTGGCCTCCTTTGTTTTGCAGCTTCTTTTTTTTTGCAAACTTGATGCATCAAGATCTGTCAGATTTGACACAAACGTATGCACAGTTAGTGAATGAAGCCCGTTCTTTTCAGCGTAAACGAACCTCCTGTCTACATTGTAGCTTACATTCTCTATGGGAGTAGTTATTTATCAATTGATGATCAAATTATGGAGAACAGCGTTAAGCAGCTATATACCCAGACATGCTGTGCAGAAAAGTGCACTTTCTGCATGTTAAAGAAGAGCTTATTTAGGTGCTCAATGGATCGCAGTGGTGGAGTGATGCTGTAAAGTCCCAGGGAAAGTATGTCAGATCGATAGCTTGCATCCTCCACAACCTACTCAGAACCAGCCCACAAGATTGGGCATTGTGCAAATTGCAGCCAGCACAGATTTTGTGAATGTGTTTGCTTTGTTAACTTATTTACATAATTCCTTTAGTGAATCGGGAGCTAAAACAACCCAGACAGCACGTGTGCAGAGACGGCGCCATCAGTAGGCACAATTCACTCGTATTATTAAATTCCCTCCTTCGTCTCGCACTTTGTGAAATAAGGGCTGCTTTCACACAGATCATTAATACGTGAGTCTCAAGCGGCAGAAGGCCAGCAGTTATGCGTATGCCCATAATGACTTTATCAGGTTCCTTCATCAGCATACAATCATACGGTGCAGCCAGCCATTAAGAGGTGCAGGGATTAGGACAACCTGCAAGACTGATGAGGAGTCCGCACCCATCGGATCATCCAGACGGGAAATGATCAGTCAATCAGTAGCGCTGAGAATGTGACACTACTGTCTACTTATCAAAGACAACCTCTCAAAGCAGATGATATCAACTCAACATGGTTCTGTGATTTATTACAGCCAATATTTTGGTGTTTTGCATAACTTCAGCACACTCTGCTGGGATTGAAGGAATGAGTAAATATTTAAGCCTCTGAACGTTTGCACGAAAATGCCAACACAATAGTTCTCATTATTCATTCTAGAAACAGATGGTGTGGGGCCAATTAGTTAGTGAATTTACATTATTAGTATTTTGGATTTTGCTGCTGGCCTCAGTGCAGTTTCTACTTATGCTTCTTGTTTTGCTACTCTGCAAATTATGTTCTTACGAAGAAGGACGTCCGTACATGCATCATAAGCCCTCATCTGGGGGAGGATGATATTCTCCCTGCAGCTTGTTTTTCAAAAGCCTTTATTTTTCAAAAAGTAGAGTTGTTTTATGCAAATGACTTTAAATACAGAAATATTACTTTATTTTGTGGCAGATGGTGAATCCTGTGAATTCTTGTAATTTGTGACAGTTGCTTTTGGTCATTTGGGGTCAAGAATGTTTATATATATATTAGAGGTGGGCATAGATTAATTTTTTTAATCTAGATTAATCTAGATTAATTTTGGAATTAATCTAGATTAAAATGGCTCATTTGAATTCTGCCGAAGGCATTCAGATTATGTGTGCTACCCAAATAATGACTAAAAGTAAGTCTTTGAGAACGGGTGGCGCATTAGACCAGGGGCTCATCTCCTGTTTCCAAAATGCATCACAAACTTTAATCTCTTCCCGTCCCAATCCCACGAAAAAACTGGAGGAAAATACCGTTCCATTCCCGGAAGAATGACTCCCATTCCCTCCCACTCCCGTGTTGTTGTTTTTTTTTTGTTTTTTTTGATAACTGTCAATTACAGTAAAAATATAGTACAGATCACAGCGTGCCCACCTTATTAGTTGAATAAAAACCCAAAATGTCGTTTTTGTTATTATATTGAACTGAAAGCCATCTTATGCACAGTGTTGCACAGATTAAATTTCATGTAAATCATCCATGCTAACACACACGTCTTCTATTTTTATTTTTTAGACATTTCACTCTCTATAGATATATTTTTCAAAGACGGATTTTCTCGCTCAAGTTCACATGAGACCTAAAGCGCATCCTGTTTGCTTAAAAGCGCAACGTTTCGTTGTTATTCTGAGTGCACACAAATAAACGTAGAGTCTTTACAGATTCGAAAGATGTATTAGGCTACTTTTATCTGTATGACCAAGAATGACAGAGATTTTAAGAGCAAGTGAGCGCACCGGAGCCTGTCCTGCAGCAAACGCGCTTCCACACAAACACTTCAATAGCGCACATTTCTCTAGGTTAACATCATATTGAGCGGCCATGTAAAGTTGCTACTACATACATCTTTCAGATGAAAAGCCATATTTGAGGTTGATGAATGATAGCTGGGCGTTTGGATGTCCTGCCCGATTGTATTACCACATAGACCAGCCGTTAACAATCTGTCCATCACGGACTGCGAGCCTCTAGTTCGAAGACTCGTTCTCGCCCCCTACAGTGCAATTCGGCTAGGTATACATCCGCGCTAAAATATCAGGGTGAAAGTCATCATAGCTTGCGTAGTATAGACCCAGCTCCCAACCCAACTTTGAGAATAGATTAACGGCGATATTTTTTTTATCGCCGATAAGAGTCTCGCGTTAACGCAGCACGTTAACGCCGATAACGGCCCACCACTAATATATATATATATATATATATATATATTGTTATTATTTTTACATAACATTTGGCTTAGTGTCAGTGTTATTTTAAAAAATCCCAAATATTCAAAACTTTTTTGTTTAATAAAATCAAAATAGCTTGCACGCCTGGGGGGAAAAAAATTCAAAAGGCCACAAATTACATTTAGATTCTGAATTTTTTTACAACCTGCCTGTATTAAACAAACATAAAAAGACACATTTAATGCACTAAGACAATGAATGCTGTAAGACATTATAAATGATTCCTTGGCAGTCCTAAAGTACTAACACATAAACAACATCTAAAACATCTAAACAAAAACAAAAAATTAATTTAACAATAGAATGAAATCTAAACTGAAAAGTGAAATGAAAAGTCATTATCATACTGCATACTGTGTGTGTTGTTGCCAATGCATTGTTATGTGTTTCTAAAATGTTCTGCATTCTTTGTATTGTGTTGCTATGCGATTGCTTAGGTGTTCTAGATACTTGCTGGGTGGTTATTAACTGGCCCAATTCAAAAGAGCCCGTTAAAGCATTTATATGGTCCCTGAATACCCTATATACCCCACTCTAGCCTAGATTTTTTTTTTCTTTGCCTGTTTTATCATTCATCAGGTCAAAATTGCAAATCAGATTGCTTAGAAATGTAATAGTCACTTGATTTGAGGTATCTTTCATGTCTGCAGCACAAACGTTGCATGATAAGTGACACAGCAGTTTAATACTAAATGCTAGGAGATAGTTCAAATCTCTACCTTATGAGCAATACTTACAGTGATTCATGCTTTAGCCACTAGATTCAAAACACCTCTTCTTCTTCTGAGATCCCTGGATCACAGTGATTTGTAATATATTAGGAGAGGATTGACGTCTGTGTCTGTGACATTTTACCGTCCACACTAATCCAGTGACTGAGGATTCAGAGGTAAAACCCTGCTCCTTCCTGCCCATTAAACCAGATGAGTAGACTGGACAGAAAGCTTTGATTTAATGAAAAATGACACACCCAGCAACCTGGAACATGCTCTTCCTCTGCTGCTGCACATTTGTTGCGCTACAGATAATAGCAATCCCTTTAAGAATAGCTAAATAATTAGAATATCCCCAGCTCTCTTGCTATAATTGCTAAATTTAAATTCTCTGCGTGTTGGCACCTGACCTGTAGAACTGACTTTGGCTGCTGTTTGTCAGCTTGCCTGTCCTTGAATAAAGCCACACGGAGTTGTGAAAGAAAGTTAGTGATAAAAGATTAAGCTGGTTTATTGTAGTCCTCCATCACAGTGATTCTTAAACAGAAGTATGTGTTTCAGCAGGATTAGAGGGAAACTTGGAAAGACTTGATTTTTTTATAGGTCTACCAAAGCAAACATTAAGGGCCCTATCATGCACCCGGCGCATCACAAGTGTGTTTGCTAGTTTCAGCCCGACCCAGTTCTCATTTTCCCGTCCTGCACCGCGTGGTTTAAATAGCAAATGCATTTGTGCGCCTATGGATGTTTTGGTCTAAAAAAAAAGCGGTCTGTTCAGGCACATGGTTGGCGCATTTCTATTTTTGAGGAACTGAAAATAGACTGCTCCATAGACCAACTCAAAACTGATCTAAAGACCGGAGTCAATGGCACAATACATTTTTTTGTTGTTGTTATTTAAAGAGCGCGTTAGTAGAAAATGTTTCTCTGGGCGGGTCCACAACGTGCGTTCACTTTTCTTTATTACACACAGGAACGCGCAGCAGCACACAAACATGCCAAATATACAAAATTAAAGGATCACAGTGTAAAATAATATTATTGTGTAGGCTACATAAATATAAAAATGTCATACATGTCATTGGATGTCTCAGAATTAGTTTTCCTATTTTCTAGCGCATGAGCAGATCCGTTTGCTCTCTGGAGAAGCGTTCAATCATGTTACGCCCAAAAAACTCCCATTACTCATTAAGAGAATAGGGACAACCCTTTTAGACCATGCACCGACCATTTTCCCGTCGTTAAACTGGCAAAAGGGGATTTGGACACGCCCTGAGATCACCTGCGCCGTGCTCTTAAGGCCATGCGCTTAGATCGTTAAATTAGAGCCCTAACTGTCAAAAGATGAAAGCATATCTGGCAACATTTGGAATCAATGAAGGCGTAATGACAAAAAAGTCTGGCAAAAACTGTTATTTTAGTTTGACTCACAGGGGACCTTAAACACAATAAAATAAAAATATTGAAACTAACTCTATTCAGATATTAAAGAAGTAGTTCACTTTCAGAATATCAATTTACTGATAATTTACTAACCACCCATGTCATTCTTTAGTCGCAAAGAAATTAATCAATGGTGGTCAATGGGTTAAAGGTCAAAATGGACGTTTCAAAGCAGCTTCAAATGGCTCTACGTGATCCCAGCCATGGAATAACATTTACATTTAATCATTTAGAAGACACTTTTATCCAAACGACTTGCAAATGAGAATAAGGGTCTTAGCTAGTGAAACGATTGGCCATTTAAAAAAAAGATGTGTGTAACATTTTTTGCCCAGTTCTTTGAATAATATATTATGTTATGACCCAAAAAACATTTTTTACCACACTGCATGATTTGAAGCTAATATACATTTTGATGTTGGTATCATATAACAAGCTATATATCCATGACTTTTCTTATGTAGTAAACTTGCTCTGTAGCTCACCCGGTACAACACTTCATTAGTGTAGTGCTCAAGTCCTGTGAAACACAAGTCACAATTAAAGATCTTAAAAACTTGTACAATCAAGCTAAGCATTGGGTTGGTCTGCTTGATCAGTCAGAAGCCAGAATTAGTAAACACGTCTCCAAGATGCCTGTTAAAGAGCACTTCATCTGAAATATAAATGAATCTGCTGTGAACAAACATCTGAAGAGCTTCTTTTAAAAGCAGTTTTTTATACCATAAACATGTTAAAGACATCATATGACAGTTAATGTCTTACAGACATATTGCAGATAAGCAAACACTTAAAATACAAAACAAACAAGCAGAAAGGTGAATTTTTAAACACAATGATTTCTAGAGACTAAAGATAATTAATTGTTGTTACTTAAAAACAATATTTTAGGATGTCAGCTTCATTGTGGTTGTAATAAAATCGGCATTGCACCAACAAATTTTAAAAGGACAATGTGAATGTGACAATGTAAGTCTCAATGCGAACTGTAAGTTTACCAAATGTGAGTCATGCATCAAAACAATGTCACAAAAGAAGAAGGAAAGTCTTAAATAAAAAGTTAATTATTCTGAAAAAATTCTAGGCAAATTAAGAGTGAGGAATTCATGCAAGCTAGCATAAAAATATCACTGAAGCCATTGCTGTTTACCAGTCAGTACATCAAAAGTTCAAAACGTTTTCCTACAAAGATAGCAAGCTGAAGATCATTTTGATATACAAGTCTCATTCTCGTGTTTTTTAGCTGAATCATCTCTTTTATCTATGACTTTGGGGTCTAATAATCTTCCATAGCTGTGGATGAACACATCTAGATTCTTCATCTGAGATTCATATACTCGAGAACTTCAATGAATTCAACTCTGTATTCATCTAGCAACTGACATCACCACAGACGCAGACTTATGAAATCTCCAAAAGTAAATTAATTGTGTCTGTCATAATGACGTTGGCTATTTTTAAGGCTGTGTTTTGTGAAAGTCTAAAATGTGTTACGCAACTGGACCACAAAAAAAGAAAAAGAAAAAAATGATCAAAGAAAGGAACAGTAGTTTGCTTCTTCTGATTGCGGAGGATGAAAATGATACCTCTTCTCCACAGTCAGTCATTTTCAAACAATGAACAAGCCCTTCTGGTAATACAAAATATAAGAAATGATTAAGATAATGATATTTTGAGTCGCAAGATATTTCTGATGTGCTTTCATCAATATTATAAATATCTAAGATGAATGATTCAGAAGTCATGAAAAGGATCATACATCTTTCATTCCTAATTAATTTTATATCTAAATAATAGCTCATGGCAGAAAACCCTGTCAATCTTGGAAACTGACTCATGCTTTTGGGCACATTTCTCATATAAATCCCATTTGTACTTTGATTATATGTCACCATAAAGTGAGATATCTGTATCATGACAGACCAGCAATTGATTGCTGCCATAATGGTTAAATTAAGAAAAGGACCTTCTAACCTCACCACAGAAAGATCTTATTACTGCCACTTTAAAATTCAACGGACATTTACGCTCTTTGAGAGGGTCATAGGGTGAATGTGTCGGTGAATATGAAGCATTCTGAATGAAAATTTTATGAGCAAAATATGGACTTGAATAAATGAAGACGATAAGCTTGTGTGCTTTTCGCATAACCAGGAAAAGTACTCAAAGTAAGTAAATCTTCCCTCCAGAAAATCATTCAAATTACCCTCAAAGAGCATATCATGAATCACCAAACAGCAAGTGGCAGATTTATAGTCATATTTATACAGTATGTCCCACTAGTCAATTCCTTGACCACACTGTGGCACGGCCACAGAAAATGAACACATAAACGGTTTGGCCAATATACTTCTGAACAAGTAATGCATTTGACAAGCTCTTTTCAATGTTCCTGTCTGAAGCGAATATAAAAGGGATGAACTTAAATGAAATGCACAAAGTCTTAGTTAGTTTTTCCCTCCACTCACACTCACACACACATGAAACACATCACAGACATAATAGTGTACATTTGAAAATTAAAGACATGTAAGAGCCATTTTGGGGCTTTGATTTGGGGCTTGTACATGAGTTAATTTAATTTCAACCAGTAAACATGAAATCCTCACTTTGAACCATATGCTGCTTTGAGATTAGAGCCATGCTTTCGTATTTCATGAGCAAGAGGCTGCCAATAAGTTATGAACTTTCACCTCAGATTATGTTCAATGACCATCCATTGAAGATTTCAGCTGGTAGTGTAGTCATTCTGAAAATTGGATTTGTGACACAACATTGTAAACACATGGTTCATAAACAGCAAAAAAATACAGTATAAACTGATAATGCTTGAAACTTCGAGTGCTGTTGCTTTGCATGTTCTTGCTTTCCGCTGCACGATTCAGTAAACCGCTCATCTGTGTAAAAGAAATCTACTGTGGAAATGCAAGATTGCCTCTCAGTAAATCGTGTCATCTCTAGTACTTTGGCAGATCTATAATGTTCCCCTTGATTTGGTGGAGCATCAATCCCAATTAAGGGGAGACTGAGGAACACAGCAGGGCTTGTAAACTGTATACATCAGCGGCAGCATCTACTGCTACGGGATCCTTCAGCTTTCTTGAGATGCATTAAGCTTTCACTTCTGTTCTTGAGAGTGTCCCACATAATGGATTCAGACTGTTCAAACTGTCAATATTTACTCAGTCGTAATGAATGAAATGTTTGTTTGAGGTGTAATGCATTTTCTTACAGATGCTAATTGGCGGTAATGTACATTCCTCTAGTCGAGCGGGATGTTTTACTGTTTCGGCTGTTTTCGGTCGTTTAAAACTTAGAGGATTTGATGTTAAATTTAATTGGAGTTACTCTCAGGCCAATTTGTGTGCTTTAAACAATTAAACAAAAACAATATCACAAAAAAACATTTTGTAGATCATTATTTAAAAGCTCACTCAATCATGGCACAATAGTCTGTGCTGTAATCGAAAAGTTGGGCACAGACAAAATTGTTCATTTATATATATATATATATATATATATATATAAGGCATTTAGAGGCATTTTTAAGATTTAAGTTTACTGTCTTTTAAAGGCAACTGCTTCAGGGCTCTATGAACTAAACTACTCATTGGGAGATGAATTTGCCTGGCTAAGCAACGCTCTAAAGAGTATATAAAAGCATTTGGATGTTTTCTTGTTTGCTATCTTCCAGGACATGATACAGTGTGTGAGATACGAGTGTGCAGCAAAGTCTTGTCCATGAATGTATCTGTTGCAATCACAAAATGATCTCTTTATAAATTCGGATACAACTTGATATGGGTGGGGTTTAAAAAGGTTTTAAAATATACACTACCATTCAAGAGTATATAGATTGTATTTTTATAATTTTTTTCAGAAAGGATGCATCAAAATGATCAAATGTGACAGTTAAGATATTTACATTCTTAAAAAAGATTTCAGTTTCACATAAATGCTGTTTATTTATGTATTTATTTATGAATTGAACATTCTATTCATTCATTCTGAAAAAATGGTTTTCAACAGTATAAGAAAAAAGTTTGAAAATATATCAAAAAAGTAAAAATGTTATTTCAAACTTTGTTTTTAAACTAAAGTATATTTCCATTTTTCAGATTTGGCATTATAATTGGACAGATCACTTGTCAATAAAACTGCCTGTGAACAGTCAATTGCCTTTCATTGTTTGACACACACAAACACACACACACACACACACACACACACACAATATTTTCTTTCATAATATCTCAATTTATGTTCCACGAAAGGGTGAGTGAATGATGGCAGACTCTTCATTTTTGACTTTCAATGCTCCATGTACCCATTCTTGATTTATCTTCACTAACCTTACCAATCACAAAAGGTTAGAGTAGAGAACGGTTTGCAAGAGCAATCAAGAGCTTGGAGGATTAGTTGTTTGGTTGGTACTTCTCTGAAGATGTCCAGCTCTGACATGTCCAGTTCCTCTGGGGGTACTTCCATGTTTTTTAAGTAGCCATTCTACCCGGGGTCTCTCTCATGAGTACGGCCAGCTCATCCCATTCTCACAGCTAAACCAAAAAGCTGCACTTGTGACAATTTGAGTTTAGATCAGCTCGTCCTACAAGGACAATTTCCCTTAGCGTTCCTCACTACCAGCGGTTGGATCACTAGGGAACCGCCTGCCGCTTCCTCGGTCACTTCAAAGGCAGAGATGCCTCAATCCAACACTGATTTGTTGAAAAGAATGTGCAGTGCATTTGCATAGATACTGTGTTACTAGCAGGTGCGTGGGAGAAAATAATAATCAAGAGAGGAGTGGGGGAGGGGGTCTATTAAAGGAAACCTCCACCACATGCCTCCTGTCAACTTTTCAGCCAAGCATTTTGATAGAAAGAAACTTTGAGCAAGCCTGGATCATAAGCTCCAGTGCCAGACTTATTCTTAGGTGATGAGCAAGTTATTGTCATTGATTTAATATGTTTTGTATTTTTCACAAAAAAAGCAATAAAAGATATTGAAAAGAATGAAAAGTAAACCAAACACAAAAATGTGGTCTACGGGCTTCAAGGGACAAGGTCAGTTTTATGTTGGCTAAACACTGAAACAAACACTGAAAGGCATCCCACAAAGCAATTCCCTCATGCATTGTAACATGAAATAATAGTAAAAAATGTATTTACAAAAAAAATTGACACAATAAAAATATAGATCTGTTTGAAATGGAAAAGTTGAACTTTTAGACTAATATTATATTAAAAAATGAAATTAAGATAACTTGTATTGCTATTACAGTTGTTGTGAACTCTGTTCTTCTAAAGTGTAGAAAACTCAGAAGAGAAGACCAGGAGACTTCGGATTGGATCGTCAGCAGAATTTCTTTATTCTATGACATGTCTTGTTATCTGTAGTCATCGAAAATCTCATCTTAAGTAATTTTTACAGGGTATCTTATAGACAGAATTGGAGGAGGGACTTTTGGAGGTTGAGACAAAACATCAAAGAAAGCAAACATCTGAGGGAGGCGTTAGTTGGTTACGGGAAACTTCCCGTGGTCCAATAAACCTAACGAATCCACGTCTGGCCAGGACAAAACCTATTTGCAGAACAAAGGTTGAATCTCTCAGTAGTCTGACTCATTGATCTTACCATTATCATAGAGACAAAAAGCACAGCTGTCCCAAGCCCAAATGGTCAGGAAACGATCTCAAGCACCTTGCCCGACACCTCTTAGTCAGGAAGTGAATTCAAATCAAACATAGAATAAAATTTGTAATCTCACAATTCCCCCTTTGAGAGTTCTAATAACTCTCATAAAATACAAATTTAGACACTTAAAAGTTAATTCTTGTAACTTGTAATCATTACAGGCACATAGTACATGTTCTGTGTTGCTTATATGTAATTGCATGCTGACACAGAAACAAAACATGCAATTAGGGTCCGTGAAGTTCTTACGGGTAATAATCTTTTCTGGTTGGAACTGTCATTTCCTCGTGAGAGGCGGGAGTCATTTGCTAACAAGTTTCCGAAACATGAAGAATTATCTTCAGTCATCTGGTGTAATTTTGCTGAAAGATCAAGAGTACGGAAATCTTGATCATGTTGATGGATGACTGAAATTCCCGTATGTGAGTCTCTGCGTTGTGTATTTTTTTTTCTTTTTGTCTTCTTCTTCTTCTTTTCTCTTTCTTGTGTGATAGTTGGCTCGGCAATGGGTCTAGTTGTTTTCTAGAGGTTGTGGCTTCATCCGCAGGTGAGAAGGGCGGTGCATATGGATCTCAGGACAGCCATCAAATGGTATCTGCACAGAGGAAGAAAGAAAACACAAACAAGAGAGAACAACGGCACAGAGCAGTATTTGTTGTGTCTGCAAACATTAGGGTTGTATCCTCTGTTCAAAATATAGTCTGCTATTGTTGTTCCTTCTTTCCCTATTTCTCAATTCCTGCGACACCTAAAGAACAGTGAGGAAAGGATGGACTAATGGAGGGGAAAGGCCTATGAGGAAATCTTCACCGCAGGGTTGGCCCCCGAAGCCTGTTGCTTTCGGTTCTTCCCTGGGCTCCTCACTGGTTCTTGTGTCTGCCCTATCCTATCCCTGCAGGGGGAGGAACAACCTTACAGTGTGACACATGAGTCCAAGTTTTCCTTCCCTGACACAATACTGCAGCTGCTGTAATCAACATCACTTGATGTGCTCCGTACCACTTAGGCTCTAATGGCTTGTTTTTGAACGCCTTTATCATGACCCATTGACCTGGGACGATTGTGTGTCCACCTTCTGGTGGAGTCTGCCAACACGACTCAACTCTCTCTTTGGCACTCTGCACTGCCTTTGTAAGGTTTTCACAGTAAGCGATCAGGGCATCTGAAGCAATGTGCACATCAGCATTTCTAAGATCAATCACACCTGGCATCTGCATTGGGCGTCCAGTAATAATCTCATGAGGGCTCAGTCCTACTGATCTGTTAGGTGATGCTCTCATACTACACAGTACTGCGGGCAGTGCTTCAACCCATGGTACTCCTTCCTGATGCATTTTGCTTAGCCTGGTTTTGATTGTTCTGTTTGATCGTTCAACCTGTCCTGATGCTTGTGGCCTATATGGGCAGTGAAGGTTCCACTTAATCTTCAACATTCTAGACACTTCCTTGACTACCTGTCCTGTGAAGTGGGTACCTTGATCTGAGTCAATGCAATCTGGTAATCCCCATCTGGGAATGAAATCAGTGACAAGACATTTAGCAGTATGTGCAGCTGTAGCACGCCCTGTTGGATAAGCTTCTACCCATCTTGAGATCAATGTTCTTCTAAATTCAGTTAAATGTGTGCGTGCTGCCGGTAAACTCTGAGATAGTCTCTCTATATCTTTAGGACATAAAGTGTTGGCAACAGTTTGTATTTGCACAACAAAAGAATTGGGAGGAACACTATCAGTTTCCTCAACATTGACTGAATTTACAGGCACATCAGTTACTGATTGGAGAGCTACATCTGTTTCAGAGAACGCTTGTAAATCAGGGTAAATGTTATCAGGCTGACTTACTTCCACATCAGTTTTTGCTGCAACTTTCTTGAGGTTCAATTTCTGGGTCAAAGTGGATACTCTCGCACGGAGTTCATTGTTCTGTTTCTCTAGCTCTGAGTTACGCTGAGACTGTTGTGTAGCTAATGTTACACTGAATTATCTGTGACAACAGATAATGTCTTTCACATTGTTCTTACGAATACTTGCTCCTAGTACCTTTTTACACTCATCTACCGACCAAGTCTTGTCTGGATGAATCTCATATTTCTGCGTTAGTTTTTGTCTAACTTTTTCAGTGACTATTAGGTCCATTTGTTCCCCTAACAGCGTTTTGAATTCACTATCTGACCACAAAGGAGTCGCAAGACCAGTCTTTTCTGTGGCTGGAATCAGTCTAGCATTCATTCTAACCATTTTGTAAGTTTCTTCGGTACCACACAAACAAAACAAACACTTCTCTGATCAACAGAGGGTACACTTGTAAAAAAAAAACTTAACTATTGTTAAATTTCCAAATTACCAACACTACACACTTAACTTCCCTGCCTACAAAAAAAAAACAGAGGATAAAACTAAATTATTAGCACGAAATGCTAACCTTCCCTGCCTGAAACAGAGGGTAACTCATTTTTAGCACGTAATGCCAAAATCTTCCCTGCCTGAAACAGAGGATACTTTAGTTAAACAAACCCTACAGATGTATGTTAACTCTTCTCTGACGGCACAGAGGATACACTGGTCTTAGGTTCTTTTGGATTAGAGACAGCACTCACCACAACCCTTGGTTGAGAGAAAAATTCAGTCTGGGAATCCTTGTTCAGCTTGAAGTTTCGCTGGATTCCAAAAGATGCAGATCTTTGTTTGAGCTTGAAGTTTTTCAGGTGAGGAAGCTGGAATTCTATCCGGGTCACGGCACCATCTGTTGTGAACTCTGTTCTTCTAAAGTGTAGAAAACTCAGAAGAGAAGACCAGGAGACTTCGGATTGGATCGTCAGCAGAATTTCTTTATTCTATGACATGTCTTGTTATCTGTAGTCATCGAAAATCTCATCTTAAGTAATTTTTACAGGGTATCTTATAGACAGAATTGGAGGAGGGACTTTTGGAGGTTGAGACAAAACATCAAAGAAAGCAAACATCTGAGGGAGGCGTTAGTTGGTTACGGGAAACTTCCCGTGGTCCAATAAACCTAACGAATCCACGTCTGGCCAGGACAAAACCTATTTGCAGAACAAAGGTTGAATCTCTCAGTAGTCTGACTCATTGATCTTACCATTATCATAGAGACAAAAAGCACAGCTGTCCCAAGCCCAAATGGTCAGGAAACGATCTCAAGCACCTTGGCCGACACCTCTTAGTCAGGAAGTGAATTCAAATCAAACATAGAATAAAATTTGTAATCTCACACAGTATAGCAAACTACTTGCATTATACATATCACTTGTATATCTGGCTAAAGTGTCATTGAAGGATATTAAAATATGCAGTTTTAATATCAAACCTCTGTAGTTGTAATTGTGGGGCACGATACATGTAAAGCAATGCAATACAATAATAATTATTCATTCTTCAATAGCCTGATGCATCACATTCGATACTCCCATATTACCTTTTTTTATGATGCATGGAAAATCAAGTAAACCTTCTTTCAGTTCGAGAAATGTTCATTACATTTACATGAAAAAAATCATGAAAAATTTGGACAACAAAATGACACATGCCGCAACCTGAAGGATGCAGAATGATCATGTTAATACTGTACATTGGTACAGTAAGCTTTATGATTAATATTACTAAAAAACAGTAAATACTACTAAAATTATTATATTTGCATTTAGCATTGTTTCGACCAGAACAGACCAACAACCCAATTAATTTCAATATATACTGTGTAGGAAGCAGCATTTATATGCTAATGTTCCATTCTAAATAAAGTATGTTATACTTTATACTGTAGATATGTTTTCTTGTATTGTTTCTCAGGACTCCTTTTACATTTTCAAATGTATGCATTTTATGAATATCTTGTCCTCTGGTTTTTGTGAGCACTCAACTTTTGAGTAGCATATTCTCTACCTGGTCTCATAGCATTTACGTACCTGGGTGCACTTTTTAGCGAGACACGAAATATGTACCAATAACTACATATTACTGCAGTTTCCAAAAGAAACAAACACTAGAGGCAGTAAAACTCCGACACCTTTTACACCTTTTCACACAAATTTACAGAGTTTTGATTAATAAAGCGCAATTTTCGCACAATTACTTAAAGAATATCATGTCACTACTTCAAAACTATATTAATATGCTGGGAGATTTGAAAACTGATGCTTTTGAACGTTAGCATCGCACATATCCAGCTTCATATCTATGGGTTTTCATAGACAGTAAGTTTGTTCGGTAGCTTAAGGAGTACGGAGATGTATTTAGGAGGCGAGGAGCTCTGGATTCGAATCCCGTTTAAACGCGGTTCAACAAAGCAGGTCAAATCTGCATATAAGGAAGTTGAAACGGCACGGTTGCATCAACAAATATGTTTTGCATTTGTTAACACTATCGGGTAGGTTTAGGGTTGGGTTTGGTGTAGGGCATGATAGAGCATTAACGTTTAGAGACAGATCCCAGATATTTGAATTCTGAACCGCTGCAATATGTTTCTGTAGCAACGTAATAAAACACAGCAATATGTACCTATATTTAACCTGTGTTTTAGCGCCACTAAGTGGACATTTCTCTTTGAAACTGCGGCGAAACGTGCAGTAAGGTACATAAACCGGTGTCGCACAGAAAGTGCACAGAGGTACGTATTTTTATGAGACATATTCTACACGCAGTTTATTTTATATATAAAATAAAATATCTAATGCCATAAATGTTTTATTATATATCCAAAGCTCACAGATATGGGGTTTCAATTTTTTGTCACTGATGTTTGGTATGTGTTCTCATGTCTCAATGCATTTTGTGTTGCTCATTACCCTGAGTACAGGAATGGGATCAATACCAAGATGCAACTAAATTATGCCGTATAACTTTTTCATATTCGGCTCACAAATTCTAGAATAGCCTTCCTGATAACGTTCGGGGTTCAGACACACTCTCTCTGTTTAAATCTAGATTAAAGACACATCTCTTTAGCCAAGCATTCATATAATGCATCTCACAATCTTGTACTACAGTTATATCTGATCAAATGCACAATATTATGCTTTAGCTTGGGTTGAACAAATTATTTTTGCTTTTATGGAACAACAGCTACGCTAATTATGTCTCTTTTTGTTTCTCTGTTTCTGGATTAACATCCCGTGGTAACTAGGAATTACACAAGCTTCAGTCTGGATCCAACCCTTAAATGATCTGAGATGACCAAACACCTGAGAAGAGATGATGCCAAACCCCTCAGAGGACCTCAGAGGAAGCCAACCCTCGGACAGTATACAGAATTAACCAAATGTTACCATAAGTTAAATATTTTAAGTTTCTACAATATATAAATCTATTGTAGAAACTTAATTTCCTGTAAAGCTGCTTTGCAATGATTGTTTTGTGAAAAGCGCTATACAAGTAATCTTGAATTGAATTGAATTGAATATTAATTTGGAATCTATTTTTATTGTTATCAGCCATGAGCGTCAATACTGCCATTCTTAGAGCATTTTATTACGTTGCAGCAGGTTTAGGTAGCCTACTCATCATTTCATAAGGTACTGGATGTCAGCACAATGAGTCTACATGTCACCAACATTTTTAAAACTATCAGCGCAGGGGAAAAACGAACACAGTGAAAAGATCTCCTCAAGCTCACATAAGAAATGGACACCAATAGAAAAGGTAATAACAGTTATTTGTGTGTCTTATCACTTCATGCTACACACAGGTGAGGCACTGATGTTCTGCTCGTTTTAATAACACGCTGCTTCAGCTTTTCACGGATTGAGCGGTGATGTTGACAACTTACTGTGCTTCCCATAATTCTCCTAATTGTTCTTTTGGATTACAGCCCAAGAAATCCACCGAGGCTCATTAATGTACGCATTACATTAAAACTGGGCTTAACCCTTTGCCACTGTTAAAGGTTATGCAACAGCTAATCATTCTAAGTGCTGGGGTGGAGGTTATGTTGGATGTTTTCTCTCCTGAAATAACCAAAGTACAAAGTGTCCACTAAGGGTCATGAGAAAATGTAGAGGTCTAAGATGTTTCTTCTGGTGCTTTTAAAGGAAAAGGTCAGCCAAAAATGATTTCTTTTTTTTTATATTGACCTTCAGGCCATCCAAGATTAATTTAATTCTTCATAGGATTGGAGCTATCAAATTGAGAGTCCAAATAGCTGATAAATTCACAATAGTGAACAACTGTGTGTTTTTAAGAAACAAGTCACTCATTAAGATGTGTTTAACTTCAAACTGTTGCTTCTGGCTAAAGCACAAGTCCTCTAACCATTATATTGCTTTCTCCAGTGAAAAAAAATCAACTCATCTGAATCAGGAGAGAAATATGCACAGATAACAAGCACTGTTTACAACGAAAGCAGTCCAAAACATTTCAAAACAAATATATCTGTGGATTTTGATATGAAAGGACAGCAGGGGATTGACTTTTGTATTTTGGAAGTGTTATCTTGCAGACTGGTATTTTGCCTTAATTATGGATTTGTTTCTTACAAATATGTAGCTTATTTTCATTTCACAAAACATTAATTGATGGACTGGAGTCATGTGAATGGAGTATTTGATCTTTTTGTCAGCTGTTTCGACTCTCCGACGGCACCCATTCATCCATTGATGATCTAATAATAAACACATGATGTAATGATACATTTCTCTAATCTGTACATCTTGGATGGCCTGAGGGTGATTTTCAGCAAATATGAATTTTTAGGTGCACTATTCCTTAAGACTCACCATGTGTGAACATATGTCACTCATCGGTGGCCCTCTTGTTATCTGAAATACAAATGTCACCAATCAAGACTGCAAAAGCATCTTAACAACATCCACAGACAATAACAATCCCATTCAATCGGTCAAAACCGGCACCCAGAAACCGCCACCTCCTGTCAAAACGCACATTGATTAATGCTGCATACAGATTATATCCCTGAATAATGCATGTTGTTTTTAGATATGTTACAAGTGCCATAGAGAGTGTTAAACAGCAGGCCTCCATTTGTGTGGGCTGATAAATCTCTGTACATATCAGAAATCTCCCTCTCCCTATGTCACATAATCTTCTGTTTTTGACTCCATCCACATGGCTTTTGAATAAATATGCGGTTATTATTAAAAAATTATAATAATAAAGCACAGAATATATTAGAAAGAGATGCTTTAACAGATGTCTGAAACAACAAAAACCCACCCTGCATGAGTCAGCTGTTAAGCAAAACTCCATATAACATGCTTTTCCGACACTGTATGAAATTGATCATGAAATCGTCTCTGGCAAATACTTTCGTGGTCAAAATTATAGCTTTTTTGACACACAAATTAATCAAGTGATTAATAAAGCATCAAGGTAGGTTCAACCTGATGCATAGTTCCCACAAAGAATCGTAAATAATGCAATACATATTTCAGACGTTTGATATCAGTTTTGGCTGAGCTGCATGACTGAAATCGTTTCAAATAAAGCTTCAGGTTATTATTGCATAACCGAAGCTTTTAAGGGGAATAATTAAATCAGAAATATGCTGGTTGAAGGTGAAACGTCTGGTTTAATGCTGACTCTAAGACAGGTACCATGTTTGTTCGTGCAGAGAGACCATCTTTGTTTGATTAGTAAATGGAGCTCGAGGTGCTTCCACACAGCACACTGATCATATCATGAGAAGAATTGCAATCCCTGAAATATATTTACATGCCTAGGCTTTAAGTGCTGTAGCTCTAAGCAATTGGCTAATGGAAATGCGTTAAGTCAATCCTGACAAGTTGTAAATGCAACTATTAATTTGCCTTGCTCCTTTCAACCTTGCATTACATTTTACATCTCATCTGATTTTGAGTTACAGGATTTTGACTGTAACATGAAATCCTCTCCACAAACGAATGAAAATGTTCCTTTGGCTTTTGATTTGCATCCACATGTCCCAGCATTTGGAATCTGGCATTCAGAATACAAACAGAAAAACTGAAAGATTCTGGCATGGCTTGATTTCTAAAAAGAAAGCGAGGGAGGGATAGAGATGCTTCAATGCACAGGCTCCAACTTGTCTCCCTTATTTGTAGTGACAAGTTACCTCATGCTAACACATCAGTCTCCTGAGCCCTCAGAAAGAAAGAAAGAAAGAAAGAAAGAAAGAAAGAAAGAAAGAAAAGAAAGAAAGAAAGAAAGAAAGAAAGAAAGAAAGAAATGCATCCATTACCTGTAGGCAAGTTTTATTAGAAGGTGGAGAGCAGTAGGTGATCTGCAGATGTTGGGATATATATAATAACAATTACTGATGGATTCCTCTCGGCTATGTTGTCTTTTCAGTTACAGATGAGGACTGCAGCTGAAGAATTGTTCATGACGATAACATGCTTGATCACTAGCATTAAAAGTTACTATAGAAAAATTTCAGACAGTGATCACAATATCAGACATTCTTTAATGAAGTGCTGATAAAATACTAATGTTATCATTAAGAGAATGCAAATTCTGCAATCATTTACATGTAGTCATGTACGCATATTTTTATTTTTTTCTAGTTTTTTTTTTTCTTTTGCAGAATGTTTACACACCATTTATATTACCGGTCTCATAACCGGTCATGATGCTCCTAGTTATGGGTTTAGAAAACATAATGACAGAATTTTCCATATGGAGTGAACGATCCCTTTAATTACTCACTAAAAAAATATATATATAATAAAAATGAGGATTAAAAAAACAGACAACTACTAGGTTTTACTTACTTTCATGATATTCGAATGCATTACAAAATGGATAAATACTGTAAATGAAATCTGAAAGTATTTGCTCTGAGCAGTGGCGGATCCTGGCATAGGCTGTATGTGCGCTGCCTCCGCACACATCAGAAACAAGCTCCATAATCGGGACAGTTTCACAGGATTGTACCCACTCTCTGTTTCACTCGGCCCTCTCATAGAAAATGAATTGAGACCTATCAAGCCACTTTCTCCGAGCAGCTTCCTGTGCTTTACTTTTCCGCCTCCTCTCACTTCGGCAGCTATCTGTCTGCACCATAGAAATAGGATAAATGGTCTGCTCATGAAAAACAGTCTCTTTACCTGCTAGTAGCCAAAAATGTGGGAGGGATGATATTAGTGCTGTGCAGATCAGATTAATTTTTTCAAATCCCAAAATAAGAGGCGCCTCCACTTCTAATGTACATCCACTAACATGCAGTGCAAACACACATTTTCTATCTACTATATCGGTCTGTACATAAAATCTTGCATGAATAGTCAGGTTGTTTATGGGAATAATGGTGATAATGGCAGGACTTGGAGATGTTACATCTATGGGTCAAATGCAGTTTTCTTGCCATATGAGTGAAATGGAATTCCATAATTATGGCAATACAGTAACTGGCTTTGAGATTGAGGGCTCATAAGAATATTATTGAATGAAACATGAGAGATGCAAGTCTGCACTATGTAATCCAATAATTGATCTTATACACACACACACACACGCACACACACACAAAATGAACATCAGGGATTTGCAGTTGAGGTTTACTAGATAAATGCAGAGTTAGTCATACAACAATATGTGGGAGTTCCCTATCTGTCGGTCACTACGAGTTATGTCGTGACGACATAGGGGATTTACTTGGAAGCCCCGAACATCTCTGACTAAGAGAAAACGCCAATTCGACTCGGCTACGCGATTCAGTTCGCCAGGCGACCTCCCAAGTTCAACGGCGTTCTCGAGACGTCGGTGGCAGTCCGGAGCGCCCCTGTCTTGCGCGAGGAGATTGCTGTCCTCCTGGCAAAGGATGCAATCGAGCCGGTCCCTCCAGCCGAGATGAGGCAGGGGTTTTACAGCCCTTACTTCATCGTACCCAAGAAAGGTGGTGGCCTTCGGCCAATCCTGGATCTGCGAGTCTTGAACCGGGCTTTGCACAAGCTCCCGTTCAAGATGCTGACGCACAGGCGCATGATCAAATGCATTCAGCCCCAGGATTGGTTTGCAGCGATCGACCTGAAGGACGCTTACTTTCATGTTTCGATCCTTCCGCGACACAGACCGTTTCTACGGTTTGCGTTCGAAGGTCGGGCATGGCAGTACAGGGTCCTCCCCTTCGGGCTCTCCCTGTCTCCCCGTGTGTTCACGAAGGTTGTAGAGGGCGCCCTTACCCCGTTACGGGAAGTGGGCGTCAGGATCCTCAACTACCTCGACGATTGGCTTATCCTAGCCCAATCCAGAGAGCAATTGGGCGATCACAGGGACTTGGTGCTCCGGCACCTCAGCCAGTTGGGGCTTCGGGTCAACTGGGAAAAGAGCAAGCTCTCCCCTGTGCAGAGAATCTCTTTTCTCGGTGTGGAGTTAGACTTGGTGAGTATGACGGCACGCCTCACGGAGGAACGTGGCCAAGCAGTGCTGAACTGCCTGAGTTCCTTCAGAGGCAGGAATGTGGTGCCACTGAAACAGTTTCAGAGGCTCCTGGGGCATATGGCATCCGCAGCTGCAGTCACGCCGCTCGGATTGCTTCATATGAGACCACTTCAGCACTGGCTACACTCCCGGGTCCCGAGGTGGGCATGGCGCCGCGGTACACTGCGAGTAGGTATCTCCCAGCAGTGTCGCCGCTCCCTCAGCCCCTGGACAGACCTTGCCTTTCTACGGGCCGGGGTGCCCCTAGAACAAGTGTCCCGGCATACTGTTGTCACAACAGATGCCTCCAGCACGGGCTGGGGCGCTACATGCAACGGGCAGGCAGCCTCGGGGCTCTGGACAGGGCCCCGACTGCTTTGGCACATCAACTGCCTGGAGCTGTGGGCAGTGCATTTAGCCTTGCGGCAGTTCCGGCCACTGCTGTTGGGCAAGCACGTGCTAGTCCGCACGGACAACACTGCGGCGGTCTCGTATATCAACCGGCTGGGGGGTATACGATCACACCGCATGTCACAGCTCGCCCGCCATCTCCTCCTCTGGAGTCACACGCAGTTCAAGTCACTGCGTGCTGTTCACATCCCGGGGCGGCTCAATCGTGCGGCCGACGCGCTCTCACGACAGCTCACGTTCCCCGGAGAGTGGCGACTCCATCCCGAGACGATCCGGCTGATCTGGAGTCGATTCGGGGAAGCTCAGGTAGACCTGTTTGCCTCCCCCGAGTCCTCCCACTGCCAGCTGTACTTCTCCCTGACCGAGGGCCCCCTCGGCACAGACGCACTGGCACACAGCTGGCCTCGGGCCTTACGCAAGTATGCGTTTCCCCCAGTGAGCCTACTCGCACAGACATTGTGCAAGCTCAGGGAGGACGAGGAGCAGGTCCTGCTGGTTGCGCCCCATTGGCCCACCCGGACCTGGTTTCCCGAACTCATTTCCCTCGCGACAGCACCTCCCTGGCGCATTCCTCTGAGGAAGGACCTCCTTTCTCAGGGGCTCGGCACCATATGGCACCCGCGTCCAGATCTATGGAACCTCCATGTGTGGCTCCTGGACGGGACGCGGCAGACTTGACTGGTCTACCACCGGCGGTGGTAGAGACCATCATTCAGGCTAGAGCTCCTTCAACAAGGCAAACCTACGCACTGAAATGGAGTCTGTTCGCGACCTGGTGTTCTTCTCGCCGAGAAGACCCCCGAAGATGCACGATTGGAGTAGTGCTTTCTTTCCTGCAAGAAAGGTTGGAGCGTAGACTGTCACCCTCCACCTTGAAAGTGTATGTAGCCGCTATTGCGGCTCACCACGATGCAGTGGACGGCCGGTCCCTGGGAAAGCATGATCTCATCGTGAGGTTCCTGAAGGGGGCCAGGAGGATGAATCCCTCCAGGCCTCCCCTTGTGCCCTCTTGGGACCTCTCTATCGTCCTGGCTGGACTTCAGAGGGGCCCCTTTGAGCCGCTGGACTCAGTCGAGCTGAAGTTCCTGTCTCTGAAGACAGCGCTCCTGACCGCGCTCACTTCCATCAAACGGGTCGGGGACCTCCAGGCGTTTTCGGTAAGCGAAGAGTGCCTTGTGTTCGGGCCGGTCTACTCTCACGTTGTCTTGAGACCCCGGCCTGGATACGTGCCCAAGGTTCCCACCACGCCCTTCCGCGATCAGGTGGTGAACCTGCAAGCACTGCCCTCGGAGGAGGCAGATCCAGCCTTAGCGTTGCTGTGTCCCGTAAGAGCATTGCGCATATACGTGACCCGCACCCGGAGCATCAGAAGCTCCGAGCAGCTCTTTGTCTGCCACGGAGGGCAGCAGAAAGGGAAGGCTGTCTCCAAACAGAGGTTGGCCCACTGGATAGTGGAGGCCGTCGCCTTGGCGTACCAGTCGCAAGGCGAGCCGTGCCCCCTGGGGGTGAGGGCTCACTCCACCAGGAGTGTTGCCTCCTCCCATGCGTTGGCGCACGGCGCCTCTTTGGCAGACATCTGCAGAGCTGCGGGCTGGGCGACACCGAACACCTTCGCAAGATTCTACAATCTCCGCGTTGAGCCAGTTTCTTCCCGTGTGTTAGGTAAGTAATGGGCGGGAAGAACTGGCCGGTGTCACGCTTGCTGCGCCATTCCCCCTGGTGTTAGCTCGCCCGGGTCTCCGGTCAGCCCCTGTACTGGGCTAGGTGGCCGTATGGCCTGATTCCCCTTCGGGTAATCCCATATGTGTATTCTTCCACGGTAAGGTTTCCCTCACGGTAAACCCGTGTCTTCCCTGTGACAGAGCTTCTGTCAGGTTCTGCTGGCAGCCCTCCTCCCTACTCCTAGTCCAGTCGTATGTAGTACTGCCCCAAGCCTGGGCCAGTCCATATCAGTGTCTCCACATGTTACCTCCCTTCGGGCAGGATGTGGCCTTCGTAGCGCCCTTCTCTGGAAGGCTCGCTTCCCTGCCGTTACGACAAGCTGTAAACAACAAATAGGAAAGACCTGAAGCTGTCTTTCACTGAAGGTCGAAATCCCTTCCGATTCCGTGGGGAAAGGAACAGCGGCTTGGCTATCTCCAGCAGCGATGTACTCAGTGGTCCCGGTGGGCACCAAGGTTAGCGAATTTGCACTGGAGCGGTAGGAAGGTTGCAACCTCTTGCATGGCATTTGTCTGTCACGCACTCGCTTGTCAACATCTGCATGCCACAAGGTTGTGACGGGGTTCAGCTTGTGGCGCTTTCCATAGGACCCCTATGTCGTCACGACATAACTCGTAGTGACCGACAGATAGGGAACGTCTAGGTTACGTACGTAACCCCCGTTCCCTGATGGAGGGAACGGAGACGTTATGTCCCCATGCCACAATCTTGAACCATCGCTGGTTGCCAGGGACTCGTCTCGGCTCCTCAGCGTAAAACCTAATGAGTGGATGCACCTGTCGCCCTTTTATACCCGTATGCACGGGGAGTGGCTCAGGTATGCAAAATCCACTAGCCAATTTCATTGGCGTTTTCTCTTAGTCAGAGATGTTCGGGGCTTCCAAGTAAATCCCCTATGTCGTCACGACATAACGTCTCCGTTCCCTCCATCAGGGAACGGGGGTTACGTACGTAACCTAGACGTTTCTTCAACTGCAGGCACTTTAATGTCCCAGGGGTTGATTTGTATTTAAACTAACAGAATAATTTTTTTTCTCTGTTATATGAATGTCACATTAAAATAATCTTAAAAAGTTTAAAACCTAACTTTAATTTTTTTCTGAAAATGTTTTATAAATAGATAGTTCTATATAGATTGCCCTTTGCCACAAACTTATACTTTAAATCTGGGTGTATATACATTACAAAAAAATTATATATTTAATGAATTAATATATTTAATTAACACACACACACACACACACACACATACATATATATATACACACATACATTTTATGTTTAATAAAAAAACAAATAAATAAATATCAATACATATTTTCTGAAATGTATTTCTAAATGTTTTAACACAAATTCTGACTACCCTCCAATGCGACAACATCGCTAATGGTCAACAATTTGTACAACTTCTAACCAAAAGTTAGTGTGCTTTCATACAAGATAGTCTGAATAAAGTAACAAAGTTTTTTTTATCAACATGAATATGAACAGAATATTTGTGTATGTCCAAGTTAAGCTTTCATTTTTTCAAATTTAAAAAAGTGTGTAAATCGTATTTATGACAAAATATTAGCAGAGAATTTATCACAAAATGCCATTAAACACAATGAGTGCTGTCAAACGATTAATCGCATCCAAAATACAAGTTTTTGTTTACACAATATATGTGTGTGTGTGCTGTGTATACAAACCCGATTCCAAAAAAGTTGGAACACTGTACAAATTGTGAATAAAAAAGGAATGCAATAATTTACAAATCTCATAAACTTATTTTTATTCACAATAGAATATAGATAACATATCAAATGTTGAAAGTGAGACTTTTTGAAATGTCATGCCAAATATTGGTTCATTTTGGATTTCATGAGAGCTACACATTCCAAAAAATTTGGGACAGGTAGCAATAAGAGGCCTGGAAAAGTTAAATGTACATATAAGGAACAGCTGGAGGACCAATTTGCAACTTATTAGGTCAATTGGCAACATAATTGGGTATAAAAAGAGCCTCTCAGAGTGGCAGTGTCTCTCAGAAGTCAAGATGGGAAGAGGATCACCAATTCCCCCAATGCTGCGGCGAAAAATAGTGGAGCAATATAGTGGAGTTTCTCAGAGAAAAATTGCAAAGAGTTTGAAGTTATCATCATCTACAGTGCATAATATCATCCAAAGATTCAGAGAATCTGGAAAAATCTCTGTGTGTAAGGGTCAAGGCCGGAAAACCATACTGGATGCCCGTGCTCTTCGGGCCTTTAGACGGCACTGCATCACATACAGGAATGCTACTGTAATGGAAATCACAACATGGGCTCAGGAATACTTCCAGAAAACATTGTCGGTGAACACAATCCATCGTGCCATTTGCCGTTGCCGGCTAAAACTCTATAGGTCAAAAAAGAAGCCATTTCTAAACATGATCCAGAAGCGCAGGCGTTTTCTCTGGGCCAAGGCTCATTTAAAATGGACTGTGGAAAACTGTTTTGTGGTCAGACGAATCAAAATTTGAAGTTCTTTTTGGAAAACTGGGACGCCATGTCATCCGGACTAAAGGGGACAAGGACAACCCAAGTTGTTATCAGCGCTCAGTTCAGAAGCCTGCATCTCTGATGGTATGGGGTTGCATGAGTGCATGTGGCATGGGCAGCTTACACATCTGGAAAGGCACCATCAATGCTGAAAGGTATATCCAAGTTCTAGAACAATAAATGCTCCCATCCAGACATCGTCTCTTTCAGGGAAGACCTTGCATTTTCCAACATGACAATGCCAGACCACATACTGCATCAATTAAAACATCATAGCTGCGTAGAAGAAGGAACCGGATACTGAAATGGCCAGCCTGCAGTCCAGATCTTTCACCCATAGAAAACATTTGGTGCATCATAAAGAGGAAGATGCGACAAAGAAGACCTAAGACAGTTGAGCAACTAGAAGCCTGTATTAGACAAGAATGGGACAACATTCCTATTCCTAAACTTGAGCAACTGGTCTCCTCAGTCCCCAGACGTTTGCAGACTGTTATAAAAAGAAGAGGGGATGCCACACAGTGGTAAACATGGCCTTGTCCCAACTTTTTTGAGATGTGTTGATGCCATGAAATTTAAAATCAACTTATTTTTTTCCCTTAAAATTATACATTTTCTCAGTTTAAACATTTGATATGTTGTATTCTCAATAAAATATAGAAATTTAAAAACTTCCACATCATTGCATTCTATTTTTATTCCAAATTTGTACAGTGTCCCAACTTTTTTGGAATCGGGTTTGTATTTATTTGATATATATATAAAGACACACTTACAGTATATATTTTGAAAATATTTACATGTATTTACATGTTTATTTATATTCATATAATTTATATTATATATAAATGTATTTAATATATAAATACACCATATTTCGCTTATATATATACATGCATGTGTTTATATTTATTTATTTACACAGCCTAATAAATATACAGAGTTCACGCATATTTAATTTGTAAACAAAAACCTTTCTTTTGGATACGATTAATAGCGATTAATTGTTTGACAGCACTAAACACAATGTTGTGATAATGTAACTCGAATAATTCTTGACTTCTAGAAATATAAATGGGTCAAAAAACAGGTCTTAAGTCATGCATATACATCCACTGTTGGATTTTTTTTTATCCACATGCTAAAAGTGCCACTTAGTTTGAGAATCAACCATGTATATGTGCACACTGCGGGAATTAAAATGCGTATTATTCTTCTCTGAGAATACAAAAATTGATTCTGCTAATTCTTGATAAAGATAAGGACATACTTGTCCACAGGCAGACAAAACAAAAAAAGACAGATTGAGACAGCAAGTCATACAACAGCAACTCACTGACGTAATTCCAAGCTGGAAAACAACAGCCTTGCCTTTCAGTGGTATTGTCTGGAGCCAAACTTTATTCTTTAGCCAGAGGCCACATGGGGTTCCCAGCAGGGAGAGAATCCAGTAAACAGAAATAATGGAAGACTGATAGTGAAGGTGGAACATTACAGTGAAACATCTGTGGCCCGCTGAAAGGATTTATTGCATTTGAAAAAATTGCATAAAGGACACACTCAAAATTCATTCACTTTTTACATGTCTGTCTAAAGTGCCACGTAACGATAAACTTTCGTTTGAGGTTTTCTTCGATCGAGCAACATGACTACATTCGAGCCACCTTTGAGAGGAAGTAAATTAGAGCCTGAAAAATCGTGATGGCTCTGTGGGCCAGATAAGAACAGGTGAAGTCAAACATAATGTTCCTGCTCAGTGGGCACATTAAATTGACAGATTTATCCTACTTCTGTCAGACATGCCTTGGACACTAAGTACACTTGAGAAAACCACAGCTCGCTGTGTTCAGCTTAGCAGAGAATCTTTCCAAAACAGACCCCCCTGACTAAAGCAAACACGGCACAGGTCTGCCGCACGGACCCCGGCGGCCCATCAAACACGCTCATGTACAGATGTCCTGATCCTTTTGTGCTCCACTATAAGCCTTTTCACTCCCGCTCTGAACTGATGTTGTGTTGTTAATTTACACCAGCTGCTGGATGGAGAGAGGCTGATTTGCTGAGTAACACAAATTTACACCATCCCAATGGAAAGATTGTGCTCTTTCAATGAGTTTATATATGGAAATTATGCACAGCTACATCTGGAATATAGGATTTCAGGGCACTCGGCTGTAAATAATTTACTGTTAGATAAACATGGGCCAAGCAAATCCAAAACACTGTTTAACATCCAAAACCGTCCCCTACATCTTCATAGATGTCGTCTGAACATGAATGATTACATTGTGGTGCTCAACCAGACTTTTGGTAGAGCATGACATCTGTGAAATGTCTTTATGGAGGATGATAAACAGCAAGCCTTTATTCAGAAACACGCTCTTAAGATTTCACGGATATATGTATATTTGGAAGTTACTGAATCAGCAGAGTCAATTTGCATGAAGGAATAAATGAGAATGGAGTTGAGGCGTCCCATTAGCAGGTTCATCAATGGCGTGCGGCATGGTTGGTGAAATTAATTTCTGTCAAGTCATTAACACTCACACAGAGTCGGATTTAAAGTTAGTCATAGTCTTTTGTCAGACGGGGCCCGAGGAGAAATCCCACAGTTTCCGACATCTCCAATGTTTCCGAATATTTCTCTGTAATGGTCACTAAGAACTCAGATGCTATGGATCTTGATCTCTGGGAGCAAATGGGGACGGGTCATTCATCTCTGAAATTACATGTCCTGGGAAAACATTCCCTGCACTTTATTTCAATCAGGACCCAAGGATTGTAAACAATGGACATAAAAGCCAGCGGTGATAAATCGCTCCGCACGGTTACATATGACTCCAGGCGCTTTGAGAGACTTACTCTATCAAATTTTCAATTTCATCTCTCTCCATTCTGTTGTATGAGAGTATTTCAGGTGATATAATTTGGGAATGTATGCAGATGGGTTTTAATTAGGGCTGTTAATTGATACAAGATGATAATCAAATTATATGCAGCTTCATTAATATAATTAATTACATAAATCAATCTTTACCAAGAAAAGCCACATAATTAACGTTCCATAAGTATAATAAAATACATTATATTGTTTTATATTAAATACAACAATAAAATGAATACAAATATATTTTATAAATAAAATAAGCAGCAAATTTCCTTTAGATACCCTTTACTTATTATTAATAGAATTTCATATATTTCTATATAAAATGACGTCACGTTATTTTAGAAACACAACTATAAAATCAATAAAAATAATTTATGAATAAATAAATAATATGTTACATTTCAAAGAAAGTTTAATTTTGAATTAATAGATTGTACATCAATGTTTGCTTAAAAAACCTAATTAAGATTAAAGAACCTGATAAATTAAATAATACAGACTTTAAAGTCACTCTTTAATGTTTATTGGTTAATAGAATTGCAAATATCAATATATGTGAAGCAAAAAATATATAATTTAAGACATTACATTATTGTAACAGATGAGCATTAAACAGACATGAATGACTAGACATTTATATCTAGACATTGTCTATAAACAGGCAAATACTGATTAAATACAATCAGATTAATTATCTTAATTCAAATTAAAAGGTGGATTTAGAAGACTTAATTAATTGTATAATAAATAACACAAGACTTAGTTTAACATGCAAAACCAGCATTCATTCAATCCAGATTTGTTTAACAGAAAGAAACACAGGAACCAGAGAAACACCTGAAGCAAATAATCTCAGATAAATCAGGCGTCCATGAAGTCTCCTCTCTTGCTATCAGGCTTTTAGATTTCACATATCAGAAATTCAGGCTAATGTTACTAGTGTACAGAATAACCAGTCAGGTCAGGGCCCTTCGTGTGCCAGCATGACTGACTTGGAAATATGAAAGCCCAATAATGTGATGGAGAGGCAATTTACAGCGGCTCTCCATCTTTCTCTATGACCTTTCCTCAGAGTTCTGTAATGTATGTGTGTGTGTCTCCCAGCACAGTAAATAATGCCGTGCTGGAATCTGGGACCTTTCAGCTAACCTGTGCTCAGCATCTGCCTTGCACCTCCCATCATCAGCAGGGAGAGGGAAAGATGGATGCCCAAATTCAGCTTAGTCCGCCCACAAAAACATCACTGTTGCTGCAAAATGCAGAACCCATTATTTTTTCCCAAAATAAACCGATATTGCAGTGAATTCATAAGGTGGTATGATGAATGACAGGAGTGTTAATGCGAATGCGTTACACTGTGAGCATATGGATGAACGGGCACAGGATGGTTTAGGAAATAAACGTTACAAGCAAATGAGCCACATTTCAATATATGCATAAATCAATTATCATTTTAAAGGGTTTGACCCGTGTCGCACTTTGAGACTTTTTTCTGAGCACCATGATTTATCCAAGAAGATGAATTTGCTTATAGAACAAATCCATCTTTTGACTCATCCCTCGGTAAAGACCAAAGAAATCTGATGAATATTTGATGCGACCTCTGCGTGGGAACTCAAAACTCAGGAATCATAAGATGTGCTCTCAGGTGTTGAAATGATCAAATGGAATGCGCTATATTTATGTGTTTGGACGTTTCCTCAAATTTGTCTCAGATGTATCTGTCCTTGTCTCCAGTCACCCACTTCCTCACAATGTGCAAAAAATGTAAATAAAAAATAACCACTGAATTATGCCGCTTAATATGCAGAAAGGTCCATTATCCGAGGACATTTTAAACCGTTAATTTCTTTGGCTTGTTCGGCACGTGCCCATCCGGCCTCCTCTATATCTTCTAAGAATAGCCTGCACAGGAGATGAGGAGCTGCAGCTGTTCTTCCTGAATCTCATTTACCTGCTGTCATGTCCCTGCTCTGAGACCACATCAGTAATTAATAGGGGCCTTTTTTCCACCGACATCATCAGGAGAAACCCCTCCAGCCACTTTCTCGCTGGGCGGCGGAACGAGCGAGACAACAGCAGCATCTCTGGAGACACGCTGGCGAAGCGGCAACTTTGAGGGATCTCTGAAAAATTGAAAAGAGCATGGAGGCTGGTTTGGGCAAGAAATTAAAAGCAGCCAGCCACTGAGAAGCCAGCAGTGCTGTTTTAATCATTGATTGATTTAGAACTTGTATTGGCTGAGCTTACCCTGCCATTAAAATCTCTGTGCGAACTGTAGCTTCCATAATGGAATCCTGAAGAAATGCATTCTTCATGGGATGCAATCCAAAAGCTCAACTCCTCTTAATAGCAGCAGATTTTGGAAGGATACGCCCTATGAAGTATGCATGATGCGGTCCATACGTGTTTTGATATCTGGTCTCACTGCAAGTCAGTAACAACTTCTGTGGAATTAAGGAACCCATCCTTATTATCGTGAGAGGGGGAATGAAGGCATTTGCATAGCGTTACGTATTCCTGCTCACCTCGACATGGATTCTCCTGGGCCTTGTGAATGTTCAATTAAAAATCATTCAAAGTGTAGTCACCTTGAGACTACAGAACAGCAAGTTATATTGGATTCCTCCTGCATTTTGGATTGGTCTTGAAGACAAAGATAAAGCTTTAATTGTCTCCTTGTGAAATTATCAGTGAACCCAGACTCAGTGGAAAAACGTGTCTGAGGTGACATTTCTACACAATGATATTGCAATGCTTCTCGACCACATGAGTGGTGCTAAAAGCACATTTAGCTTTATCGGAAACAGATCAACATGAATCTGACGCGTTTATTACGTTAGTTATTGTACGTATCACAGCAGTTTGGATAACATTTTAATGAGTAGTGCTAAAATGTTAATTGCCTTCGAAAATAAGATACTACCAATACTTAACCCTACCCTAAACCTAACCAAAATTGTTAACTAAAGCAAATGTGAGGCAAAAGCACATTAGCTGAAGCAACCAAACCAATGTAGCTTGCTTTTATAAGTCTTAGATCTCTTGACTCGCGCTTCACGGGACTTGTATCTAAGCACTTTACAGGTGAGCTTGCAAGCCAGTTTATTATGTCAGAAAAGCCATACATACCATTATTTGTTATAAGCATCACAGTGGAGTCATTAAAGGCCACTAAAGAGGTAGGGCATTTTTCACATTCGGCTCCTAAACTCAGTAATAGCTGCCTCTCTGTTTAAATGGATCTCTTTAGCCAAGCATTCACATGATGCATCTCATAACCTTGTACTTTAGTTACACCTGAAAAAAATGCACATGATTCTTCTTGGTTTGAAATGTTTTGAACAACTGCTATGCTAACTATTCTCTATTTGCTTTTCTGTGTCTAGAGATTGCACAAGTTTGCAACGGTTTGTGTTCAGCCTCTTACGAAGAGTTCAGATGACGCCTGTGAAGAGATGATGCAACCCCTGCAAAGCCCCCGGATGACGCCAACTCTGAATAAATACATAAAACTGCCAAATTGTCCCCGCATTGTAATCATTATGATCACATCATATAACCAGTGCCTTAATAAGTTTCATCATTTCTGTTTGATTCCGTCATTAATTAACAGAGCTGGGTAGTTACTGATTACATGTAATCTGGATTACATAATCAAATTCCAAAAATTGAGTACTAGTAATTAGATTAAATTACATTTTTTATTACTTGTAATGAGACTAGATACTTTTTTTGATTAGATAGCAATATTTTATTCAGAATTGATTGATCCTCCCAAATTCCTATTTTTCATCTTTTAAATGTTCCTTTGCTAAAATAATCTATTGCTTATCCACTCAGAAAGTCTTCCAGTTTTGTGGACATTCACACAGAGATCAGTCATTAGTCAAGCGGCCACACTGCATTTGACCGCTGGGTTTACAAACATCATTTCGGGTTTAAGTGCTTTAACATTGCATCAACTACTGATGAATATTTTTGAATTATCACCCAATTGGTTATTTAACCAAGGCTTTTATCTTTCAAACACATTAAAATGCACAAATTCACATGATTTCTTATTTAGATGTAATGCAGGCATTCCCAAACGTTTTTGTCATCTGAACATTTCACATAATATATTTACATGAAGTATCCAGAAATGTGTATTATTAAGTATAACATTTGCATGTTTATAGTTCTCTGGCATTGGTTAATGGTCACATGACAAGCAGGTAAACAAATCAAACATATATATTTTAGTAAGTGTTTTATTTTGATTGATTTTATTTTAAAATTATTAATTTTAATATACATTTTTTTATGATTTAATTATCGAATATTATCTAAAATTTATCAAAAATTATCTATAATTATCTGAATTAACTATCTGAAAATCTGGAATCTGGATGAGCTAAATAAACGTATCACTGCATCTAAACCAACAACATGTTTATTAGATCCTGTACCCACTAAACTATTGAAAGAGTTGTTACCTGTAGCAGAAGAACCGCTTCTCAATATTATTAACTCCTCGTTATCTTTAGTCCCAAAACCATTCAAGCTTGCGGTTATCAAGCCTCTTATTAAGAAACCAAAACTAGATACTTGTGAACTGGCGAATTACAGGCCCATTTCAAATCTTCCGTTTATGTCAAAACATTTTGAAAAAGTAGTGTCTGCTTAATTGTGCTCCTTCTTGCTAAAAAATGAAACCTATGAATAATTTCAGTCAGGTTTTAGGCCCCGCCATAGCACAGAAACTGCACTTGTTAAAATTACAAATTACTTGCTTCTTGCGTCAGACCAAGGCTGCATCTTGTTGCTAGTTTTACTTGATCTTAGTGCTGCGTTCAACACTATAGATCATGCCATACTGATAGATCGATTACAAAACTATACAGGTATTCAAGGGCAGGCTCTAAGATGGTTTAGATCCTACCTGTCCGATCGCTACCACTTTGTTTATTTAAACGGGGAGTCATCTCAATTATCACCAGTAAAGTATGGAGTACCACAATGATCTGTCTTAGGTCCTCTGCTATTTTCATTATACATGTTGCCCCTTGGTAATATTATTAGAAAATACGGGATTAGTTTCCATTGTTATGCTGATGACACTCAACTATATATCTCAACAAAACCAGATGAAACTTCTAAACTATCTAAGCTAACAGAGTGTGTTAAAAATATAAAAGATTGGATGACCAGTAATTTTCTCCTATTAAATTCAGATAAGACCGAGATATTACTTATTGGACCTAAAAACAGTACACAGAATCTCTTGGATTACAATTTTCAACTAGACGGATGTAATGTTACTTCTTCTACAGTTAAAAATCTGGGTGTTATATTAGACAGCAACCTATCTTTTGACAATCATATTTCCAATGTTACAAAAACAGCATTCTTCCATCTTAGAAACATTGCCAAGCTACAGAACATGTTAAGTGTTTCTGATGCAGAAAAGTTAGTTCATGCATTCATGACCTCTAGACTGGACTATTGTAATGCACTGCTAGGTGGTTGTCCTGCATCTTCAATAAACAAGCTACAGATAGTACAAAATGCTGCGGCTAGAGTCCTTACCAGGTCAAGAAAATATGATCATATTACTCCAATTTTACAGTCTCTGCACTGGCTACCTGTTAAGTTTCGTATCAGTTACAAAATATTATTACTTGCCTATAAGGCCCTAAATGATTTAGCTCCTGCGTACCTAACTAATCTTCTATCACGCTACAATCCAACCCGCTCCCTAAGGTCGCAAAACTCTGGATTCTTGGTAGTACCTAGGATAGCAAAGTCCACTAAAGGAGGTAGAACTTTTTCATATCTGGCTCCCAAACTCTGGAATAGCCTTCCTGATAACGTCCGGGGTTCAGACACACTCTCTCTGTTTAAATCTAGATTAAAGACACATCTCTTTAGCCAAGCATTCATATAATGCATCTCACAATCTTGTACTGCCAGTCTATCTGATCAAACGCACATTATTATGCTTTAGCTTGGGTTGAACAGATCATTTAATCCAGGGTTGTTCCTGGATGGAACAACTGCTACGCTAATTGTCTGTATTTGTTTCTCTGTTTCTGGATTAACATCCCGTGGTAACTAGGAATTACACAAGCTTCAGTCTGGATCCAACCCTTAAATTATCTGAGATGACCGAACACCTGAGAAGAGATGATGACAACCCCTCGGAGGACCTCAGAGGAAGCCAAGCATTAGCGATTATACTGAATTAACCAAATTTTGCTATAAGTTAATTATATTGAGTTTCTACAATATACATTTATTTTACAAACTTAATTTCCTGTCAAGTTGCTTTGCAACGATTGTATCGTAAAAAACGCTATACAAAAAATCTTGAATTTAATTTAATTTAATTTAATAAAAACGAGGAATAAAAGACCCCACAAAAAAACAATCACAACAATAAAAACAAAATTGTTTCAAAGTTGCATATCTCCTATTCTAAGAAATTTTATTTGCATTATAATTTGTAATGATCAAAAAGCATGGGCAAAATAACAACTCTGTAGGATAGGGGTCTCCAAACTAGATCCTGGAGGGCCAATGCCCTGCAGAGTTTAACTCCAACTGGCCTCAACACACCTATCTGGAAGTTCAAGTGTGTTTAATTAGAGTTGGAGCTAAACTCTGCAGGACACCGAGTTTGGAGCTGTAGGATCAAATTATTTGTATTTACATTCGGTATAGAAATTTCACACAGGCTTAAGCGCATATATATATATATAATTATTATTATTATAAAGCAGTTTAATATATATATATATATATTAAACTGCTTTATAATAATAATAATAATTGTGTATAACTGTCTGTTTGACCTTGAGCGTCTGTTAGTAGCAATGTTAGCTGCTGGCTGATTGGATCCATGTTTTGTCACATTTGGGGACTCCTCACCCACATTCATTAATGCTTCAAATCTGTTCTCAAGATGTATAGGGGGTTGTAGATTACCAGTGTTTACAAGTCTTTTCATAGCCATATTTGGAGTAGAGGATGCTACGGCAGCAATACGAGATACTCGTGACAATCTTATGTCCCGAGTACCTTTGGGTCTCGCTCCCTGTTTCTGCCACGGATTAGTCTGTCAATCAGTTTCGGCTTGTTTCTCTACTCTTGGTATAAACTGTTGAGATTCACTAGATTCACAGGACTCACCAGCTGTATGCTGAGGTGGTCCGTGATGACGATCTGCTGTGTGTTCCACCTGTTTTGGAAGTCCAGCAAGTAACTTTGTTTTAAGAACCACAATCCTTTGTAGAAGTCTGTGGCAGTTCATGCAGCATGTAGATTCCACAAGAGGCATTTTCTTCCCCGTCTGTTAGAATGTCGGCAGCTGTGTTTTCCCATCTCCGGAATGTAAGCTGCTGGCTGTGGGAAGCAAAGAGTCTTCTTTTCCCCAAAATATTTTAGTTTGAGCACTATGCTGATCTGTTGAAGTTAAAATCTTAGAGAGATCTAAGAAAAGTACATAAATAGGGAGCAAAGCGCAGAGCAATAAGCGAGAGTGTCCAAACAGTAGCGAAGCCGTAAAAAAAGTAGTTTGGAATCAGTAACGGATTATAATTTGTAAGTAATTTACTCAATACCTGCATGATTTGTATTGGAACATTTCATTTAAACATATTGATTAACATTGTATTTGTATATTTCTGTAATATGGCCTTTGCTTTGTAATCTCTGATAACAAATTAATCTAAATTGTAATGTACAAACATACATCTCCTATAAAGCTGCTTTTAATTGAGATGTATTGTAAAAAACGATGAAAAAATCAAGATGAATTGAACTGAATATTAGTTTACACATTATATACTACGGTTAAAGTATTTTGAGGACATAACCTAGTGTAGGGAACTGTGCGACTAATCAAAGCTTAATCAAAAATAAGCCTTTGTAAGCATAATTTGTATGAAAATGAATACAATTTGTAGATGTTTTACTGCTACAGGTGTACATTTTAATTGAAAACTAAAGTGAATTGTAGGTCGAGGTAAATGTTTTAATAATGAGCCTAGGTTGAAAAAAGTAGTTGCACACGCTACACAGTGGAGAAAAAAATGTAGCGGGGTAAATACTTCATGAGCTTGCTTTCTCACAACAATTAAGTAAGAAAAAAACAACAAACCCTTATTAAATAGACATGGCTAAACAAAGTGTCCAACAATTTCATCCCACTGTCATTGTTGGAAGGCAGATCTCCAAACGTTATAGCCTAATCTGCGCTGATGTTCTCTTATTCCACAAATATCATCAGCACAACTCGTTTCATTTATATATTGCTAACACATAGGCGTCAGATGACAACAGGAGTTTGATGGAGGTACGATGGACTGCATATGAAGGTTTTGTTTGAAAGAAGGGTTCACTCCATGGCTCCTGATATTTTCTCTTACACTTGATCAGTTTTAATGATGTCATTTTCTGTACAAATACACCACGTGACACCCCATCAGCTTATAGTGTACAATGTCATCATGCTTTAGTTCCCTCACTGGAAAATGCTCATAATGGTAAAGTCCCCTAACAGTGCAGGTAATAATAATGACATTACATTTAAAAGTCTCATGTCTCTATTTTAAATTAGAGCAAAGCACTGGTCATAATGGATATGAAACGGTTCCATTAAATCATGCCACTTTCTCAGCATCTTACAAAGCAACTGGATAAATCTTCCCATTATGAACATAAATAAATAAACGTCCTGATTAAATTACTGTCTAATTGATCAATAATAGAATAAAGTCATGGCAGGTTACTTCGGGGTCCGTATGAATCGCATTAGATCTTTAATTATATTTCAATTGAATAGTGAAAAACAAAAGCATTGAAGGGATCATTTGAATTTAACGAGATGGGCAAACTGACAGCGGCTGTCACGAGTCAATCAAACTATGAATGGCAGAGAAATGATGTGACAAAATGGGAGCTTTATTCAGAGTAAAATGTCTTTCAGTTCTCCAAACCCATCAAAACATTATGAAACAGCTCTATCTCTGAAGCTACATCATTGTTCATAATGGAGAGTGTGTGCAAGAGTTCAAATCACTGCCTTTATAAATAAGTCATTTTGATTTGACTCATTATGATTTCATAATGACTCATTGGTTCCGTCCAATCGTAGAATCGTTGATTCTGAATTCCATTACGCTTCTGAGCAATGTTAGTATCTCCAAGTTATTTTCAGTCTTGCAAAAGTAGTGATTGAACAAATGTGCTTGAGTGCGTACTCGCCTGGAAACCAAGGCTACATAAAACACACACGCACACAAAGACGGCATTAAGTAAACAAAGAGGATGTCTAATAATAGCTTAGAGTAACCATATAATTAGTGCCATGAGAGAAAGAGAACAGAAAATAACATTGCAGGACAGTTCACCGAATATGCCAGCAAACTCATACATGTGAAAGGGATGGAAGAAACAAGCTGTTGTTGTTATACAAAGCATCTCTCTCTGTCACACAAGTGTTTTGCGATGCCACCCCCCATGACACTCCGGCACCGGAGGATTGGGAAATAGTGTCACCGTTGGTGTGGTTGATTGTCAACATCCCAGTAATGAGGGGTCTATTGGTAGACAGCATACAGGGACGCAGGCTTTGATTATTTAGACCTCCACTGGTTTCCTCTCGTACTCTGACCAACAAACTAATCAGCCAAGTTGTTGAGTCTGCAGTTAACATCCACACGAATACACCTGCGTGCACAAATCAATATATCTATTTATATTCACCCTGAACATTCATGCTGCGAGGACAGACTTTCCAAAAAGTTATTCTGAAGCAAATATGTATATATATATGACGTATATATATATGAGTATGTGACATATGTATATATATATATATATATACACATGTATATATATATATATATATATATATATATATATATATATACATGTATATATACTGTATATATCAAATCATTGCATTTGGAAACAAAGATGAAGTTATCAAGGTGAATGCATACCTTGACTCTAGGGGCCAAACAACTAAAAATCAAGTCAAAAATCTTGTTGTGATTCTGGAGACAGACCTTAGTTTTAGTAGTCATGTCAAATCAATAACTAAATCAGCATACTATCATCTCAAAAACATTGCAAGTATTAGATGTTTTGTTTCCAGTCAAGACTTGGATCAAGCCAAGCCTTTATCACCAGCAGGGTATTGTAATGGTCTCCTCACCGGCCTTCCAAACAAGACCGTTAGACAGCTGCAGCTCATCCAGAACGCTGCTGCCAGGATACTGACTAGAACCAGAAAATCTGAGCATATCTCACCAGTCCTCAGGTCCTTACACTGGCTTCCAGTTACATCTAGGATTGATTTTAAAGTACTTTTACTCGTTTATAAATCACTCAATGGCCTTG
This sequence comes from Oxygymnocypris stewartii, assembly GCA_003573665.1. Classification (NCBI taxonomy): domain Eukaryota; kingdom Metazoa; phylum Chordata; class Actinopteri; order Cypriniformes; family Cyprinidae; genus Oxygymnocypris; species Oxygymnocypris stewartii. The sequence continues at coordinate 1,352,292 of QVTF01006561.1, read as the reverse complement.
GATCTAAATACATTGCAGATATGCTCAATAAATGTAAACCTAACAGACCACTCAGATCATTAGGATCGAGTCGGTCAGAAGTACCAAGGGTTCACACAAAACAAGGGGAGTCCGCTTTTAGCTATTATGCCGCCCGCAGTTGGAACCAGCTTCCAGAAGAGATCAGATGTGCTAAAACATTAGCCACATTTAAACCAGACTCAAAACTCATCTATTTAGCTGTGCATTTATTAAATGAGCACTGTGCTAATCCGAACTAATTTCACTGTATTCCATTTATAATCATTTCCTACTCTTAACTGTTTTAAATTCATTTTAAATCAATGTTCATATAATTTCCTTGTTTTTATTTTTCATGACTATTTCACTTCCTTTTATGTAAAGCACATTGAATTACCACTGTGTATAAATGTGCTATATAAATAAACTTGCCTTGCCTTGTCTTGCCTGTTTTTTTTTGTTTTTTTTGGTCTAAAAGGAATAATGTATTCAAGAACTAAAATTCTGGCATGGATTACAGTGAGCTGCATCTCAGGAACTAGATCAGTTTGATTTGTGCTCCATCTGAGTTCTGAATAGGATCAACATTACAATATGGTTTAATTTGTTAGTTATTAGGTGTCATGAACTAACAATGGGAAATATTTTACAGCATTTAGTAGGTGAATCGTAATTTAAATTTGTATGTAGATTGATGCATGGGTAACATTTTAATTTGGATTTACAAATGAATAAACAATAACATATCTAAGTATAAACATTAAAATGGATTAATAAATGCTGTAAAAGCTGTTTTCTAGCTCATTATAGCTAATGCATCAAATAATGTTAAATTACTTAAACATGAATTAACACTTTAAATTATGGTTTCATTTGTTAATATTAGATAATGAATTAGCTCAAGAATGTGAAAAACAGTGTTAGATAATTAAATTGTAATTGTTCCTTATTAATTTGTGTTGGTTCAACAGTGCATTAAAGCAACTGTGTGTAAGTTTTCCCTTTTTACCTTAAAATGTCCGTTTTTAAAATCATTCTGATGGTTCACTCAAGGCGAAAGGCTTTCGTTTCTTTCTCAAGCCTCCTCATCTGATTTGAGATTCGGTAAGTTTTGTGAGCGAGTACAAAATTCTGCAAAAAGGGTCGGTTGCTTTGCGGTAGCAACAAATCCACTGTAATGACAGTAAAAGTAGGGGCTACAAAGTCACAAAAACACAGAAAACTTCATAAAGCTGCTTTAATGTTAATAGATACAACTGTACTACTTCTAATCTACAAAATGTCTTAATCGTAGTTAATCGTGTAGTTAATGTTAAGAAATTAATTCTATTGTTACCAAATCCAAATCTTTAAGAGCAAAACGGTTTGTTAACAAATTAAAGTTGATCAAGAGTAGTTCTGGATTTGATCTGTGAATAACAACTTAAATGTGGGGCTATTCCTCTAAGCTATGGGAAATTAACTGTGTGAAGAGAAAAAAACTAACAGCATATGGGTTTGTAGCAACATGAAGGTTAAGTAAGTTTTTCCTTGAGGCTATAAAATCCAAACAAAAATCTGGCAATAATGATGTCAGATACAGTTCGCCCAATGGCTCAGAGCATTTATGTGCTCATGCATTAAATGCTGTGTGTGCATTTTTGTAGGTGGGGCACTTTGTATGACAGGAAGGAAAACAGTGTTTTTAGGCATGACCCATATGGTCAGCAAGCTTTTCTTGCAGAGCGATGGCTGTGACTTGGCTTCATGGAGCTGAATTGTGCAAGGTCAGCCAGTAGCATGCCCTGCTCTCTCACTGCGGAGGTTCTTAATCAGCCTCTCCCCTCAGTGTGTCTACATCCACCTCCACTAGTCCCGGCCTGTGCGCCACTGAACAAGAGTTACAGTCACCTCACACCACTGAACACACTCACTGCATTAGATCTGAGGGTTAAAAGAGCAGTGATGCAGTGTTCATCCCACACTGCATTTACTGCCATGACAATATAGTAATATAAAAGTGATATAAAAATAAACATTTTTACATATACTGCATAAAGTTTTTATATATACCGTTTTTTAAGTTGCACATGCTCACCAAGGCTGCATTTATTTGATAAAAAACTGTAAAAACTGTAATATGATTAAATATTACCATTTAAAACAAGAATACAGATGGATGGATGGATGGATGGATGGATGGATGGATGGATGGATGGATGGATGGATGGATGGATGGATGGATGGATGGATGGAAGGGTGGGTGGGTGGGTGGATGGAAGGAAGGAAGGAAGGAAGGAAGGAAGGAAGGAAGGAAGGAAGGAAGGAAGGAAGGAAGGAAGGATGGATGGATGGATGGACGGACGGTCAGACGGATGGATGGATGGATGGATGGATGGATGGATGGATGGATGGAAGGGTGGGTGGGCGGGTGGATGGAAGGAAGGAAGGAAGGAAGGAAGGAAGGAAGGAAGGAAGGAAGGAAGGAAGGAAGGAAGGAAGGAAGGAAGGAAGGAAGGATGGATGGATGGATGGATGGATGGATGGACGGATGGACGGATGGATGGATGGATGGGTATTTTTTTTGTTTTGGAGTGCCACGATACATTATATTGTTATGTTCTTTGGTCTTTTCCATGGATTTTGTTTTTCTCTTTCTGTATAATATACAGATTATTTCTAAGAATATTAATTCAAAGCTGAACTGGCATGCTTTTAGGCAAATCTGAGGCTACTCTTTGTTTTAAACATGTTCGTTTAACACCCATGACTTGCATTTTAAAAGACGGCAGTAGTTCATCTGAACTGGTTCTCTCCAACTGCTTATATGAAATGCACGCTTCCTGCTTTTAAGTCGATATGAATCTTAATTAACGTTTCTACTGTTGGTTTGGACTGTTGGTTTGCCTATACGGCATTATTTCTATAATGAGATTGTGTTGTTTTCAAAAATGTATTCTAAAACTGATTATTTAAAAAATATATGATTTAAAAATGATTTCTGGAACAATCATTTAAAGCATGTTCATGTTTATTTGCATTATGCATCATAAAATATCACAGGAAAATCTGCTGCAAAAAGAAACACTTCTTTAAATGTCAGGCATTCATTTAAGTTTGATTCATTACTTACAGGGCACTATAAGCATTATGGGAAATCCATAACGTGAAGCCTGCTTTTAAAAGACCACATAACTAATATTGTGCTTTTAATTAAGTCTCCAAATGTTATGGGAATGCAATCTGTAATGCTGCACAGCACTCTAGTGGTCACTTGGGGAACGTATACATTTCTTTCTAGAATGCGTGTAAGAGAGTGTGCCTTTGTTGGTACACTTATTTCATGAATGAGCCCCTAACATAAGGCTCCAGATGGTAGAAGAGCAATTTTCATTACATGTATTGTTGACTTCCACTCACATCGTGAATCTAGCCTTACAGATCAACATGAATCAGATACTAGGCGACTGAGACGCCGATGCGTGGATGAACTGGTGTATTCAGCCCCTCTCAAAGAGTGCTGATGATGTATTTCATGTGACGTAGATTGCCATGAATATGCATAAGGCCATTTACAATAACACTGAAAGGAAGAGGAAGGAAGTAACTCTGATAATTGTTTGATATTTAAAGTCAACACGAGATCAAAATCAACTCCATTTACTTTATTAATGCACATTTCTGGTCTCATTGTGAAAAGTTTGGTGCATGTTATTCCAAATAATATCATAATTTGGCTCAGCCTCTGAACAACAACAAAACAAATTTCTGGCTAACGTCAGGGATGGGAATCCCTTTCAAGTCCATTTCAACTAAATGTTTCCAGTTCCTTAACAGTTTTATTAACAATTTGCTTAGTACTTTTAAGGAGGTAAATATTATGCATTGGAAACAGAGTTTTTATGGCAGTCCACATTCAGTTTACAATGGCGGATGAATTCAAATGTTCATAAAAAAATCACGGAATAATTTTGTTTAAGTATTTTGTAAAAACTGAAGTTCAGAATAAGATTCCCAGTGGATACAATCAAATCCAACCCTGCATTTTTCTTGTTGTATTATGTTGTTAAATTAAAACAACAACAAATAACAGAAAGTAAAACTGACTGTAGATGTGTTAGTTTCAACCTAATATATAGCTATATATTCGCCATCGCACTACTGCATGTTCTATGTGTTTTTGGGGGTGTGCAGGACAGCCAGAGCTGACTGTTGCCAGGGGTGGGTTGTCATATCAATGGAGCAGAAACTATTCTGTGAGGTAACCGACCCATGGCAGCTCTCATTAACCCCTGGTGAGTGCACTCTTATAGGGCTAGAGTATATGGTTCGCACTGTCCCCCGAGCCCTAACCCAGACCCTCTGAATCTGACAACACCGTTCTGACAGGAAACTGTAGTCCACACATATGAAAAACATATCAAGATGTCCAGAACATACATATATGTCCCTTCTTCGTCCACATCAGTTTTCTATGGTAAAATTAAAAGAACAGTTCAACAAAAAAAATTTGATCAAATAAAAAATCTCTCATTATTTACTCTATTTACTAGTTGTTTTGAGAATATTAACTACTTGTATGGTCCATTTATGGTTGTTTTGGTTGAAATTTGTGTGTCAATATACATATTCACAACACACACACACAAGCCGGTACCCACAATGTCAAATAAATCAGGTTTTCCTATCCTTGTGGGGACATTTGGTCGCCACAATGTACCTGAAACAAGTACACACACACACACATTTTTATGTATGTTGTGCATATAGAAATATATTATATGCATGTAAAACATACATACATATACACATACATATACATATAAATGAAAATAAAGAAAATGAACAATGAAAAAAATTATGTAAATATGTAAAATTATATGCATGTTTATGTATGTGTATAGATAGACAGGTATAGATATATTATTAGTATTATTACTAATGAAGTTGAAATATATACATTTATATATATATATATATATATATATATATACTGTATATATATATATTTACTCACCGGCCACTTTATTAGGTACACCTGTTCAATTGTTTGGTAACACAAATTGCCAATCAGCCAATCACATGGCAGCAACTCAATGCATGTGGGCATCTAGATCTAGACTTGCTGAAGTTCAAACCGAGCATCAGAACGGGGAAGAAAGGGGATTTAAGTGACTTTAAATGTGGAATGGTTGTTGGTGCCAGACTGGCTGGTCTGAGTATTTCAAAAACTGCTGATCTACTGGGATTTTTACACATATCCATTTCTAGGGTTTACAGAGAATGGTCCGAAAAAGAGAAAATCCAGTGAGTGCCAGTTGTGTGGATGAAAATGCCTTGTTGATGTCAGAGGTCACAGGAGAATGGGTAGACTGGTTAGAAATGATAGAAAGGCAACAGTAACTCAAATAACCACTCGTTACAACCAACGTATGCAGAATACCATCTCTGAACACACAACACGTCGAACCCTGAAGCAGATGGGCTACAGCAGCAGAAGACCACACCCGGTGCCGCTCATGTCAGCTAAGAACAGGAAATGGAGGCTACAATTCACACAGATTCACCAAAATTGGACAATAGAAGATTGGAAAAACGTTGCCTGGTCTGATGAGTCTCGATTTCTGCTTCAACATTCAGATGGTAGGGTCAGAATTTGGCGTAAAGAACATGAAAGCATGGATCCATCCAGCCTTGTCTCAACGGTTCAGGCTGGTGATGGTGGTGTAATGGTGTGGGGGATATTTTCTTGGCACACTTTGGGCCCCTTAGTACCAACTGAGCATCGTTTAAACACCACAGCCTACCTGAGTATTGTTGCTGACCATGTCCATCCCTTTATGACTACAGTATGCCCATCTTCTGATGCTACTTCCGGCAGGATAATGCACCATGTCTCAAAACTCAAATCATTTCAGACAGATTTCTTGAACATGACAATGAGTTCACTTTACTCAAATGGCCTCCACAGTCACCAGATCTCAATCCAATAGAGCACCTTTGGGATGTGATGAACCAACCCGGTACTAGCAAGGTGCACCTAATAAAGTGGCCAGTGAGTGTGTGTGTGTGTGTGTGTATATATAGTGAATAAATATTGACAGAATTTGATATATATATGTTCAGTTGAACCATTCCTTTTCATTCTAACTGAAAGGAGTACATATTTGTGCTTAACATTTCCCATGGATTCGTTTGTGTCAAATCAATATGAATAATTACTCATGACATGAATGAAACAAAAACCTTAATTATCTGTTTTTAAGTCACGTCTCCCAAACTGAATAATGGATGTCCATCACGTCTGTATAATCCCGTCCTCATTAGACACCAGAACTAAAATGAAAGAGAGTCTGAACAAAAGAGTGTAGGTATGTGGCAAACTGTGGGACTTACACCGAGGATAAAATGTACCACTAATTAAATCCTGCAAGCGAATCAGACTTATCTTCCTGTTGCGGGAACAGAAAAAAACAAACGACATGCATATTTCCAGCAGAACCGTAAAGAGATATTAAAATGATAGTCCTCTTCTGTGGGAGGTGTTCATGAACAATGCATGTGCTTGTTCCTTCCTTTTATCGGCCATGATAGGCATTTCGCTTGCTCTTTCTTCATTTCTCCCTCTGCCTCCGGAGTGCACAAAACCCATAAAGCTTCTGATTGGCGCCTCTTTATAGCACTTTGAAGAGCAAATCACTTCACAGCATGTTTATAGAATGCGTGCCCATTTTACCTAATGCTAACAGCTGAGAATGATTACTTAATGGTGCTTTAGAGGAAAAGTGCCACATTTGAGATTTGTTTTGGTGAACGAGTTTCACTTTACATGATAGCAAAATATTACTGAACCATCATCACTCAAGACCTTTTGTTTTATGACAGAACAATTGATGATCTACTACTTATATCCATTAGGTACAAGCCATGCTGGGAAAGTCAAATTTTGAAGGTTGTCAAAGGCCTTCTGACCGGCTTTTTTATTGTATTTATGACATGTTCAGTGATGGCTTATTAATTGCCTTCGCATGATACTGGCCTAAGATGGTGTTGCGTAGCAATCATTCAACAAGTTGTAAATGGAATGATAAAGATCAAAGTCTGGGCTACAATGTGTGTAGACATAAAAGAACATTAATGCCACACAGTCTGGCTTTGACCCAAGATCTTACTGGAATTTTATTGTACAATCTGACAAGCAACAATTGCAAATGATCATAAAATCTGTACTGACTTACGGTTCACACCATGATTAATAAATAAGTTATAATGTTGTTAGCGTCCACACCAGAGCACAATAACATTCTATTTATCATAGGATCGCGCTACAATTATGTAATCTGCCACTTCAATTCCTTGAACTCTTTAAAGCAGGATTCTGATTGGCTTTTTATGTTTTTAGAATAATTTGTATGGAAAAATAGTTTTGAAAGTGATTCCAGTGACATCGTTTCTCTGTGACGTAATTGTATAGTTGTGGTGTGGACTCTGCTATTCTTTACATTTTAGATTGATTTTTACATTTATGCATTTAGCTGACACTTTTATCCAAAGCGACAATCAGGCTATACATTTTTACGTCAGTATGTGTGCTCCCTAAGAATTGAACCCACAACCTTTTGCGCTGCTGACGCAATGCTCTACCACTGAGCTACAGGAACATTATATTTATCTTTATCATGATAGTTAATGTGCTTGGTGTAAACGGGCCTGTACTTTTAGTTCTGGTTTCAATAACAGACCTACAACTACAATAAAAAAAAACAGAAAATTTGGATGTGAATTGGTGACACTTTAAATTACATTTCACAGAACTAATCCTCCATTCACCTTAGAGAGAGAGAGGGAGAGAGAGAGAGAGAGAGAGAGACCGCCTTGGAACTTCTAGTCAACCCTGTGACGAAAGTGCAAAGATGGCAACTTCTTTCAGGCAGATGTAAAGCTCAAAGGCTTCAGGATAAGTCTGCCAGAGCAGCTACAGTCTGGGACACAGAGAGCAGCCTCAGTGAACATGGCAAACACTGTCAAATGGACTACTCAGTAAAAGTATGACACATCCAAACTAGATCCACTGACAGGGGCGCCGCAGCCAGAAGATAAAGTTATCCAGACAAGCCACACGCAATCAGGCTGTTCCATGTGGATTGAGAAGATTAAACATTTTGAAATAGATTTACTTGTCTGTTTGTTTGTTCGATAAAATTCCCTAGTCACCGTTTCTTAATCAAAATATTCAGACTTATATTCATCAACAAGCCGGACTCCTTTGAATATTGTTTTAATTTATACAGATCAACTCACTTAACACACTTATAAATACATCGCTGTTCATTCTGATATGTTAATGAAACATTATACGAACGTAAACAGGATTTTTGTTTAGTTTTGCTTTGTTCATGAAAATGATCTTATCTTATGAGCACCATGACTGCATTTATTACAATGAAGTAGGCTACAATAAAAACAGCAATACTGCAAAATATTAAAATTAAAATAAAAAACATTTATATTTGAATATATTTTCAAATGTCATTTATTCCTGTGATGGAAGTTAAAGCTGAATTTTCAACATCATTACTCCAGTCTTCAGTGTCACATGATCCTTCATAAATCATTCTAATATGATAATTTGCTGCTCAATAAATGATCATCTCACGATCAGCGATAAAGCAGTTGTGCTGCTTAATATTTTTCTGGAAACCGTGAAACGATTTTTCATCATTCTTGGATGGAAAGGAAAATAATAGAATAGAATAGAAAATAATTAATCTGAAATATAAATATGTTATCATTATATATGTTTTTACTGACACTTCGAAACAGCATGCGCTATTGCTGAGGTAGACTAGGCTACTAATTTTCTTTTTTTAAAGTCTACATTCTCCTATTTTATCCTGACAATAATACAAGTACAAGTTATGTCATATACCTACTATGTTATGTTTTTTTATCTTAAATATATACAATCTTAAATAAAAGTTACATAAAATGTTATCCGAGTCAGTGGTGTAAACCGTCTCCGCTACAGCTCTTTTTCTTGTCATTGCGTAGCGTTAGGTGAAACCCCCGCTGTTCATCTCCGCTCTGAGGGATGTTTGCAAACGGATTCACATTCGACCTAAGAAGATAATTTACAACTTTAAACTAGCGGTGAGAAATGCTTATTACTTCTATGCTATTTGTTTCAACTGTTTATATTTGCATAGCATACATCTGCGGCGTATAGCACGGTTGTTTTATCTACTGCTTCGCGTGAGTCTCTGAAACCTCGGTGTTTCCTGTGTCGATTGTCCGCTTTTGACAAGCTAGTCGTCAGAGATCTCATGCGGCCTACTGTCGATGTAGCTTCCTGCTTCAGCTAACAGTTATACAACACCGAGCTGAATGAATGAACTTCCTTATCGTATTAATTTGCCTTGTACTTAAATTAATTTAATACTCCGTTTTTTCTTGCTTTTAACTTTTTTTAGTTGTGAGACTTTTATCACATGCTATTATTACGCTGCATGTTTATCATTTTTTATTTATGTTTCAGGTGGAAGTAAATAATGGCTCCTCAAACCGTCATCCGATCAAGACAGACGGAAAAAACAATAAACGGAAACCCGACTCAAGTTGTATGCACGGAGTTTAGCAACTACATTTTTATAGTTTTGACACAGTATGGTAAAATTGGGACACTTGTATCCGTAACACCTGACACAAGGTCTGGTGAAACCAACCTACCCATGTTCAGTACCAGAGTACTGCTGGGAAAGGATGAGGTAATGAACTTAGTTTTTGTTGGATAATCGATACGGCAGATAAAATCATGTTTGTATTTCACCTTGTCCTTGTTGTCTCCTTTGCAGCCTCTTACACATGTCTACGCCAAGAATGTTGCTAAGTTTGTCTCACAAGAATCAGGCAACCGACCGGTCCTGCTGGGCCTTTCACTTAAAGACAACAGCGCTGAAACTATGAAAAACATTAAAGATATGATCAAAGCCTGCCAGGTTTGGTAAACAGGAGGTCAAATGGCACTATTTCTGGATGAGGACAAATGACGTATCTGCACAGTTTTTGCAACGTAAATCTTGACTTGTCAGAATGATCTCAAGTGCTGTTACTATCGCAGTAGCATTTATTTTGAAAAGTTTTTAATTTAAATGTAAAAAATATGAGTACTGTCTAAGATCACTTCTGTTTGCCTCTGTATAATAGATGTCTTTCAGATGCCCTGAGATTAAAATTATTTTTTCTTACATTTAATATTTGGTGTTTCTTTAAATGTCTCACACAACCCCAAAGTCTTTGAAGAGGCATCTGGTTCAACACATGCACAGTCTGCCAAACCACTGCAACTGTGTCTACCCACTTTTTCAGCAGCCATGGTTCTGGAAGTATTTTTCCCATAAGGCATTTAAAAAAGTCTTTGTTGAGGAGTTATAAGCCATGAACCAAACCATACAGTCAGCTACGAGGTGAATCACAACTCTACAAACTTTGAATTGAAAGTCTGATTGAGAGCCGTACAGCTTCTGTACATTTGTGTATATTTGTGTGTGTGTGTGTGTGTGGGGGGGGGGGGGTTCTTTATTTATACTAGTGCTGTCAAACAATCAAAATAAAGGTTTTTGTTTACATAGTATATGTGTGTACTGTGTATAGTTATTATGTATATAAATGCACACCTATGCATGTTTACATTTCAGAATTCTTGTACGTTTATATATAAATTATATGAATATAATTGTATACATGTAAATATTTTCACAATATGTACTGTATGTGTGTATTTATATATAGGGAGAATACATTTTGTGGGCAAAGAGCAAAAACAACAACTACAACAATTTCTTCTCTTCCATGTCAGTCTTCGCTGTGCCTTCAGGAGAGTACCACAACCCAGGCGTGTGGTGCATGCTGTCGCAGCAGCCAGCGTAATGAATTACAGAATTTTCTATTCATTTTCCTCTCTATTATATTTATCTTTGTTTTATCCACGTCCTACTTCTTGATATCTATATTATTTTAAATTTTCTTAAATTATCATTTTATTATGTTTGTGTGTGTGTGTGTGTGTGTGTGTGTGTGTATTTCTTTAATGTTGCTTCATTGTTGGTTCTGTCTGTGGTTGAACTATGGGACAAGGATCTAAGGGAAAACAGAAGAACCCTGAAGAAACCTTGACAAATAAAGAACCCTGAAGCAAAGACGTATTTGAAAATGCTGTGTCAATTATCCGATTTTGACAAGCTCGTCATCGATCTCATGTAGCTTCCTGCTTCAGCTATACAAACACAGCTGAATGATAAGCTGATGTTTATATAAACAGAAGAAACCTTGACAAATAAAGAACCCTGAAGGAGAGACGTGAAACCCTGGTTAAAAAAATTGAACTTTAATGAGGGAAAGAAAAACAATCACATGAAGAATTGCGGTTGTCATTTGTTTTAAAACAATAGGCAAAAAAAAAAAATATTTTAAAGAGATGGGAAATTTTTTATTTATGTTTATTGTAATATGCAAAGAGCATACGGAGGCTGCTCTTTGCGTATTTATTGGAATGATAAAGAGTTCTTTTGGCAAACTTTGTTGTGATTTTTGGTGGAGATTTATTTGCAAAATTGTGGGTAATTTAATATTCTACCAAAAAATATTTTGATAAACATACTTATTTAAAAAAAAACAATAATAATTAAATAATGCAGGTTGGTGGCTTTAACATAGTCATAGTCATACCTTTGACCTCATAGTCTGTAAAGGTTTATAAATTATTCTTAAAAATCAATTCCTCTAGGTCTAGAACAAAATGAATGGTACTATTTACTTTCTAAACCTGAATGCTTCACCATATTACTGTTGGAGGAGAAACGATTTTACACGTAATACTATATATATATATATATATAGAATGTATTAAGTGTAAAATCGTTTTACACGTAATGAAGAGATTACATAAATTCACAATATATATATATTGTGAATTAATGTAATCTCTTCATGACCCTCTTATGCCTTAAAGTGACCTAGTTTACCTAAATGAATCATATATTATTAATGTCAGTACGCACAGTTCTGTCCCAGATTGATTTTATGAGATCTATGACTCATGTAGGTGTATTAATTGAGACCGCACGTGTGAAGCAAGACTGCTGCAGCAGCTTTGATCAACAGGTGCTCGTCTCTGCCTGGCATGTCACGTGACCAAGGACTAAAGTCGCAAGGTCACATGACCTGGGTGTGCTGTTGTGTTGCGAAGTATACACCTGCCCTAATTTGAGACGGAACGACGAGCTTGTTGGTCTGGAACTGGGAAAAGCCTTTAGGAAAAGAATCGAGTACAGTTGTCTTCGCTTCAGGATTTTTATAACGATAAGTTAGATTCTGGGCTGTTTCCACCGAGCTGACAGTCAAACCTGTCAATAAATAGTTAAACGAGGAAGTGCGCTTGACTCATCGGAGTCGTCGCTCGGGCCGTGTGCACCTATGGCTACAAGTCGTATATTGATCTTTATTTAATCACTCATGTATTTATTCTTTTAGTCCCAGTGCGATGTTCAGAGTAAAGTAATTCGAGTTTGATCGCACTAAACTCTCACAGGTGTTGACACTGTATCAGGGTAAGTGTTTAATCAAATATTTAGGAACAGGTTTTACCTTCTGTTTCAATAATATGGTCGATGGAAATTATTTCTACGTATATTTTTTTGTATTTTAGTTTAAAAAGGGTATATTTTACTGAAAAATAATGCACTAGCATATGCTATGTATGTACACATCGTGTATTTTGACGCTGCGTTTACAAAAATTCAATATGACAACCATAGTTTCCTGTAAAATATTATAGTGATCTTTGTTTTGATAACTATAAATAATACAATTGTTTTGATAACTATAAATAATACAATTGTATTGATAACTATAAAATCGCATGTCAATTTATAATAAATTGACGTGAGATCTCCTACAAATAAAGACAGTAGATTGTACTTACAAAGAAAACACAGTTTTATTGTAGTAAAAATAAAGTATGGTAAATGTTTGTTATATATATATGAAAAGAAAATTATAAAAGAACAAATTAAAATTAAAACCTTAATCTGTTTACCCACGTTTATCGATCAGTTATACTATTTATGTTCCAATGAACAAAACAAAGACTTATATAGGCTATAACTGGTATGATATCATTTGGTAAAAAAAAAAACTTTTTATTTTATTTTTTTTTCCTGCAGATGAATGAGTCCGGGTCTCCTACGACAAATTTCAGCACTCAGTCAGTGGATTCACATAAAAACATGGATAATTCAGTCCCTTTGTCATCATTCTCAATGCTGGCAAACATAACTATAATGTCTAACATGACCATGATCAGATCAAGTAATGGGACTGTATTAGTGGGTGACGACCAGCTCTTCCTCAACACCCCCACGGCCCAAGCCTTGTCTGGGATTTTCGTTTGGTCTGCGCTCCTCATCACCTGTCATCAGGTAGGCTCATTTAGAGGAACTTAATGTCACTAATGTGTTTGAGGACAACTAATTCATAGTAATCCTTTTACAGCCAGGCACTCACACATCCAGCACAATTTCTAGACCACAGAGCTTCTCATTTAGCAACAGAAAAGCATCACTGCTGCTTTTAGTCCAGTACGGAGTATAGAAAGTATAAGCCATGAGGTGAGAAACCAATCTCAGTATTAAATGGACTGGTATTGTGGCCTGGGGAAAGCTAGAAGCTCTAATAGCTGTGATTCATTCAGAGCACATGCAGGCAAATACAAGCAAATAACTTAGGCAGAGAAAACAAGGGCTGTACCACGCTGTCTCCTCCCTCATACCTGACCACAGGCTCATTATCATCTGCAGATCTTGATAATACTATGTCATTTTAGAAGGTTACTCTCTGCCACATAGTCGTTAAAGTCTCACTGCAGTAATAACTAACCCCCACTCCCTGCCTCCACTGGTTATCGATCATCAGAGATCAATAAATACCTGCGTGTTTGTGTTCTTGTATTCTATTCTCTAAATGATTAATTTGCTTTTACTGTCCTTGACCAATCAAAGTTCGCTACAGAGCAGAGTGGTACCTGTTCCCAGAGCTGATAAGAGTGCTGTGTAAACACACACAATATGGCTTTAGTGTACTCTGGCGATCTTATGAGAGGATATGTAATCAATAATAAATGTCTCATCTGCAAAGTGCACCACGGTAACGCTTTTTAAGGAAATGATTGTCTCTGTGACAAAGATTGTTTCATCTTTTTGTGTGTAGTGCTTGGCAGTATTTGAAGTAGTTGTTGCTGGTGTTTTAATGTTGCCGTTGTAGTTTAAATAAATCTGGTGGCAGTCTCTCATACACTAACAGTAAAAGATTTGGATGCAAATTAATAAATAATATTTTTCTTGAAATAAGTTTAAAAGAAATTGGGCCAGTCTACACTACCATTCAGAAGTTTGGGTTCGGTTAAATATTTTACTGTTTTGGGGGAAAAAAGGCTCTTATGCTCACGAAGGCCACTTTCTTTTAAAAATGTAAATATACAGTTTAAAATGGTAATATTTTTAAATGTGCTTTTAATATACTGTTATCAATGATGCTTTTTAATGTTTTTTGTGGAAAATATTTCCGTGATGAGTTGCCTTAACATTATAAATATCTTTACTCTGACTTTTACTGACTCGACACTTTTGAACTTTTATTCCAGTAAACAAAGAGAATTGTTATTTATTTTTCAAATAAATAAATGATAAATACATTTCAAAACTGTTTAAAAAGCATCCAAATTGGGTACCATGAAGTTGATTTAGCTAAAAAAAATAAAAGAAATTAATATGCATGTTTTGATTGAACTTTTTGCTCACTACATAATTCCCATACTCCCATTTATGTTAAATAATATTTTTCTTTTTTTAAGTATTCGTAGTTTTTATGACGTTACTATTATTCTAAAATGTGGAAATAGTGTGTCCAAACTGTTGACTGGTAGTTTATGCTCACAGGTTTGAAGCAGAAAGTACGGCGTGAGCAGTATTTTTGAGCCCAGCCTTTATTTATAGAGGAAGTTCTTTTGTGCTTGATGAAAGACCTTTAGCCGCTAACCTTTACACCAGCTGTATCAATAAAAGAGAGAGATAATGGCAGCTTCTCAGACACCAAACTGTTCAATAAGTCTTCTTGCAAAGGTTTGGCTGTTTCTTCATAGATATAAACATGCTGAGCAGTTCTAATTTGCTGGGGTATTTCCTTGTCCTTTATATTTTGCCGTTCATTACAGCTAAAAGCGCACATCATATCTGAATATCCATTTCTGTGGCATATGAATGAGTTCACCGTGTTGCCTACAGTGAGATGAAACCGGCTGGTGGTGGATGAGTTTTGTGTAAAAGTAATTGTCAGGTGAAGTGCCGGCACAGTATGAATATACCCATCTTGTGTGTCAAATTACCAATTATATTTGCCCACATTGTTCGGTTTCAGTAAAGAACTAAATCTAATTTCCCTGCTCTTGCTGGTATATTTTGAATCCCTTTTCATTGCAGCCTATATGACCCATGAAGAAATTTAATAGAAAATGTTTCTTAAGCATCTGTTATGTAATTGAACCACTGGGATCGTACTGATGGAGAGCAGAGGTCAGGAAAGGAATTTTTTCAGCTCTGAATTGCAGCGCCCGCAGTGTGCCTGGAGGACTATGATTTGATTGCCTCCAAAGCGTCTTGAGGGCCATACAAAAGCCAATACCTCTGAGAAGATGACAGGTTTGAAGCGGCCAAACAACGTCGGGATGCTCTATGGAGCCTGAAAATGAGTCCCTGTGTAGCGGTTTTCCTCTTCAAGTCAAAACAGTCTGGTTTTTGTCCCTCAGCCTAGCAGCAGAACAACTCATCTACCGGCACCTCACCTGCGGCTTCGCAAACAGCCGCCTACGGAGGGTTGTGCGAGGCAACACATGTAAATCCAGAGGAGATTAAAGGAGCCCTCAGGATTGTTTTAGTACTTCACTGCCTTTCTCAGTTTCGCTACAAAAGATTCTCCTGGTGGAGCTTTTCTCGCGCACTGCATATTAAAGGCAGACATTGAGATTGTGTTCCTAAAACACCCTCTTCTGAAGTTACAGATTTGCCTGCAACACTTTCCCATCAGTGCCAGAGATATCAAAAGAGACTTTGAAGACCAGCTATTTAGAACATAAGCCAAACCTTCTTAAGTGAATTGTTATATATTGCAATGACAAGGTGCCAACAGCGCTCTTGTGTCGGGCTTTTCTCAGCTCTCTAGTTTTTATAAGCTTTATGGTCTTAAAGTTGGTGCTACTCCTTGTGATTCACCGGCCCTTGTTTTAGGGTGCCTTGCAGTTCCACCGGCAGTTCCTCTCTGCTTCAGACAGGCTGTAATTAGCTTTGACTGCATCTCTGCGACAGCCA
Source organism: Oxygymnocypris stewartii (assembly GCA_003573665.1). Classification (NCBI taxonomy): domain Eukaryota; kingdom Metazoa; phylum Chordata; class Actinopteri; order Cypriniformes; family Cyprinidae; genus Oxygymnocypris; species Oxygymnocypris stewartii. Next base: position 1,335,898 of record QVTF01006561.1, on the reverse strand, counting down.
GCAGACAGTCAATGGCCAGAGCCATTATTGTGAGCACGGCTCTCTCTCACTGTCAGCTACACATTATGGAGTCTGGGAGACTGAACTTATTTCCCCTGCAGGCTAGGTGAAATGGAGGACATCAGTTCAGAGAGCAACTTTTTTCAGAGCCCACAAATATGGAGTGAAGGACTCAAATAATCTGATTTCAAATGATTGAGAGTCCAAGAGTTTAAAGAACCCAGCGAATATTGAGCCCCCTCGGTAATATTGTGAAGATCAAAGGGACTGTAAGGACATGCACATGCCTCACAAACTCCATTATAATACCCGTAGTGGCAAACTTAAAAAATATATAGCCAGTATATGCACATTTGAATCGTGAAAACACATTGGTTGCATTCTGTGCCTGGTTACTGTGTAGTTTGAAAAGACTAAATGTAGGCTAATAAACTATATTACTTGGAGGTACACTCCCAGAAAATATTAATGCACAAAAATGTTACCTTTTTATATACATTTAAATGAAAAGTTCAGCCAGGTGTTTCGTTTAGACCCATTGCCACAGGTGTATAAAATCAAGCGCCTAGCCATGCGGTCAGTTTGTGAAATTTCATGCCTGCGAGATATTCCACAATCAATTGTAAGTGGTATTATTGGAATATCAGCAAAAAAACTGAGAGCTTCATGGAGTGGGTTTTTCACAATTAAACTGACTGCACACTTTTGATGGATAAAATAAATTATTTCACGCAAAAAAGGCACAGAATAAGCATATCTATTGAGTTTAAACAATAACTGGAGTATGTCAAAGAAAATGAAGAATCAAAAATATGTATAGAAGATTTACCCATTTAAACTTGTTTTGAATTGTTCAGTTGGAAGGAAAGTATGGTTTATTATATATACACAAAAAAAACATTATACATTGTTTATGGAAGTATGACTGAAACGACATGATCAGAGCTTTTATTGTGTACCATTTACATGTGAGTCCCCATCTTAACATGCAAATCTCCATGTTAAACTAAATACTTTTATAAATGACAAACTTCTAAAAATAAATTAATAGTTGTTTTTGTAAACAATAATGCAGCTTTGGTGCCGCTGCTGTGATGCTGTACAAACACTTCCAGTGTGACGATGTAGTTATGTTAACGTGAAGCTCATGTGAAGCTCAAGCTTGCGGCGTGAAACCAGCATGAAGCACGCTACCACTGGACTCTGGAGCAGTGCAAACCTGTTCTGCGGAGCGATGAATCTGTTTGGCAGTCTGAGGGGTGAGTCTGGGTTTGACCAATGCCAGGAGAATGTTACCTGCTTGACTGCATTGTGCCAACTGTATGGGGACGCTTGGTTCCAGTGAAGGGAAATCAATGCTTCAGCAAACCAAGACATTATGGACAATGTGTTGCTTCCAGCTTTGTGGGAACAATTTGAGGAAGCCCCTTTTCTTTTCCAGCATGACTGCGCCTCAGTGCACATTACAAAAGCAAGGGCCAAAAAATACATGGTTAGATGAGCTTGGCGTGGAAAAACTTGACTGGCCCTCACAGAGTCCTGACCTCAACTATATCAAACATCAGGGATGAACTGGAACTGAGATAACAAGCCAGGCATTCGTGTCCAACATCACAGCCTGACCTCAAAAATGCTGTGCATAAATGGGCAAAAATTCCCACATAAACACTCCAAAATCACTTTAGGTGGTGGTATTGAGGCTGTATTTATTGTGTCTTAACAGCTAGTGATGTTAAAAGTTATTTTAAAGTATATAGCTGTTAATATCCTGTCCGCGTCAGTTTGGTCCATAAACTGTTATAGACTTCCACAGTTACCTGTTTACTCAACATCACTGGTGCTACTGCATACATGCGTTCCTGTTTGTCCACCTCACTTTCCCTCATTATTAGTGTCTGATGATAACACACAATTGATACTTGTTCTTGCCATTTATTGATCTGTTCTGCAGTGTATTGCTGCACTGTAAACACTCTAATCATTTGCATTTGACTGTTTTTGCTATGTGTGTCTGACTTTTTGTAGTCAAGCTTCTTGCTTAACGAAATCTTTGTCTTTATAGATATACATGCACCTAAGGTCGTACACGGTGCCAAACGAGCAGCGCTACATCATCCGCATCCTTTTCATCGTCCCCATCTATGCTTTCGACTCCTGGCTCAGCCTGCTGTTCATCAGTAATGACCAGTATTATGTGTATTTCGACTCGGTTCGTGACTGTTATGAAGGTACAATAAATCTGAGCTCCTCTCTGCTCTTACATTCTCTCTTACCCCCCTGGGCATGACATCATTCACTCCAAATATCACACTGGTGGAATGCCGTGTGCTGTTGTTTGGAAGTCTGGCCTGCAGTGAGGGAGGAGAGCCTGCTTTACAGACGTGGGGGTGGCAGGTTTCATAGAAGGGAAACAGATACATGCTCATTGTAACTGAACAAACCAGTTTGTCGTGTTGCAGCCAGAAAGGAAGATGGCCAAATGTCTCTGTTATCATCCCTTCAGGCCTATCCCACTACTCTTAGACAATGAGGATTTGAGAAACAGTTTTCCTGTGTTATTTAAGTTACATGGGAACATTCCAGTGTGGAGATTTGTTTAGTTTCATGGAATCCATCTTTGTACTGTTACAGCATACTTGTATATAAATGAGTCTGTTGTTAAGTTTAGAGTGATTATGTTGTAGTCTTTAAAAGTTTGGGGTTGGCAAGATTTTTACTTTTTTGAATGAAATCACTTATTCTCACCAAGGCTGCCTTTGCTGTATTTACTGTGTTTATAATAATAATGTAAAATATTATCACAGTTTAAATATCTGCTTTCTATTTTAATATACTTTCAAATGTATCTTAAATATAATATTTTTTTAATCCTGTGATGTTGAAGCTGAATTTTCAGCATCATTACTCCAGTCTTCAGTGTCACATGATCCTTCAGAAATCATTCTGATATGATGTTTTGCTGCTCCAGAAACATTTCTTATCACTGTTAAAAACAGTTTGGCTGCATAATATTTTGTGAAAACCATTATAATTTGTCTGTATTCGTTGATATAGAAACTAGAAAAGAATAGTATTTATTTGACTTTAGATCAATTTAATACACCTTTACTGGATCAAAACCTTAATTTCCTTCAATATAATATAGGTAATGTTATATAATTTTGATTTCAACGTTGTTAACTCTTAGTCATAGAGACCATCAGTAAAATCTTGCCACAAGTAATAGTTGTACACACCGAGAGACAATGAGATCTAGCCATCTAATCTGTCTTTAAATAGATGATTTCCTAGACACACACAACTCCTCAATCATGCCTTTGTTCACACAAAGAGACAGGATATTTATTTATTTGTTTGTTTATTGGACATGTCAAACATGTTCTGATTGCTTAGATGCAAATTAAGCAAATTATTTATGTTAGGCTCTCGTGTATGGTTTACTTATGTTGGCTGATTTTCTTTTTCATTCTAGCATTTGTGATATACAACTTCCTAAGTCTGTCTTTTGAGTACCTTGGAGGAGAAAGTGCCATCATGACGGAAATAAGAGGAAAGCCTATTCAGTGAGTGTCTTCACATTTGACTTGATTTTATTTTTAAACAACTGCTAGGCTAGTTAACCTAGTGAGCAGCGTTTTAAGGTATATGTGTGTTTCCTATGTAAAGGCAGCCCCAAATTGTAGACATTTTAATAATGCTGCCAATTTAACAATTTAATATTTATGCTGACACTCTGTTCCTCATTTTGGCAAAGTTCTAAGACAGCATCACATGTTTCCAGCATAGACAATGACGTCCTACAAAATGCATAGTGAAGAGCTTTGAGAAAAAGTAAATACTGCATAACTCAGACAAAATGTTCATTAGCATGCATGAAGATAATTAAATTCATGAAGCTCCTCTGGAAGTGTGATGGCTGTCACCTTGATTTTAAGTTTGGTTGTCATCACTCACGTAACCACCATGACTTGGTTTGTCAGAGCATGTCTGCTAACCACTATATTAAGGCTCTGACAACATTTTCTGTTTTTGTGCAAAACAACTTAATGTCTGGCTATGTTTTAAGAGATTATTTAATCTACCCTCAAGAATAGCATCACCTTTTAAATGTTAATTTTCATGTGCCTTTAACAGGTCTAGTTGCCTGTATGGGACGTGCTGTTTGGTAGGAATGAATTACTCCATTGGCTTCCTGAGATTCTGCAAGCAGGTTTGTTCTTTAAAATCAGAATGACTTTTCCTTCACAGCAACATTTTTCATAACATTTCTTTGTTTTAACTTTTTTTAATCCTAAAATATTGAGCTTATTTCCAGTGCAAAAGTGTGAGACCATTTAAAATCTGAGATTTAAAATCAGCCGTATATTTTAGGATTTTATTATGTCTTATATCCAATTCTGATTTGAGTACAATTGGCTATGTGTAAATGACATTAACATGTTAATAAAAGGGTCTGACTTTCTGTTTCCTCAACCTTTATCTACCCTTACCACCTGAATTGTCATGAAGTGGCAGCTGTTATCTTTGTACCATTGTCTTTCCTGAGTAGCTCCTGTGGTTAAAGCAGGATTAAAAACAGTAGGAAGCAGGTGCAAGTCACTTGATAATAAACACAAAAAATAGCTATTGCCGCCAGCCTGATGCTGTCTGCACGGCAGCTGAGGAACCCGCTTGCACTTTGAGAATAATACTGATGGAAATTGGATTTGAGAGGCCCGTCCCCCAAAAAGACTGAAAAGAATGTGAATCAAAAAAAATTTAATAGCAAGTAGAATATCAAAAACGTATAAATCTGTCTGTCCAGACACCTACATGTAGGATTTTTCAAAGCATCACCTTGCGATATATGACTGTAGCGGAGACGAGCGTGCTTTGATTATTTTGCGACTGCTTTTCTCACAGACAGCTTCGATTTAAAACTTGAACCATGTTGATGTTTCTAGCAGTCGATTCCGAGTTGCATGTAGCGAGATTGGGGGAAAATTCTCCTTTGTGTCATTCTCAATGAGTGGATTTGTCTGTCATGTCAAACTGTGTGATGATTATGTAAGAAATAAGCACTTCATGTCAAAAATAAGCATGCCACATTACCATACGTTTGAAAATGATGAGGACTGGAAGTTCTCTATCACTCAAACTATATCACAGGCCCATGTTGGCTAAATGGAACCGACGTAAAAACTAAACCATCACTGTTACTCATCTGCTTCTGTTACATCATCTAGGCCACACTTCAGTTCTGTGTCGTGAAGCCCATCAGGGCTGTCATCACCATCCTTCTGCATGCTTTTGGCAAATATCACGATGGAGATTTTAAGTGAGCCACCCTGTGATTCATTCCATTTCATATCAAGATTCCATAACAACATCAAATTATTTTAATGAACTGTGTTTTACTCCTTGTCATGTCTTTTCATATAGTGTAACGGGAGGTTACCTTTACATCACCATCATCTACAACATCTCTGTCAGTTTGGCTCTCTATGCCCTCTTCCTCTTCTACTTCGCCACCAGTGACCTTCTGAGACCTTTTGAGCCTGTGCTCAAATTCCTCACCATTAAATCCGTCATCTTCCTCTCCTTCTGGCAAGGTTTGTTACACTGTGTTATATGTTCAGTATTCAATATTTTCTTTGTATATTGTTGTGGACAAGCCAGGAACTTGGAGTCACATTTTTTGTTTTTTCTTTTTCTTAGGTATGTTATTGGCCATTCTGGAGCGATGTGGTGTGATCCCAAAAGCTCTGGTCATCGATGGTCATGAAGTGGGGGCTGGTACGGTGGCAGCTGGTTGGCAGAACTTCATCATTTGCATCGAAATGTTCTTCGCCTCCATCGCCCTCCGCTACGCCTTCACCTCCAGTGTGTACCGCGAGAAGAAGAGTGAAGCACCAGGTTAGATGCTCATAAATCTGACACTTCGGAAAAACAAAACAACTTTTTAACTTGTTGTTTAGAGGATCTTAGAAACATGCCACAGGAAGCTTTTATGAGGCAACTGGAAGTTTTCTTCCTCAGGAGGGTTATGACGCACAGTTCAGAGGACTGCTGGAAAGCTCCACTCATAGACACAGCTCATCAAAATAACTGTTCTGAGAAACCCAGACCTGTGGCAGGTCGAATGATATCATTTAATTTGACAAATTGGGAAACTAAATCTTCTGTAGGTGTTTTCTTGGCACAAAACTTTCTTTGGGGAATTTCAGTTGCAACATAATAAGGTCAAATTGACGACAATTTCAAGGAATAGTTCACTTAAAAATGACAATTCTGACATTTGCCCTAATGTTGTTTGTTTGCTTAAGGGGTGTCATAATATCAGGTTTTCACTACACAATTATTGTGGCTTAAAGAATTCATGATATCACAATATCTGTTGAAATTTTGGCGGAAAGAAATAATGCTATCAGTCAAATTCCTGATTCATTTGATGTTCTTTTTTTCCCTTAAAATTACTCAAAAGACTTGATTTTGAAAGAATCACACTCAACAGTGCTTGTAACCTCCTCTAACATGATTTTGTGTGGCAGTAATGGTTAAACACTGAGTGCGTTTACACCTCTCGATTATATTAAGATTTTGACGATATTGCGATTTAATCTTTACCTCATGTAAACGCAATACTTCAATTTATATAATGCGATTGAGCTCATAATCGCAGCAAGCATAAACATATTAACAACGTACGCTGATTTTAATCAAAATATACAGGCATGTAAACACCTTAATCGCAGTATTGCCGCTCTGACCAAAGTGCGCATGCGCCCGTGATGAAACATCCTTTTTGGTCATTTAATGTTAGGTAGCAAGTAGCAACCAGTGTTAAGGTGCAGTAACACCACCTACTGCATTGGAGTGTCAACCAGACAAACTGCCAGTTACTGCCACTGGAATATTTTTGATATTAATGTATGTGTAACATTAACATGAAATCAATATTTCATTTTATTAAATATCACAGTAATCATCAATTGCTGGATATTACAACATCCCTAGTTCACAGAACATAAAAGGATAACTTTTTAAGAATGTTTCCGCTGCTCTTTGTAATGCAATGACAGCAGCAGGGACCATTATCAGTAAAACCCCCAAAATATCCATAAAAGTAGTCCATATGTCTAGTGCACTATATTTGTAGTCTTCCCAAACCATACAATTGCTTTGTACAACAAAGTCAATTGCCTGTTTAGCCAGAGTCATTGCCTGTTTACAGCTTGTCACTTCATGCAATTTCTCTGATCGGATAGCTATCCCATCATTAAAAGACATAAAGTGATCAGGAAGTGATTTAAGACACATTCCAAACAAAACGAAATAAGTGTAAATGCATAAGAGCGTGTTATAGGCTATATGACGTTATAGTCAGATATGTCCGCTGTAAAGCAAAGCGCATCTTCGCAGATGAGTAGCTAAGTATGTCTACAGCAAGCCGACAGGCTGCCACAAATGAAAATGAAATATATCACATATCTGTTGCTTTCATTGACAGGAACTTAAATTTGCACATAGTGCAGGAATTGAAGATCGGATTTATGTTTTGCAGACACATTTATGAGGCCAAGTGTAATTGAAACCATTTTAACAAATCAGATATCCCTAAAAACACATTAAGTGACCACGTATAAACAGGCCCTAATTCTCATGTTTTGATGAACTATTCCTTTAACAGTACAGATACCAATTAGGGGTGTGCGATATATATCGTCTGAGATGATATCATAATTGTTGTTTCAACAATGTGCAATTTGACAATATCGAGTATTTTGCAAAAACAAAACCTTTACTGAATTCACGCATACATTAGCCTACGTGGTGATGAAACGGGTTAAACAGTGCACGTGCGCATTTAGTGTATTCTTTCACTGCATGGTTCAGTCGATTTAAAATACATTAAGAATGATCGCAAAATTCAAGATATGAGGGCAGAACATTTATATATTTACATTTCGTATAGTTAAAATCACACGAGGAGTGTCGTTTTTTCTTTCCAAAATAAGCATAATTACAAATGTGATATTGATTTTATACAACAGTTCAATAAACAGTAAGTTAATATTAAGAGACTTACGTTTTAGACACCATATTGGCTGTTTTTGCTCCAATTTGTTAACAATAAAATAATTCCAAACAGCTACAGCGATGTTGTTTGCATCTCTGAGCAACATGACGGTGCTTCGTTCCTGAATGAATCAACCGTTTAAATGATTCAGTTCAATCACAATGACTCACTTGTTAAAAGTGACTTGCTACCACTACTGGTGATTTTAATTTCACATTCAAAGTATCTTTTCATTTTAAAATGATTTCAAATATCAGTATTCAATATTTATGTTTAAAATATCAAAACATTGTGCATTGTAACTGGTTAAAGCACTCCTTGTCCCTCTGAGCTGCAACTTCATATGCAACTTCTGCAACGATTAATTTTGATGATTCTGGCTTAATTTGTTTGCCAATCAATCTTAATTGACTGATTAAATGTAATAATTTGACCAAAAAAAAATTGCACTTAGAAAAACTTACCACACAGATTATGAAGAATATCACAAAACTGCAGCTGTCCACGGTAATCAGATATCAGCACAATAACACACTCGGCAAATATCATCTAATTGTCGTTATCGAAAAAATCCCCCAAAATATCAATATCTCCTTTTTTTTTCAATATAGCACATCTCTACTACCAATACAATATTGATTGCACATACTCATTTTAATAGCAGTATGCGCTGTGCAGAAAGCAGTATGCTTGTAGCATATCATTCTGATCATATCCTTAGAGCTACAAAAGCCTCTCCATGCTAAATAGATTAGTCATATTCTGCCGCTTGTGCTTTTCAAGGTGGTGAAGAATAGTTCTGTTTCAATTTCCACCAATTTCATCTGTAATGTCAGTTCAGCTGCTGAATGTTAAAAGCTGCATTAGATGTGTTCTGCCTTCAAGAGACCTCCATGAAATATAACTCGACTGTCACTCAGATATGCATGTTTCAAGCCTTGTGTCACTGCAAATGTTAAAATTCAAAGCATAAAGTCTTCTTCTTTCACAGTAAACTAATTGAAGCACACTGAATAACATTTGATGGCATGGATATGTGAGAACACCTACAAATGTGTTAAGAACCCGTCACCTTACTGGCATATGAAGGCATGGTGGTATTTTCCATAGTTTAACACAGAGCTCAAAGGGTGAAGTCACTGCTGGTTTCATAACATTTCACTGGTGAAAAAGGTCATGACTGTCGTGAAGCCCGTTAGGCAGAGCAACCTTCCAGGATTGCCTTTTCTCCCAAGCGGACCAGCTATGAAGAAGTTCAGGACAGTTTGCTGATCCTGAGTTTTTACCCTCCACTCATGAGGGCAGGTCCCAAAGCGTCCATCCGTTCACACAGTACAGTTCTCAGCCCGCTAGCTGGAGACCTACAAGCACAGTTCAAGTATTTCTCAAACTGGAGGTCAGAAATTTGCACCCCTCTTGTGGCAGACAGCTGTCACCTTTGTCAAAGCTCTCATCCATCACCCACAAGGCAAGATGCAGTTAGCTGGAGCTCATCATTTTGCAGTGTATCAGGCTGTACTCTGTAACCTCATTTAATGCACCCACAGCTGAGACAAATCTGGGAACTCTGGGAATGTGAATTTCTTTCCAGGCCTCTACAGCCTGTAGTAGATAAATGAAGCAGAAGAGTGATTTGGCAACCACATCAGTGGAGCAGAGCACCGCATTGCTAGTGTTTTCATCCCGGTTTCTATTTTACGAACAGCTGGGTTGGACCTTGGCGGTGCCCGTGGTGATGTGCTCACAAGAGTGAGGATAATGGCAGGATTGCATTGTGTTGAAATGTCACCAGCTGTTAACAGATTGTGTAATCCAGACAAACAAAATATATCAGAAATGTGAAATATGACTTTTGTGCTTTGTCTCTTTGTGCATGTTGTTTATTGTTCATCAATATTCTCTCGAAGTCTGCTTGTCTGCATTGGGTACATTAAGTCTTTCTGTTAAGTACTTCAGTTATTTATTGGTGGGGTGGATCAGACTAGACTAGGTCTGCATATAGTTTCTCTCTCTCTCTCTCTCCGCTTGCAAACACAACCATCAAAAATGCATGCAGGAGAAAGAGTGTCTACAGTAGTTCACATTTGCCAAAACACGAGTTACATTTCTCAGAGGATCACACAGTTTGTCGAACAGCAGTAGGTAATTTACTTTGGAATTATTACAGAGGTTGTGTGAGGAAAAACAGATATGCAGATTCGAATGGGATTTAAGGTTCACACAATAATGAAAATTCTGTCCTTAATCACTGACCTTCCTGTCTTTCCAAAATCATAAGACCTTCGTTTGTCTTCAAACACAAATATATATATAAAGATCTTTTTGATGAAATCCGAGAGCTTTCTGACCTTCCATAGACAGCAACACAACTGACATGTTCAAGGCTCAGAAATGTATTAAGGACATCATTAAAATAGTCCATGTGACCTCAATGGTTCAACCTTAATTTTATAAAGTTATGAGAATACTTTTTATGGACAAAGAATACAACAATAATGACTTTATTCAACAAATCTTCTCTTCCCTGTCAGAGCTCATCGCACGTTCATGACAGTCCCACAACGCATGCGTGTGCATTCCTCTCTTTGCGAACAAGCCGCAGCACATCAGACGTTCTACCTCAGAACGCCGCATCCTGCATCAGCAGCACCACACACGTGCATCGTGGTACTCTCGTGAAAGCGTGGCAAAGACTGACACGGCAGAGAAGAATTGTTGAATAAAGTTTAGTTTTCTTTGTGCACTAAATGTATTCTTGTAGCTTAATAACATTAGAGTTGAACTGTTGATGTGGCATGGACTATTTTAGTAATGTCCTTACTACGCTTCTGAGCCTTAAACATGTCAATTGCATTGCTGTCTATGCAGGGTCAGAAAGCTCTCGGATTATATCAAAAACATCTTAATTTATGTTACGAAGATGAAAGAAGGTCTTACAGGTTTGGAAGGACATGAGGGTGAGTAATTAATGACTGAATTTAGATTTTTGTGTGATCTATCCCTTTAAAATCATAAAGTATGTCTGTGAAACTGAATTTCTCTAATGACCCCTGGAAAACTAGTCCTGTCTGATTAGGGCTTAATTTGTTATGTATTTTGTGGGAGTCCCAGAAGTAATTTCTTTCTCTTGCTTTCTGCTCACAGATGAATATTTTCTCTCCTGATTCAAAACTTGACCCGCACTGGCCAGGTCCCGCAGGAGTTCAGACCTTTACATTAGACAAGGGCTCAAATGTTGACCTCATTATATAGTTATGATTCATGGGTTTAAAGAATGAGGCTGTGCGTGAAACTGCCTCTTATTTCCTTTGTGTTTTGGTTACATCAATCTCAGGTTTCTTGCCTTTTCAAGTTCTGGTAGTTCAAAAACATTCGTATTTGCTCAGTTAAGATCTCCGATGTCATCGGAAATATGTCATGTGATATTTGATTCTTTAACCTGTTGTTTCATTTTGTTTTTGTAGAGAATGTAGCACCTATGCACAGCATATCCAGTGGCCTGAAGGAGACCATTAACCCTGGAGATATGGTTCAGGATGCAATCCACAACTTCTCTCCGGCTTACCAACAGTACGCCCAGCAGTCCACCCAGGAAGTAGTGCAACCCAACATGAATGGCAAACCAGGGACCAGCACCTCCAAGAGTTCGAAGAAATCTGATAAAGTGATGTTGATCGACACAGATGATGAGTTCTAGTGCCCCATCTGTCTTGATCTATTTATTTAATCTGAAACAAATTCAACTCTTTAGAACTTTGAGGACCCTAATCATGTAAATCAGCTCTTGATTTTTTTTTTTTTTAAGAGAGCTCAATAAAAGGATCTGAACAGTCCTGAAAAAGTAGACAACGTCAAGTAGCAGTTGTTTTGTTTTCCTGGAGTTCATCCTTTCCTGATCCTCCGTAGTGGCGGATGATCCGGCATCGTAATGGAGAGTCCTCTCTTCTCTTGTCTGACCTGTTCTGAGGCATGGCCGATAAACATGAGGCACAGGGAGCTGTTCAGCTGGAATTAATCCGAGGCTGACTCTTTAGGGAGCCATTCTTGCATCTGGTCGTTTGAAGTATTTGTTCAGCAGCCTGAACTGGCTCTCAGAGATGCTCTGGCTTTGGAGATCGCACTTCAAACTGCTGTCTGCTGCTCTTTGAAACCTTTGTATTAATAATGCCACTCTGAGCACTGCCCCCACTTGATTCGGAGGTTCATTAATTTTCACACCAGGCCTTCAAAGAGTGTGAGATCTGATGCAAAAATGCAAGTCTCAGCCATTATGGTGTATTTTAATTGCAAATCGTTTGTATTCAGCATTTTGGTTGGTTAAAGCTTTAACCTGTGACAAGTGTATAATGGCACAGGTGTTACCGGGGCATGTTAAGTTGTTAATGTTAAATTATGCTGTTTAGTTCTCCACTGTTTGCCGTTCAAAGGCGGTTTGCCTAAATTGTTTGTAAACAGTCCAACATAAAATACGTTTAGTTCATTATCAGACAAAGCTATTGAAATGTTTATTTACTAATTCTTAGTAGTGATGGCGAAGTGAAGCTTTCTGAAACCCAATTGTATCGGAAAAAGGTTCATTACTCGAAGCTTTTTAAAACGGTTCATGCTGTGGCCAACTTGTGGTCGTAAAAATTACACCTTCCAAAGTGATGTGAATCATTACAGCTGCTGGTTTCACATCTGGTTCTACCACTGATTCCTTGTTTTAATGTATTGTGTAAAAATAATGGCCATTGTCAAAGTCATTAATTTGTGTCGGTGTACTGCCACTAAAATAAATCAAACCTGTGATCTGTCAATGCTAACTCTGCTTCAGTCCTTAGACTGTTATTTCATGGGCAGTTCATTTGACCTTAATATATAGATTATAATGCGTTAGTATTGTTTTCTTTTTATCGTAAAGGAAACGATGCTGAGGTTCGCTTCGTTGTACTGAAGCAGTCACGTGGTTTTCAGGTGAATGAACTTCGTACGTAGACCACGTGCTTTTGGCAAAACAAATCAAGCTCCGAAACAGTGCTTCAATGTGAAATGTTTCATTTTTTTGATACAAGCTTCGAAGCCTCTGTGTCGAACGTCACATCAATACTTCTTACTACAAAGTAAGTCCTGGGGTGCATTTACCAAAAACAACTATGGTTGCAAGTTTCGTGGTTACCAATAGAGTTCAATGGAACTAACGACCATAGTTAGCTAACGATGCTTTTGGGAAACGCACCCCTGGCCGGTACTTTCTAAACAGAGTTTAAAGTCTTTAAAGTCCTGTCTTTTGAAGCTTCTGAGCCCTGTTTTGTCTTGAATGAGAATTGTTTTCAAAATGTTTGTTGATGTATTTGTTAATCTACTCCTGTAGTTCATTTGATCACGTTTTGCAAATGTGGACTTCAAAATGAAACTACCTATGTTTTGTGATTCCTAGTTGCGGTCTTCACTTTATAGATTAAATAAGTTGACTCGTTTTGTCTATAATGTAGCCATGTATGTCATCTTTGTTAAATGAATGTTAAGAAGCAGAATTACGTGAGTATGACTTGTGCCAATGATTGCTGCCTTACAGCTGTGGATGATGAAGTGATGTGTCTATAGTATATTGTGTGAGTCAGTATGATCTTTAAGCAGATACTGAATACTGATATTTTAGCTGCCTGTAAAATTCAACAAGATTTGTGAATCAAACAAGGTTACATGAGAAAAGCTTTATTTAAAAGTACAAAACAAACACTGCAGACTTTGTACAGGAATAATTTACCACCTCAAATTTAGCCAAAATGGAAAAAAATGAATGATTTAATTTGTACATGAGGGTAGTTCATTAAAAAGAAAACCAGAGAATGTAAATAAAATAATTTAGATGTTGAAAACAAAATAAATATCAAAGATCAATGTGATACAAGCAGATTAATGACGAGAATCATGAATACAATTCATCTAAGCCTATATGTTGCTGCCTTTCATGTGTCCATCAATCATTGTTTTTATGTATAGCACAACAATTACGCCTACAAGACCTATCCGACAGGCAAACAGCGTGGCTGCACATGGAAATAAGATTTTACAAACAACCACACCCATTCATACAGTACTTAAATGATGACAAGCTCAATGTTAAAGGCAATATTTTAACTACAAATAACTACTTCCCCCAATACCTTACAGTTCCATCTTAACATTGACAAATGTAAAGTAATAATTTGGAGCAGCATACTTTATATGTCATGGAATTTCTCTAAGATTTTTATAGGCAAGTGTGTTTTAAAGAGCATTGGTTAAAATTCCTATGTGCATTCATGGTAAATAGCTTTTAAGAAATGACTGAGGACATATTATATACTTTGAAAAATAGATATATTCATATGTAAAATATAGAATAATTTATCCTATTCAGCCCAAAAGGCCACATACAGCATACATAGAATAATAACAAAAAAGACAGGAAAAGTACCCACTTAGTTTAAAGACCATTTTCACTATCTAACTGTATCAGGAGGAACGGTTACTGAACAAAACTACTTCAAAATAGGGAAATGTCTACAGGCCTCAGTCACAAGATGACCTGTAATGCCTCTGTCAGTACTGATTTTGTTTCTAATCTAATTAAATCTACACATAACTACAACGAACTTGCCAAAAACACTGGCATCCCTGTCAAATTACAGAATAGTTCTGTGATGGCATGTTCAGATCTTATTAGTCTGATTTAGGGCATTACAATCGAGTTACTAGAGGGTGTAGTTTTATTTAACTCACAATACAAATATTAATAAAAGAATAGAAATGCAGTGAACTTTAAAGAAAGCGCACAGATGGGTTATGCCTTTGGTGGCAGCTGAAATAAACACAATAAAGCAAAACAGCAATGCCTCAATGGTCCAAGAAATGATAGCTCTTGGTGTCATCAGCATTTGATCAGAGCAATTTGAAAAATAGAGAACTACAAATAACCACCAGATGTCAGTGTAAAGCACAGAAAGAGCCTATTTTTTAAGTATACTTATATACTCGGTCACTGTAATTCAATAAAGAAGTGACACATTGTGATAAATTCTAATATTATGTAATGTATTAAGTCTTAGAGGAACAACAAAAATTGGCCACAACATGATGGATGGAAAATTCCTGGGTTTTTTTTACTCTAAAATGCTTTTGTGGCCTAAAGGGAAAGTAAAGACAGCAATTTAAAAACCCATACATCCAGAAAAGAGGATCTGCCAACCAGAGCTGTGGTCACATTTAAAAGAACTGCACAGTTCTTTTAACAGTTCTTTTAACTGCACAGTTCTGCACGCTTTCACAACAGAGGTTTGAAATGCTGACTGTAGGACCAAAAACAATGTCAAATAAATGATGAATACTTAAAATACGTGTTCTTAAAATCTGCATTCTTAAAATACAGATTCACAATAGCATCTGAACACTACCATTCACCAAAAACCAAATAGTGTGTTGTGTTGAGTTTATGTACTGACACTGAGTTTATGTGGCCACTGCAATTAAAAAGAAGTGCAACACTCACACCACTCAGAAGGTATTGCATGTCCTGGGTACATATACACTATAGAAACAATGGGTTCTAGACAATGGGCACATTAGTTCTAGATTATTTTGAGGGATAAAGAAACATAAACCACTTGTGGAGATATAAAAATGCTAAGAGCACAACAGGACCCCAGATATGTGGGGCAAACAGTGGGCTTCCCAGCAGCACAACACCCCTCTAATGCTTCCTGCAGTGGTGGAAGGGCGCACGCGAACAGTCATAGCCACTTAGGTAAGAGACAATCCTGATTTCAGCCATCTTCAGTTTAATGACAGATGGTGGGTTAATGTTTTCGGATGAACATTTGAGCTGGTTTCAGGACACCAGGATTCTCCTTACCCAAAGTGTCTGTGTCGAAATATCAAATATTTGCATTTTATATACATTTGAATCAGAGTTACCAACACCGGCAGTGCCACCTTTTGTGACTTAGCAGTAGGAATGCTTTCTGAAAGGACGGAATTGTCTATATGAAGTTGGGAGCTTAACTTTGACAATTGTTTTAAGCTTAAGGCTGTTAACTCAGTTCTGTAATATACAGGTTATAACTGAACTGTATTTGTTTCTGCCAAGACAGCTCCTGTTCTCACAATATCCAATATGGATTACCTACCTTTTTATGGTGTCGTATAGAGACAGGTCAGGAAAAATGTTATATCTTTGAGATAACGGACAGCACAGATGTGCCACTTGGATGTTATCATCAACACGGTACATTTTGAGGATAATTAAATTTATATGAACTAACCTCTCATAAAACAAATACAACAATAAAAAACCTCCATGAAGTGCCCTTTTCTAGAAACTCAGTTACTCTGTAATTTCAGTCTTGAATATTCACATACGTCAGTCTGCTTTGCAAGTGCTTCATAGTATTATACTGTAATTCAACAGTTCAAATAAGTGCCATTTTCCCATTTGGGATTCTTATGTTTAAACTGCGGACTAAGAGAGGATTGGCTCATTTCCCATTGGATAATTTGCTCTGTTTATCAGTAATGTAACGCTTCAGGAAAAGGATCTGCCCTTGATGTCGATAACATCATTCTCAACTTTGGACGGTGTCGGTCACACCTGATTTTTGACCAGGATCAGAATCGCTGGTCTTTCACGACGATCGGTAGTAATGTATTATGAGTTTATGCCAACGTATTTCATGATGCAAGATGACATCATTACTTAAACTGGGTCAAAAAACGGTTCCTTGTTCAAAAGTTTGAGGTCGGTACTAATTGTTATGCTTTTGCTCACCAAGGCTACATTTATGTACATTTCTTTACTTAATTTTGATTAGTAATATGCATTGCTATAAACTTAAGTTAAACAACTTTAACGGTGATTTTCTCAATATTTATATTTTTTGCACCCTCAGATTAAAGATTTTCAAATAGTTGTATCTCGGCCAAATATGATCCTATCCTAACAAACCATACATCAACGAAAAAGCTTATTTATTCTATAATGATCTATAATAATCAGAAATTTCCAAAAATGTTACTTTATTACTGGTTTTGTGGTCCAGGGTCATAATTTAATGTGTCCTTAATGAATAAAAGTATAAATATCTTTAAAGAAAAATGTACTGTCCCCAAACTTTTGCAAGGTAGTGTATGTTTACAATATTAATAATAATGAGGTCCTATAATTATACATTATTCATTTTCATTTCTGGAGCATATGCAATAAGTCACGGGCATCATAGCTGTCGAACCAGTGCTGCCATGGCAGGTCAAGTCAAGTCAAGTACTATCTCACACTTTAACAAGTGCTCATCTCTGCTAAGTCTCAGCCTGTGGTGAAGTTAAAAGAGCGGTCACTGTGCCCTGCCGGTGCCGGAGGTTATAGCACAGTGCACAGACAATATAGATGTGTGTAAAAGAGAGAGAAGTGAAAAATAGATGCAGCCAGTTGAAGTCACGCAGGTTACGGCCTCCACCCTCCCCTCAGTCTGACCACTGAGCTTCCTCTCAGTGTGGGTCGAGCGGCGGCACGCTGACCAGTCTATGTTCAGAGCCGGATTGGACCAGAAGGAGCTGGGCAGGCGTTGTCAATCAGCACTGCGAGTGCGCCGAAAACGGGGCGGAGCTGGGGCTGTGATGGGCAGACTTGACAATAGTGATGACACTGGTGGTGGCCACCTTACCAGGAGGCCCGCGGGTGACTGTCCGGGCGAAGCACTGCAGGGCCTCGTACTTGGCACGAAGCGCGTCCAGCTCCAGTCGCATGCTGGCGTTTTCACGAGCCAGTTTGTCCACTTCTTGTTGCAGCTCTGTTTTTTGTCGTTCAAGCTCTTCTTTCTGAGAGACGCGCTTGATGCGGCAGCTGGCAGCATAACCGCGGTTCTTTAGCGTGCGCCGGCGCTGCTTCAGCCGGACCATGTCTTCCTTTGTCAACCCGCGCAGGTGCAGGTTGAGCTCCCGCACCGACATGGCCACCAGCTCGTCGTCACTGAGCGCCGGGGCATTCTCACCCAGCTCCTTCTTGACCTGAACCACACAACAGAGAGTTTCGGCAAATTACCATCATTTTTACCTTGCAATTCAACAGAGAAACAAAAAAAGGGGTTTAATCAGATAATAAATATACTACAGTTCAATCATATGTATTAATATGCACGAGGGATGCATTCAATTCATCTAAAGAGACAGTAAAGGTCACTATAATGTTACAAAAGATTTCTATTTAAAAAATAGTCTGTTCTTTAGAGTTTGCTATTAATCAAGGTATCCTTAAAAAAATAGTTAACAAAAATGTTAAGGAGCACGGCTGATTTTAACACCAATAATAATCAGAAATGTTTCTCATGCAGCAAATCAGGACAATATAATTATTACTGAAGGATCATGTGACATTGAAGACTGGAGTAAGATGAATTTTCAGCATAATTTGCATCACAGGAATGAATTGCATGAATGAAGAATATCACAATAATACTGTTTTTACAGTATTTAAACAACAATCCAGCCTTGGTGAGCATAAGAGGTTTTGAGAAATATTAAACATCTTACAAACTCCAAACTTATGAACAGTATGATAGTTTTCAAAATATACCACAGTTATAATTAACAGTATACACAGACAATTTTAAATATATAATATATATCATTGTGTATATATATATATATATATAAATAATATAAAAACAAATAATAAATATACAATTAAATATAATAGATGATTAAAAATTATTACGTTTATTAAATTGACTTCTCAACGAAATATGGTGCAAAATATGTGCAATACAGAGGAGCATCCATATAAGGTGGATGAGAATACATTCTTACCTCTTAAAGGTTTAGATAATGAACAGATAATAATAGTTCAGATAGATATGCTACTAATTATATCACATCTATGAATCACAGGGAAAAGTTCTTACCTTTAAAGCTTTGCACGCTTTAAAATGAGTCGTCATGCCCTGCATACAAGCAGCTAGTCAGAACCCCTCAAAAATCTGTCTAAAGAAAAGAAAAGAAAGGAATTAACATACATTATATAAAAGTGTAACACATATAAAAGGTCTTACTATTAAGGAACTTGTTTTTTTGGTTGCACGTGTCAGTCTCAGTCAGAGAGCCTATGTCAGGTACCTAGAGCAACCAGCAGAGGTCAGTACAACTCTGCACAATATCAGCGAGACAAGGGTTCCCTGTTTACTTGCTGATCTCGCGTTCTCACGATGTAGCTCACTAGACCATTGCAAGCGTGCAATAATAGAAGCAGGTCAGCTCTCGGCATGAGGCTTTGTCTGATCTCTCTGCTTAGACGTTCATGCAAGGCTATTTTGGCCACTGTGCTATTTTTAAAAAGGCCACTCTGTGCGTTCGAGCTCATGGCCTCGAGACAACCGCCTGAACCAAATTAGAAAAAACAAAAAAGCACGCGCACCGCGGGGTCCATTTCTCCATTTCAGGAGCGCCAGAATGCGTGAGCTTTGTTCAAAATAGCTGCCATGGAGACACTGCTAATGGGTGCAGTGTTGCCAACTAATTTTCAGAGAAAGTTGCTAAAGGAAGGTCAATTTGTTGCTAAAAGTTGATAAATGATGTTGTGATGTCATTGCGTTAATATGGCGCAAAATTGTGTCACATCATCAAATCCATATGTGTGTGCGTGTGTGTGTGTGTGTGAATTTAGATTTGTTTGTAAAATAATATGCTTACTATAAAATTTAAATAAATAACTTTTAAATACATTGAATTATTGAACACACATTTTTGAATGATTACAATTCAATTTTTTTATGGTAAACTAGTAATACTACACATTCTCAACAATTATGCTTTAAGCAGTGCATTAGTAGTTAGTTAGTATGCTATACTCTAAGAGAAGTCTGTAAAAATAGGGCACAATCTACTATGTTAATATTAAATAATTTTCCATATTGTTTTTTTTACCTGCATTTTAAATTACGCATTATGTTTTCGAGTTACAGGGTTATAATGGATAATGTGCTTTAAAATGCACAAGTATCTTTTCCATTTTTCTTACAGTGTACTAACTGATCAACAATCGAAAGTACAAGCTACTAAGAAAGTGCATCATGAATTTAAGATTTATTCTATTATTATTAAATTGAACAATTGCAAATAACAGCTTAACAACTTAATTCACATGGTGTGAGTTATACTAGGCATATTTGGTTTTCTTTCTGTAATTTGGATATAAAATGTGAGCCTTTTTAATATTTATTGTCGGAGTCACTTATCAAAAGTTGCTAAAAGTTGCCAAATAAATGTAAAAAATTGCTACATTTCTTGCTAGGTGCTTCTGGAGGAAAACGTTGCTAGGGTAGACTGAAAAGTTGCTAAATTTAGTAACAGAATTGCTAAGTTGGCAACACTGAATGGGTGTGGGGCTGCATGCCACCTGACCAGAACAATGGTAAACAAACTTCATTCATAAGCTCGCCACACAGGAGGACCACTCTCAAAACCTCGAGTAGACCCTCTTCAAGATTAGACTGTTGAAACTATAGGCATTGAATAAACCAAAATAACCCATAGGGATGATATACATGTTACTAAAGTGTTAAGTGACACCCGATAGGCATTAATATGCAAAAATAGAGTACATCTAAAGATAAAATGGTGTTTTCATATTCCATAGGAGTAAAACACACTCCAATAATCTTTTTTTTATCCATAACTTTTTTTACAGAGTATATATCTGTCCGTCTAACTATAGCAATCAATCTACCTAACAATCTTTTGTATCTGTCTGTCCGTCCATCTATCATTCTACAGAGATCTGAATGTCGTTGCATTCATCCATCTATTGTTTCTGTCTCTCACTCTATTCAGTGATCTGTCTGTATATCCACACCCATCAAATTATTATGACTTCTTTTAAATGTAAAAAGTGGTATAGGCCACACATGGAAACGTTTTTGAATGTAATGTCAAGTTTTAATGAGTCAAGTCTGTCCTTTTCTGTTCAGTAAATGGGACATTCCAGGCTGTCAGTCACATGGGAATAGTTTCCCTTATACAGTCACTGTTATATTTGTGCTTTTAGACAATGTTCTTTATCAGGTTTAGAACTGTGGCTGAAAGCCTGGATCCTGTTACACTAGGCTTTCCTGGCTCGTTTCATGTCCTTATTTAACTGTGCTTGTTATATTTAGCACAGCATGCTGACACAAAACTGCAGTTGCCAGTGACATAATTTTGAATGGAAGTATGAGCAACTCATTAAGACTCGTTGTGGAATCGCTACACTTTCACCTGCAACTAATAATAATAATGATTATTCCTTTGGGCTAATACTCTTTTTTTTCCTGCTTCAAACATAGATCCCATTCTGAATGCATTTATTTGGAGCATAGAAAGACCATGTTCCAACTACCGCAGTTGTATTTCTTCGGTCCAGTCATCTGGCCTTCAACCCTCTGCATACCTCGACCATTTTAAGCGATTGCTTTGTCTTGGTGAGAATTCTTTAGTAATGGTTACATTAAGTCTCTTCCAGTGAGCAGATTCACTGCCTTTGGCATGTTTGGTAAATTCTGAGTCATTCTTTTGATTCGGTCTTAGTAAACCACACCGGACGAGCATCAGTTGCTGATTTAAATGTTTCAGTTATGACGGGACCAAAGAGTATAGATTGGGTTTGAACTGAGCAGTTGAAACCAAATACCACCATGAAAGAAAAAAAAATATCACTTAAGACTTGATTCGTACCATCTGGCCCTTGATGTGAGGGCTACATTAAGGGCCCCTCTACTCTTTTGGCTACAATTAAACAGGCAACCAGAAAACTATGCAATGTCGCTTTATATTTGAAAAAAAGTGAAACTGCAGTGGCACTGATTTAAATAAATAATTGAATCACAATGAATTGAATATAAAATCTGCACTGTGCCATGCATGTTCATCTAAAACTGTGCAACAAACAACGTAAGACAAGCTCTGACAAGAAGAGCTTTCCTAGACAGCAAACTGGCTCAGCATGGCTGATTTTAAAATGGCTGTGACAGGGGAGACCCTGCCTTTCTTTCCAACTAGGACCATGGAATCGCATTAAAAAATGCTTCCCCTCTCTATTCATGCATGGGGCCTCCAGGCTTTCAGGTCTTTCTCACACACACACTTCCTTGAAATTCCTTCAGCACATGGTACCCCTTTCCATTTGTGCTGAGAACTGGGGTGAACTGGGCCCCTCTTTCCTGCTCGGCCCTCACAGAGAGGAAAAGCCCAAGCGTCCCATGGCCAGAGCCTGGGTTTCATCGTTTCCTGAACATAAATTATAGGACTGAACAGCAACTTTGATGCTGAAAATTTGATAGTCCATATGAACACAAGTCTTCTTATCATGGATAAGGGGAAAACGAATTCATGTTACAACACAAGGCCCTGTGAAGGAAACCACAAAGAGTGTGTAAAGTGAGGATAACAGAGAGACATTCCACACACACTGACATTGAGAAGGGCCCCACTTTCATTCAGAGAACTGCATTCTTAAGACTATGCATAATGATTGTATTGCATGACTACAATCATCTAAATATATCCACATCCACATGTTATATTTAGGGTCACTTGTTGCATTGTGCTAACAGCAACAACACTTAAATAATAAATGGAAATGGCATATACATGCATGTTAATAGTTTACAGTCTTTAAGTTGTGTACATTTTTCAAATCGCTAAAAATGTAATATTCATACATTTTACGATTTAATTTAATAATGTACATAATCACATGTTTAATGTGTAATCTATATTATAAATATTTATTTTACAATATTTAAATATTTAGGACTAATCGCTAAACCACAAGCTTTAACAATATTAAATAGTGGTACTGTGCAACATACTGTTAAACAAAACAAAATAACAAGTAAGCGTATAACACTATCAGAAAAAAAATAATTGTGAATTTTTTTACTTTATATTGATACCTAATGTGTACCCTTAAGCAATACTACTATGAACCTTTTAGGGGTAAAGTATGCAGAAAGATCATCTTTTTGGGTACTGTCCCAGCAGCAGGCCCCCAATTTTTGCACATGTGCACTAAAATTGTATAAAACGAGTCTGTACATGTTGCTAAAGTTCACTACTTTATATTTACTAGATCAAGTTTCTGCAAGCACCGCATTTTGGTTGAGAAGACCATATTGTTAAAGCTGCTTGTTTATGCATCACTGTGGTAAAGCTACAATTACATCATCCGACGGATGTAAGGGACAACAATAACAAAACTGCAGACCTCTCTGACAGAGACCGATTACTGTGGTAGAGTTGCCATATTTCACATCAAGCATATACTGGTTTATCCAATTAATATGGCTGTGCTTACACAACAGCATGCCTGATTCGCGTTGCTGTAATATGTGGGCGCATGCAGAACTAAAAGTATTCAGTAATCACAAGGTGAAGCTGTTCAGACATGTCACTGGCATCACATGGATGTTGGTCATGGTGTTAAGCCAGTCAACAACCTTTCTGTCACACTTCAAGGGTCAGCCTTTATTGTGCATTAGTGTTAACTCATGATTTGGCAGTTGTAGGTTACAATGGAAAGGATTGCCTGCGTCAAGGTGTTCCGCCAAACATCGCAATCATTTTCCACGAACTACAATCCATGATGTAAACTACTTTGGCGTCACATAACTTGCGTTTCAAGTAATTACTTACTTGACATCTGATCCCAATAAACCCAACGAGGCGGATTATTACTGACTAAACCTCTGGGCCGCACGGATAACGTCTGCTAAAGTATTGCATGCTTTGGCTGATACAGGGATGACGTTCTTTCTAGGCTCCCTGAGCAATATGGCTGGGTAACCGCATATTTGAGTCTTGAGATTGTGAACTTTCTCAGAAACAGCCCTCAAAGGACCTCCCCTCTTATGGAATTTGACGCCAGCGTTGCCATGTGAACACATGAGAATGTGAGATTCTCTTGTTTTGATCACTTATGGAAGGTAGAGAATTGAGACAAGGCCTTAGGCAAAGCCAAACACCACTTCAAAGCCATGTGTGCTTGTGTTCCCATGATAAATGGAGGCATGGCTTGTCTTTGCTGTTTGTTTTTCCTCATTTGCTCCACTAGTTACGCAGCGAACAGATAGGCTGCTCCGCTTGACGGCCAGCCGTTACGTTCAAGCCGCTCTCTGTTTTTCACAGGGTGGTGGAAAGCTCCGTCTCCTTTGGTCCTGGCCCGCTCTTTTCCACAGCGGCACATTTGCAGGGATATTGTGTAAAGGAAATTGAGAGCATAGCAGAGCCGTGAGTCATGCTGTTTACTGGTAAGAGCGAGGAAGATCAGCAGGGAATCACACCCTCCCGAACTGACGTTTCCTGGAAAATCCTGTTGTTTCGCAGGGGCGGAAGGAAAAGTACGTGGAACCTTGAGAACGGTTGGCGGGGCCGCCGGAACTTTCTGCGGATTGGGAGGAGAGGTAGCAAAAAGAGCAAAGCTGCTTTCCAACTGGGGTCACAGGGATTCAAAGGAATGTCGAGTATGCACTAACCAAAGACAAACCCGCCCAGTGTGTACGACAGGGAAGCCAGTGCAACGTGGTTAATAAGTGAAGAACAACAAGCACAGTTCTGCACTGAAAAATCATGACATGACCAACTTGGTTTTAACCAACAACACTCATTCTAACTCGTATCTGACGTAACATCGGTTCTCCACCCTCATGCCATTAAACGTCTATGCTTAACTAATGGTGTACAGCAAACAGGACAAGCTGGAGGATTGTGCAACGCGGCATCAACACATCATAGACATATAAACATCCAGTTACTCAAGCTCTTAGAAATAATTACCAGACAGTTATTCCACAGACCTGACCACAGTGTGGTGAAGTCAGTCCTGTCCGATCCAGGAACTAGAAAAGTGTAACAAGAAAAGGGCAGGGTGTTGCTTTGTGGTCTAGACACCCCATAGGCCAATAAACTCTGATTCTTTAATACACGGATCAATAACATGACCCTCATTTTTATTTGTTTGGATCTGGATCATTTATTCAACGTTACATTAAAAATGTTGTGGCCTTGTAGGCAGCCATTGTTTCCTGATTCCCCTCCTACTGTCTTATGAATACAACTTTATAAAAACATTAAAAGGCAATTTAGACATACTATATGACTTTATAACAATAATACCCTGTTCTATAGTAAATGTTTTTTTTTTAATTTCTGAAATAATATTATATTAGATAATTGGTAGCACTTTATTTTACAGTCCTATTACTCATGTGCAGCATACTATGCGTTTATTATAGTAATTACAATAACTAGGTAATAAATAAGTACTAACCCTGAACCTAACCCTACGCCGTAAACTTACCTTATATTACCAGTACTTTCTCAGGTAAGTACACTGTAATTACATGTACTGTAAAATAAAGTGCAACCAGATCATTTGGATGGCAAAATGTACAAAAAATATATCAGGATGGCCTTATTAAAAGGATGAAGTGATTGAAAAGAAAAGTTTTATAAATAATTGTCAAGTAGTTTAGAATGATCTTTTATTATTTTTTATTAGAAAATAAAATATAATGAAGCATTTAGGCCTAAATGATATACAAGTTATATAAAATATTTCAAATTGTTAGAATATTTCCAATTACATTTTTGCTAAAACATACAAGAAAAAGAAAATAGGAAGTGATATCACAGAGAGGACCCCTCATGACTCGGTCAAGAGGTCAACAAATCTCTTAAAATGTTAGATAATTTGACCTTTTGATGACATGGCAACACTAGTTTCAGTAAAAAACATAAATAAAAAATAAGGCATGTGGTACAAACACCCCCAATACTTAATGACATTTGTGAATTAATTCTATTACTTTTTAAACATTTAAACATATTTCTATGCACACATACATAAATATTATTATACATTTTACACACACACACACACACACACACACACACACACACACACACACACACAAATTCTGTGAAAATGTAACCTTTATATCTTTAATATTGACTGAGTAAGGTCATGTCAAAGATTGAAATTATAGTGAAATTAATGGTAGAAATCAAACTTTGATGCTTGTTCTCTCATAATTAGATTTTGAGACTTCAGCATTTATTCTACCATTTACCTGCAATATTTCAGGTCACAACACAGTGACCTTGCATTTCTCTCAGAAACCCATTCAAATCAATAAGACTTTGATTCATGATGGCTGGTGATAATGTCACAGCCTAGGTCAAGATGTGGCACTCAGAGAGAAACCAATGGTTGCGCTTGACGTTAGAATTGCGTTTTGGAGTTCCCCTGTGTTTCATTTTGAGTCATTAACTCACCAACTACCGCTGTCTCATTCACTTTCAAAACCCACTGTCCTAACCACAAAGAGTACTGTAAGAGTTCCTGTTCTCCAAATGCACCATCTAAACCACAGGATTTATTTATCCAGCGATTCTAGACTACGCTATCTTCAGAGCTGTGAGATACTCAATGCTACAACAATAACCGTGAACTAAAATTAACATCATGTGATTAACATAATACTGATGGTAAACTGTTTACTCATAGAGCATCGCTCAGACACAAGACATGAGTGCCTGCCCCCCTCAAGTGATCCCACGTGTGTGTCTCATGACAGTGCAGTGTGTGCAGTTCACTTCCCCTGGGTTTCTAAATGCAGCAAGTAGACAAAGTGCAAGATGTGGGAGGCCATCACCACAGATACCTCAGCAACTCTGAGTCAGACCACCTCTCAGACGAGGTCACACAACCCCGCATACTGTATGAATATGGAGACATGACAAGGTTGCCCTCCTCCATGATTTTCCATAGAGATCAAGATGGGACAATGGTCATGACAGAACCCAATATTTGCTCTATTCTCTGTGCCATCTTCCGCAATATGTTCTTAAACCAAACGTAATCTGACCCCAGCAACTGTTTCGGTGTAATGACCGGCACTCAGTGCAGTTTCCCCTGAGCGCTGCTCTCAGAACTCATCCTGGGCAATGACTGGTGCTGATCTAGCAGCCTCAACAACTGATCTTCTGCTGACTCTGGAAAAACTAAGCCCAATTATCAAATTGGAACACAGCAGCCCCTCACAAGTGGATGGTGGCCTTTATATATTCTCCAGGGTGTGAAATCAACACCCGTCACCAGCCAAATGCGTGCACTGTTTTACACAGTGGTGGATATTTTTGCTCATCTACCAGTCGCTGAGGCGGAGGATGTATAGAATGTCTCCGAAAGCTGTTACATACAAAACAAGCGATGCACATATTCAATGCCCTGTTCATCATGCATGATGTGCGATGGCTTTCCATATACCACATGTGAATTTCCATACCTTTTACACCCGAAAGATTGGGCCTTACCTGTAAACGCTCTAAATTAATAATCTTAAGAGGTGCTTCAGGTACGATTCACTTTAAATCTTTGGTGTGGTTGTTACACATTGAGAGAAAAAAACTCATAGGTTCATAATCCTCCATTTTACTGCATAACAAATCGTTAGAGTTAAGTTACAACTACTATAAGTATATCCAACTTGATCCCCACAGTACACTATCATTATGCCACAAAATATAAACTACATAACAAATATCAACTGCTTGATTGTTTATATCATCACCACATGTAAACTATACTGTCATCTAGCTCTAAACTCCTACAAATGGAAAATTAGGTAATAACATTATGAAATTTTGTAAGACTGTTTTGAGACAATATCATTATAAAAAGCACTGTAAATAAATTAACTTGACTAGATTCGATTCTATTAATGTGCACTCAAAGGTCTCGAAATTGACGTAAAATATTTAGTAATTCCAAATATCTGTGGCTGTCCAAAGTTATACACAAGATAACACCTTTTGGGGTTAAAGGTGAATTACAAAACCCCCTAACAAAAGTAGAATAACGTAACATAAATGTAATTGTTATGTCCTTTTATAAGGTATTTGGATATTTGTTTAATATCAAATACAGTTATTTGATTTATTCAATGATCCACTGTGAGTAATAGGCAAAAAAAAGTTATTTTCCCACAATGACACACTTAAATTGTCCCATTACACACCAAATGCAGTTCAACACATACTCTGTTTGAGCACAGGACATGCATTCTTCTAATCGCAACGAACGGACTTCACTTTGATGTGGTTTTATGGCATTCATTTGCTTCAGAACTGCTATTTTATCATCCATTGTGGAAATGAATCACATTATCCAGTTATGAGTCATTTTTCCCGTGTGGGCGTTGCTCTAATGCTAACCTGCCAGAGTGGACACAATCATTCTTAAACAATGTGTTCATAGATATTTCCAATCACCTACACATCACACACTCATATACATTCCATTCCATATGTGCTCTTACAAAATTATGAAAACATTTAATTACTAGCTTTTAACTAGCTAGTCAAATAAAGAAAGTGTCCTAGGTTTTATTAGACACGCTGAAGGTGACACATGCTCCTTTATTATGAAAGTTTATATTTTAACCTATTACTTGTTTTTGCACTTCGCAACGACAAGTTACATACAAAGTACATTCTTGAAGTAATATTCATCGCGCGGTGCGCGTGCATTCAGAATCTGACAACGTCACCCTATTCTTGAACCCTCGTGTTGATTAAAGAGCGCGAGAAAACCGAATCTTTCCGCGCGGCTCGGAAGACTCGGTATCGTTGTAACAATCGTTCCATCGGTTTAAAACTTCCAATGGTGCTCCAGACTCAAAAAATGCACTTTGGCCCAGAATTCCTAAACGCCCACCACGTGTTATTTCTTATTTATCCGTAATATTAATTATTTTGAAACATGCCCGCTGTGAAAAGCGATACAAGTTGGAGTCGTATCGCCAAACTGCTTCAAAAGTTATAAGACGCAGTTGTTTACTTATTTAAAGATGCGATACACTTACCTACGCATTCCGTTTAAAATGTAGCAAACTTCCAATTTACGCGACATAACAGAGTGTCGGTGATAGTATTACGGTTTATGAAAGTGATTGTTTACATAAAAACTAAAAAAAATCCCAAAAAATATTTGTAGGCTAAATTCCAAGTTGCAACCTTTAACACGTGTCCATACCAGACCGATACACTTTTGTTTTTATAATCAAATATTTCAACTATTACATATAACTACTTATGTTGCATCTTTAAAATAAACGCAATTCCTTAATTAACTTTTTAATTTTAGAGAAGAATATATTACGCTACGCATCGATCGACTACACAAATATGACGGATAGGCTGAATTCTTATCCGTCATCGTGAGAACATCAGCAATTTCGAGAGGAATTTCAAAACATCTCCCAGAAAAGCTCGCAGACTGTACCTTGTGAACGGGAATCTGTGTCCGGGATGCGCAGAATGTCTGAGAAGTGTCCTGGAATCAACAGGTCGTGCCTTGCCTCGCGTCCTGCAACCGAAGCGAAATGTTTCGCTGAACTACATTAACTACAAAACAACAACAATGTATCAACATTCCACTCCGTGCTTCCGCAAGCACAGACGTCACCACCTCCTCGTGACCACCCCCTCCATTCATGAAAATAACTTGATGCTGACGTCAGTCAGGCGGGAAACCAGGGGAGGACAGAAATAGACGCAACTCAATACTTTGGGAAGGTTTGTTGTATTTCTCGCTGAAATTTAGCATTTGTGGGTCAGATTATTTGTACGAGAAGCACAAAGTTATTTTAGCACTTGATGGAGTGATCTTGAGCTAGACATGGACAAAAGGTCAAATGTGTGTGTCAGTGTAATGACTGTTATGAGAACTCGTACACTCATTAATATATATTTTTGTCTTTCTGTAACGTTTAAGTTTATATAAAAAAAAATCTGTATTGTAAATGTCAGTGAAGGGAATCCCTAGCGCCCTCTGTCTGCCATAAAAGACTGCTTTACAGTTGATGAAAATAAGCATGCTAAGCAGTGGCGAATGCCTTGTGCTTCCACAGGGAAGGGAACTGCTGTGTCAACGTGACAGTGAGATTCCAGATGATTGTAATAACTGTATGCATATATCTACATAGCCAATGGGTTTTGAAGAAACAGAACTATGTAGGATGAATATCCTATATGCACAACATTCTGTTGTCTGTGGGGCAGTGTTTTAGCATCATTGATTTGTATTTGTTTTATTCATTTTTATTTTTAATGTTAAAGTTTCAGTAATTTTATTTTAATTTTTTAATTTGCATTTATTTCATATCAGTTTTAATTATTTTAATGCATCAAGACAAATTATGAAAACAAGGAATGTTGCCTTGGCAACTAGCTTAAATAAAAAAAGTTAAAGTTTTTATACTTAATTTTATTTTAAATGAACTTTTACAGTATTTCAAGTAACAAAAATATGTTATGGTTTTTGTATGAGTTTTAGTTAACTAATAACCCTGCTGTGGGATAAATGCAAAGTGCATAATATAATGACAAGTCATGTTTAATTGATTGTTATAT
This sequence comes from Oxygymnocypris stewartii, assembly GCA_003573665.1. Taxonomy (NCBI): domain Eukaryota; kingdom Metazoa; phylum Chordata; class Actinopteri; order Cypriniformes; family Cyprinidae; genus Oxygymnocypris; species Oxygymnocypris stewartii. The sequence goes on along the minus strand of QVTF01006561.1, from coordinate 1,305,381 downwards.
ATATTCATTTATTTTTATTGCAGTTATGTGGACCTAACTGTTTACAGCATTCTCTCACTTTCTCTAGAAGAGAGTGACTCAACACAAACACATTCACTCTCTGAGAAAGCATATGGGTTTGATATCAGTGTTTGGGCTTCTGACGTCTTTATTTTTTTCATGTCCAAAATTGTGTGTGTGTGTGTGTGTGTGTGTGTGTGTTTCTTCTCACAACAAAGTGCACAACATTCTAAATATCATTAAGAAATCTTTAGTGTAAAGTAAAATATCTTCAAGTAATATGAAAACTAATAATTAAAGTTTGATAGACAGGTGAAACTATCACTTTACCAAAACCCCCACATCTGATCTTTGGAGCATTCTTATGGCAGCAAAGCATCTATAAACACACCCCAAAAGAGAAAAAGACAAATGTAGCTCAAGTAACATAAAAGAAGTGATGAACTGCCATTCTGCTTCCCGTGGGATTCCTGTGGGAAACCACCGTGTGGATGTAAAAAAAAGGAGAAATCTTTTAAGTGGAAACATATCATCAAGTTCTTAAGATCACGCCGACTTAAGCCAAACATTAGACAGACCTGCATTAATCTTCCAATATTAAAAATATGTTTAAAATATGTTCAGTCTTTTGGCACATACCCATATTGTATGTCATTTCTGGTAATATAAAGAATACTGATGATTTCTTCAATTAAAAGTGTCTGAAATACTTTTTTTTAATACAGAATTGTATTTATTATTTTTGCAGCTTTCAAATTTCCCCTGTGGATTTATATTTGGAATAGTGACTAGCATGCCAATGACATCATGCAAATATGGTTAATATGAAAAACTGTTTATATAAGAAGTGGGCAGTTTGGTGTGGCAAATGGGTATGTAATAAGTCTTGTATATTGACCAAAACATTACTGAGTATGGAATATTCTTTTACAAGTTCATCACAACTGAACTCAGCAAATCTGCCTTGTATAGTTTAGGCAAACACATGGGATGTTTTGTTCAACTCGCAACATTTTAGAAGTGGCCTGCATATTTCATATCTGGAAGGCTTTCAGAAGTAGCTATTCATTGTTCCTGTCAGAGAAATATGTTTTCAACAATACTTACAGCGACTGTAACCAGGCACATGTGCGCATTTCTTCTCTGTCGGATTACAAGCACATGTTGTTTTTGCTGAGTACCTTACAGTGTGTGTTCTCTGTGGTGTTCTTTTCTGGGTGAAAGTTCTGTTTTCTTTTGTCTGGCAGGCACAGTAAAGTCTGTTTCCATGCCTGACATCATTTTCAAAGTGACGATTCTTGGAAACATTGTTCCTTGTAGTCCCATGCAAACGCCTCATAGCAACAGTGCCACCCAGAGACATCCAATCACCCTGTGTATAAGTGGTTTAAGCGAAAGATAACATGATTCTGTGGTTGTTTACATAGGATGAAAATCGATGATATTGCCCTAAAATTAAATAAATAAATGAACAAGTAGGCTACATGTTTTCTGACTTCATCAATAAGATTTAAGATAAGCATATATTAATGCACAGATGACAATGGTGATCTATGTATCATGATTTTCTGTAATTAATATACTCTAACATTAATGTTTTTTTCTGAAGACTGGTTGTCTTTCGTTGATCCTGTTAGGCCGCTGAGTCGTGCTCCAGTGCTGTAGATGGCGCTGTCGCTCTCTCAGGAAACTCTCCCACTGCAGCCGAAGCAGAAACAGTACACGGCAAATCATGTAGCAACGCCTTTGATAAACTAAGGTAGTTTATACATATTCTCTTCATATTATGTACTTACTATGTCAGTATATTAAATATATTGTACTGTTAGTACTATGTGGTATTTTTTTAAGTACATTTCGGCTAATGTTCGATGTTTTTTGCTAATACAGAACCTGCCAAAATGCTTATAGACTCAAAAGAGCAGATACAGCTTGTAAACAGTAACGTTACAGAAGACCCTGAAATAAGAGCTCTTAAAGGCAAAACATGTCGCTTTATTAACACTGCACAGCATGATGAATTAGTCAGGTTTCTTAGTATAACAATATTAATGCTCTCAGCTCCAAATAACGTTAGGCCATATCAACAAACGGAGCAGCTTGTATATTTTACCTGAATGCAGATTTAGTTTGTTTGAAATATATGATTGTAATTCCTCTAATATAATTATAAACTTGTGTTGTTTGTCTTATACAGTTACAGTAAGTTGGAAATTGTGTTAAAATGAATCGACCAAAGCCAACAAGCATTAGGCGACCTAGTAACACCAAACCATCAGGTAAGATTTTAGCTGTGATTATGGCAAATAAATAGATTATTAAACTCTGTGTAACCCTCGAAATCTGTCTTTATCATCCTGTGACGCCCTTCAGGTCACCCACCTCCTGGAGATTTCATTGCTCTTGGAGCGAAGAGTCAGGGCAGTGAGCCGAAAGCAAACCCAGCTCTCCTGAAGCCAGCGTCCTCCAGTTTGCCCCCAGACCGAAAGAGAGAGGCATCTTCATCTCTTCCCTCTTCCTCCAGCCTGTCCAGTCTTTCCAAACGGCCCAAGCACTCTTCTACTCCACCCAGTGCCCTCGCACGCCTCGCTGAGGTGGCTGCTGTTGACAAAAGATCCATATCCCCCTCCATCAAAGAGCCATCTGTAGTTCCTATTGAAGGTGAGATTAGCAAGCATTTTTAATTGCAGAAAACTTGCATTAATTAGATTGGCTTTAGAATACCTATATTTTTATAGCTGATATCAATGGCAGTGAAATCCATAATTACTGATACCAACTTTGAATGGTTTCAGATGCGTGTTTATTTAAAGAACAATGAAATGTTTCAAAATATTACATTTATAAAATAACAGTATCATGTATTTCTTTAGAAAAAAAGTGTGCTTAATTGTATTTTTAGTCTGCATTAAATTAAAGTTCATCCTTAAACCTGGCCCTGCAATCTCACGTTCCCAATCCAAACAATCCAATACATAGAACAAAGTCTCAACCTATATATTCTTTGTTTTCCAATAATCTATTATACTTGGATGGATGTGTGTCACAATACAGAATAAATTATTTGTCGCTACTTCTGTTTCGTTGCCACTTTAATGTGCACTTGACTGTGCTTCTTATTACATTTGATTGCCCTTTTTCTAAGTCAAATTTAAGTTTTACTTTTTTTTAAAGTAAAAAAGCTGTTCTTTTTTTACTTCATTCTTTAATAATCTTCTGTCATACTGTAAAGAAGTTCACTTATTTTAATGTGCTGGCTAACATACTAAATCACATGCAAATTATTTTATAATTTTAAATCAACATTGCTTTAAAGTATATATTTTAGCTACTAAAGTTCCACTTCAATATGAATATGCAATTTTATTTTATATTAAAAACAATATATTTAAAAACATGACTTAAAGGTTTCAATAGAAATTATGTTAATGTACATTTTTTGCTATATTTTATACCAAAATATATCCATAAATTGTATTTGTATCCTTTAACCAGGTTTAAGGATACAAATACAACTACAACTTTTGCCTAGGTAAACTCCCAATTTGCTGCTTATTAATAATTAGTAAGGTAGTTGTTAAGTTTAGATATTGGGTAGGAATAAGGATGTAGTAGAATATGGTCATGCAGAATATGTGCTTTTATAAATACTAATAAACAGCCAATATGTTAATAATAGGCACGATAACAAGCAACTAGTTCATAATGAGAATTGGACCCTATACTAAAGTGTTACTGAAGTAATTCTAACATTAAGTAGGTCAAAAAAGCTCTTTAAGTTCAACTAATTGCATTTAATATACGTACAATTTAACTTTTTAATTTTAATTTAGATGCAAAAACCGTACAATTAAATTACATTTCACTATATTTTTATAGTAAATACTCTTTTTAAAATCATTCTAAAGTGTTCTTTTTTAATTAGAGTTCAAATAAAAATCCATATTTAACTCTGTTACACACATCCAAACTCATTTACATATTACCCGAACATTTTTCTTTGGTTCTGTCAGTTTAGATAAACTTCAGACAATTGAACTGTATGTTTCCAAGAATGGCCTTTTGACCTGTTTGAAGTGAATTTGACTGTTTAATAGCAAATACTTTAGTACTTATTTCTTTAGACATGTGTAGTCCAATCGGATGTTCATATTTTCATAGACCTTGTTTGTACACATAGTGTACATTCATACACCATGTGATTGACTTTCTTTCAGTGTCACCTGCTGTGCTTCTGGATGATATTGAGGCAGCGGAGGCAGAGGGTAATGATGACCGCATTGAGGGAGTGCTCTGTGGGGCTGTCAAACAACTGAAGATGAACCGAGCCAAGCCTGACATGACGCTCTACCTCAGCCTCATGTTTCTCGCCAAAATCAAGCCCAATGTATTTGCCACAGAGGGTGTGATAGAGGTAGACAGAAACACCTGTGCTGTAATACATGAATTCACTGTTGCTGCTGATGATGTAGCTTATTAGGTTGAATGTCTTTGTTCAGGCTCTCTGCAGTTTGCTCCGCCGTGATGCCTCAATCAACTTTAAAGCCAAGGGGAACAACCTGGTATCTGTGCTGGCCTGTAACCTATTGATGGCTGCCTATGAGGAGGATGAAAACTGGCCTGAGATATTTGTCAAAGTAAGTGGTCAAGCTGTCCAGCTTTCTGATCTCACAGTAATCATGATACTGATGCGTAGTCATTGTGGTGTTTCCCAGGTCTACATTGAGGACTCTCTCGGTGAGCGTATCTGGGTGGACAGCTCGCACTGTAAAACTTTTGTTGATAACATCCAGACTGCCTTCACAACCAAGATGCCTCCCAAGAGTATGCTGCTCCAGACGGAGACGGGGCGATCAGGAGGAGACCTCAGTGCAGGTTGGTGGTCCAAGACTACTCTCAGACTCGGACAGAAATGTATGTGTTTGCAAAATATAGAAGAATTGACACAAAATACGGTATTTTAGGGAACAGCCCTCATCCTTCCACTCCAGATGAGGATGAAGGTCAGACCGAGCTTTTAATCGCTGAGGAGAAATTGAGTCCAGAGGATGATGGACAGTTCATGCCCAGGTAGGGAAGTACATATATTCAAGAAGATGTGCCAGTCTCTAAGTATATTAAATAATTAATTATTGCATACAATTAATTATTACATTTTAAAACTTGAAGTAATATTTCATAAAATGAGAAATGCTCACATGCTTTATTGAATTGTTTTTACTTCATGTGATAATAATATATTTACACCATTCAAATGTCTGGTGTCACAGTACACACACATATATTAAATAAACAAAAACTTTTAATTTTGGATGTGATTAATCATTGACAGCACTAATTTATAGATAATGTCTTAAGTAATCTATTAGATTTTGCTGTGTTGTTGAGAATAGTAAAATGTCTCCGGCTTCAGGTACGACGAGCTGGCTGAAAGTGTGGAGGAGTACGTCTTGGATGTTTTAAGGGACCAGCTGAACCGTCGCCAGCCCATGGATAACGTGTCCAGGAACCTTCTGCGCCTTCTCACGGCCACCTGTGGTTATACAGAGATCCGCCTGATGGCCGTGCAGAGACTCGAGATGTGGTTACAGAATCCTAAGGTACAAAACTTTTGACAAAAGAGAGGAAGCGTCATTGTCTGAAAGTATGAAACCACATACCTAAAGGTTTGTTTTTGTTTGGTGATTTTCCAGCTGACTCGGCCAGCACAGGATCTTCTGATGTCTTTGTGCATGAACTGTAATACACACGGCTCAGACGACATGGAGGTCATCTCGAACCTCATCAAGATCCGCCTTAAACCTAAAGTTCTCCTCAACCACTACATGCTGTGTGTCAGGTCAGCATTGCACCCTCAGACCTGAAGTCTTAGTTTATACTCTGCATAATTGTAAGTCAGTATTGTAAAGCCTAAACACTTTTTTAAATGTAATTTTTCCATGTTTCTCATGTTCTGCAGGGAGCTTTTGAATGCTCACCGAGATAACTTGGGCACTATGGTGAAGTTTGTGATCTTTAACGAGCTGTCAAATGCCAGAAATCCCAATAATATGCAAGTGCTCCATACAGTTCTGCAGCATAGCCCAGAGCAGGCACCCAAGGTGACTTTTCAACCAACCTTAATGGCTTCATGCGCTTGAACAAATCACTGTCAGTATTACTAATACTTCTTTCCAAAAGCCCTAAACTCAAGTATCAAACTTTGCTATCTACCATATGTATTATTTACATGAAGACTCAAGAAGTTGAATAACATTTATTTTGTTTCTGTTTCAGTTTCTGGCCATGGTGTTCCAGGACCTGCTGACCAATAAAGACGACTACCTGCGGGCCTCACGCGCCTTGCTCAGGGAAATCATTAAACAGACCAAACATGAGATCAACTTCCAGTCTTTCTGTTTAGGCCTCATGCAGGAGAGGAAAGAGGCCACTTATGTGGACATGGAGTTTAAAGTAAGGGCTATATAGCTGTATTTATTATCTGTAGAAAATATGATTTGATGTTTTGCCTGTACATGTACATGGTTTCCATCTCAGGAGCGTTTTGTCATCCAAGTGACGGATCTCTTGACAGTGTCCATGATGCTGGGCATAACAGCTCAGGTCAAAGAGTCCGGCATTGCCTGGGACAAAGGAGAGAAGAAGAGTAAGATGTTTTTTTCTCTCTCAGTGCATCATATACCCAAAATTCAAAACTCTGTTTATGCTAATGAGGATGCGTATGTATTTCAGGTCTGGAGGGGCTGAGGTCCTTTCAAAACCAGATTGCTGCCATCCAGAGAGATGCTGTGTGGTGGCTGCACTCCGTGGTTCCCACCATCAGTAAAGTGGGATCTAAAGACTATGTGCACTGGTATGAATCAGCTGGATGTAGGACTGGTGTTATTATTCTTAACTAAAACTATTAAACATGGTCAGTAAATATTCTAAAGCTTAAATAGTATAAAATACAAATGAAAAACATGTATATGAAACATTTATACCAAAATAGATGGAAAACATACATGAACACTATTGGACTAATTTAAATAGAACATATGTATCATAATCTATAATTTAAAGTGATATATTGCACCAAAAATATAATTTATTTGATATTTCCTGATAATTTAACACTCTTGTTGGACCCTTAAAATGAATCTAGCACTTTCTGGCTGCTTGTAAGACTGTAAATGCCTGTACAAATAGCAGATTGTTATTTCACTGATTGTTTCGTTATGTTTCAACAGTCTACACAAAGTGCTTTTTACAGAGCAGCCTGAGACATATTACAAATGGGACAACTGGCCACCTGAGAGTGACAGAAAGTAAGATGCCAATCTCTGCTTAAACAGCTTACAGATATAATGTTTTTAGTACATTCATTTATTAGATGCTAAAGCATCTCTCTTGTTTGCTAGTTTCTTTCTTCGGCTGTGCTCAGAGGTTCCTCTACTGGAGGACACGCTGATGCGCATCTTGGTGATCGGTCTCTCTCGTGATCTGCCCCTGGGCCCAGCTGATGCCATGGAGCTGGCCGATCACCTGGTGAAGAGAGCTGCAGGAGTTCAGTCTGATGGTAAGATAGCGCTCCTGGTTAGACACATATTTTAATGATTAGAAATAGTATTGTCATAAGACACAGTACTTCGGTACCAAGTCGGTACAAAAAAAATGAATATGTCACGTTACTTTTAAGGTACCGAGGACCCGGTCAACCCGGTTCTTGACGCATAAGGCCGTATGATTTCCGCGACGTAGAAAACACGGACGTAATCGCAGAAGCTAATTTAAAAACGGAATTTACAGTTTAACATGGACTGTCATGATATTTTTTACAGTTTTGGATGAATTAATCAAAAGCAGATCATTACACTTAAATCAAATTGCGATATGAACCAGTATCTGTAAATATTAATTTAATTAATTTAGGGTGAACCTTGTTTACTGTTTTCCATACTTTTATTACTTGTGTAAAAACTTGAAAACAATATTAAATAAGCATAAAGAATGGTATTGATTTTTGTACATTTTATTTAATTTGACCTTATTAGTAAAAAAAGTGTTTTTTTTTATAGCATGTTTCTGTGTTTTGCTTTGGTACCGAAATTGGTTCCGAGAACCGTAGGTTTTCACTGGTATCGGTACCTAATAAATAAATGTTGGTACCGTGACACTTATTAAAAAGAGCTCAGAATTTTTTAGAAGTGATCTGTTTTTAAAACTGGTTGTGTGGTGATGTTTGTCTTCTCACATTATGAACTGTAGACTTGGAAGTGTTGCGAGTCGAGAGGATCCAACTCATTGATGCTGTGCTGAACCTGTGCACTTACCATCACCCAGAGAACATCCAGCTGCCTGCAGGGTATGGCCTTTACCTTTCACCGAGTTTATTCCCTGCTGTTACACTTCTGTTTTATAATGAAGTGATCCATCAGCTTTTATATTGCCAAATAATTACTGGGTGTCATGGTCTATTTGCTTCGAAAGCTTAAGCTACATTGTGGTCTGTCCACTCCTGGCATCCAGTCCTCTTATTTGTGGGCTGTATATTCCTCAGAGAGGTGAACTTCTTTATTAAATGTTCCGTTTCAGCTATCAACCTCCAAATCTGGCCATATCAACTCTTTACTGGAAGGCCTGGCTCCTGCTGCTTGTGGTCGCAGCATTCAACCCACAGAAAATTGGTGAGGCCAGATATGCAATACTTGCATTTCATAATAACATCTCATTAGAATCCCATTATATAGCTGTCGCTGATGGTTTTAGGTTTGGCAGCGTGGGATGGTTACCCCACTCTGAAAATGCTCATGGAGATGGTTATGACAAAGTAAGTGTTCTGCGTATTGTGTTGAAATGTGGTTTTATGGATATATCAGCTCCTGACACTTTCTTTTGCTCTCTTCTCAGTAACTACTCCTACCCTCCATGCACGGTTGCCGATGAGGAGACCAAAACTGAGATGATCAACCGAGAGCTGCAGATCTCTCAGAAGGAGAGGCAGGAGATCCTGGCCTTTGAGAGCCACCTGGCAGCCGCCTCCACCAAACAGGCCATAACAGAGAACAACAGCCTCCTGCTGTCCCAGCTCACCAGCCTGGACCCCAAGTATGACTTCATGTTTGTGACTGTAGTGAAAATCCAGCATTTACATCTAAGCAGTGTGACTTGCAATCAGGATGGAAAAAAATCGATGCATCGTGATTCTCTCTCCAACGTTTCTGGATTGATTCTGAGAATAGTTTTTAACCAGATGTGCAATGACGCTGAGTTTGCTTTAGAAACACCCGTATTCTGCTTGCTTCCAATTCCTCACACACACACACCACTCAAATCTTCCGTAAAATAATCTTTCATAAAGCTCGGAAAGGTTGAAGCGAATTACAAGGACATTCACGGGCTTCATTGAACAGGATGCGCTGTGTTTGATGTTACACGTGAAGTGTGCGGTCTCGCCCGTCTGTATTTTCCTTACAAATGCTCTACGAAGTCATCATTTATGTGGTTTGGAATGCAGTGGACTGATATATTTAAAATATGAACCTCACTAACAGAAGGCTGCTTTCAATTTCATATGCTGACGCGCTTTGTTTGTGTAGACTGCACTCGCATGCGGCTGTGTGCGACTCCGTGTAAGTGGTTTAATGTACTTGCGTCTCAAAATGGTTTTATGACGCAAAACGAATACAAACACAGCCAGTTATGTCTTAAGGGATTAAACGGACAGGACAAACCACATTACTTCTTATATTTCAAAAGAGATTTGTGCGTGAATGCAGCTTAATAGATCTCCCGCTGTCTATGATGTCATAGTAAAAAAACAACAGTAAAGATGAAGAAAAATCAGATCATCATAAATACTGAAAGCACTCTTTGTTTGTTGTTTATGTTTATATGCTCCTCTTTATTATTTGCTACTTGTATGTTTTGAAGTTATATTAGTTTAAAATTCTTAACATACGACTGTTTTAATTATATTTTTAAATTTGTAATTATTTAAAAAAATACTTAATTACTTATGTAAGGATATGTAAATTTAAGTCAGTAAACTAATGAATTAATAAGGGGTGGAAAAAGTAGATCAAGAATGGTTCTGGAATCGGATCGTGACTCCCAGAATCGGATCGGATCGTGAGGTGACTAAAGATTCCCACCCCTACTTGCAATAGAGGAGCAAAGCCATTAGTCAAAGAACCAACAATATTTGTCATATTCAATGGCAGGTTTTTTAGACAACTATGTAACTAGATTATGATGTTTATTAAGATATACTGACCCAGTCTTTTATTCTGTGCTCAGGGGCCCGCCTCGTAAGCCACCGCCTAATGTCTTCGATCAAGTAAAGAGTCTGAACCAGTCTCTGCGTCTGGGCCATCTTCTCTGCCGCAGCCGCAACCCTGACTTCCTACTCAATATTATCCAGAGACAAGTACACGCTCTCTCTCATATACTAGCAAAGCTGTTCTTTATGAAGAGCCATGTTTAAGGGACTTTCTAAATGTCTAATTGTTCCCCCATCCAGGCCTCTTCTCAGTCAATGCCGTGGCTGGCAGATCTCGTACAGTCCAGTGAAGGGTCCTTGGATGTGCTGCCCGTTCAGTGCCTCTGTGAATTCCTCCTCCACGATGCAGCTGATGACTCCACCTCTGTTGATGATGAGGATGAAGGAGAGAGCAAAGAGCAGCGAGCGAAGAAAAGACAGGTAAAGCTCAGCATTGACTGCACATTGGTGTTGTCTTTTTTCACCTGAAGTCATCTTGTAATGTTAGTCAAAGAATATTAAACCAAAGTTTAGTTTTACACAACCATTTTTTCAATCCTTACTGTAGTAATTTACACGTTGATTTGTTAGTGTGGTCCAAAATGCAAAATATATACAAATATGATAAATTAAAAATACATGTATTAATATAAAATGAAGATAAATAATAGATAAATTACAAGTACACTGCTGTTCAAGAGTTTGGGTTCAGTAATATCAAATACTTTTATTGCAGCAAGGATGCATTAAATTGAGTGTCAGTGAAGACATTTATAATGTTACAAAACTAATATGACAAACTTTCTGTTTATCAAAGAATCCTGAAAAAAAATAATTACAGTTTTCAACATTGTTAATAATAATAAATGTTTCTTGAGCAGCAAATCAGTACATTAGAATGGTTTCTGAAGGATCATGTGACACGGAAGACTGGAGTAATGATGTTGAAAATTAGGGCTGTGCAATTAATCGCATGTGATTCTGACGAGATGCGCATGAGAATCACATGCTATTGATTGCACAGTCCTACTGAAAAATCAGTTTTACCATTACAGGAATAAATTACCTTTTTAAATGTAAAAAAAATAATATTCATTGTAATAATATTTCACAATATTGCTGTTTTTTTTTTTTTTCTCCTCGTCTTTCCCTGTCAGAGGCAACAGAAACAGCGGCAGCTTCTTGGGCGGCTCCAGGACCTACTTCTGGGTCCTAAGGCTGATGAACAGACCACATGTGAAGTCTTGGACTACTTCCTCCGGCGTCTCAGTTCTTCTCAGGTGGCCTCTAGAGTACTGGCCATGAAGGTGCGCAGTTAATTAACCATCTACCGGTGCTTGATTCATTTAGATAGTTTAATAAGATGCTTGTTGTGATGTGTGTATCAGGGTTTGTCTCTGGTGCTGACTGAGGGAGCATTAAAAGATGGAGAGGAGAGGGATCATCTCATGGATGAGGACTCCAGAGATGCAGAGTTACTGCCAGGCTACCAGTGGCTCCTTCAGGACCTCCCCAAACTACCTTTGTTTGATAGTGTAAGAGGCTTGACGTCCAGCGCCTTACAGCAGGTCAGTCCACCATGTACAAGATTATTAATATCTGTTACTTGCTCAGCTTATTGTGTTTGTGTGGTTTTCCATTTCAGGCCATTCACATGGAGACTGATCCTCAGACCATCAGCGCATACATGATTTACCTTTCCCAGCATGCACCAGTGGAGGAGCAGTCACGCCACAATGACCTGGCCTTGGTTAGTCTAAATCTACAGCTTTTGCTTTGTCTGAAATAAGCTCTAGTCTAACCTTTTTTCTCTCCTGCCTTGTGTTTGCTGTCTTCCCAGGACGTAGCTCGTCTGATAGTGGAACGCTCCACTATAATGAACTGCCTCTTTTCCAAGCACTCCTGCAGGCCCGAGTCTGATGCTGTTCTTTCCGCTCTTTTCTCCATCTTCTCCACCTATATCCGTCGTATGAGGAAGACAAAAGAGGGAGAGGACCTCTATAGCTGGGTACTAAAGAATAAACAACTGAACTGGAAATTCAAATTTTGTAATTACTGCTTGTGCTCATGAATAAAGACCACATTTTTAATCTCACAGTCGGAGTCTCAGGATCAAGTGTTCCTGCGGTGGACCACAGGAGAAACGGCCACCATGCACATCCTAGTGGTCCATGCAATGGTCATCCTGCTCACACTGGGACCTCCCAAAGGTGAGTATCTCCTCTGTTGTTGTGTTGGGTGGTTAATTGCCTGTAATAACAGCCACTGTGTTTATACATTTTTTTTAGGGGAAGGTGAGTTCTACGCACTGCTGGATATCTGGTTTCCTGATAAAAAGCCCCTTCCCACTGCATTCCTGGTTGACACATCTGAGGAAGCCCTTCTATTGCCCGATTGGCTGAAGTTAAGAATGATCCGATCTGAAGTCTCCCGATTGGTCGATGCAGGTATTAATAACTTGTACTTAGAAATAAGGATTTTAGAAATCAATACCAGAATTGACTATGGTTTTGATTAAAAAAAAATGGAACTTTTGGCACTCGCTTCCATGTAACAGATTTTGTAGCAACTGTTTAAAAGTTTGGTGTCTGTAAGAAGCGTCATGTGCTCACCAAATCTGCATTTATTTGTCAAGTCTTCAATGTCACGTGATCTTTCAGAAATCTTTCTAAAATGCTGATTTACTGCTCAAAAACATTTGTTATCAATGTTGAAAGCATTTATTTGAAAACTTTTGTAACATTATAAATGTCTTTACCGTCATTATTATTTGAATGTGTCCTTGCTGAATACAAGTATTAATTTTTTTGTAAAAAAGCTTAGTAACTTTAGTCTAGTTGAGCTGATGTGTTTTTGTTTTGTTTTTTGTTCTTTGGTCTTTCGCAGCCCTACAGGATCTGGAGTCCCAGCAGCTTCTGTTGTTCGTCCAGTCCTTCGGGATCCCTGTCTCCAGCATGAGTAAACTGCTACAATATCTGGACCAGTCCGTGTCCCATGATCCTCAAACACTGGAGCAGAACATCATGGACAAGAGTGAGGATCTTTCATTTGGTATACTCTGTTCTAACAGGATTCCGTGTGTGTAAAGTAATACTAACTTCATGGATGTTTCTACCTGTTAGACTACATGGCTCATCTAGTGGAGGTCCAGCATGAGAGAGGAGCCACAGGTGGACACACGTTTCACAGTTTACTCAGTGCTTCACTTCCTCCACACAAAGGTCAGGATCTAATGCCCTACACCAGGGGTTCTGTCAGCACTGATTAATGGTGCTGTTTTACTCCGTTTGAGTTGCATAGGGTGATTAAATTCTGTTCGAATGAGTCCTTTGCTGATCTGGTGTGTTACAGATAGCTCAGAGGTGAGCAGGGCTAAGGTTACCGTTGAATCACCCCATGGCTCTGTGATGATGAGAGCAGTGAGTCAGGTGCCCGTGATCGGCCCAGAGGATGATCTCGCTGGTATTCTACTACAGGTGCAACTTCTCACTTTGATATGCTTATGGTGCTTTATTAGAGGGGTTCTTTCTCCTGGCAAGGTTTAATTCTTTAATGGTTTTATTAATAATATCACATCTTGTCAGAGCTGTAGCACAGCAGTTGTTCTTCTGATATGGGAAGCCTATGAAGTTTGTTCTAATCACTCTCTACTAAACCTGGTAATGCTGTAATTTAATACACCGTAATGCATATTTTTGGATTGTGATTAAAGCTGTGTGAAACTAGTGAGAAACACTAAATCAGATTTAAAGGAATAGTTCAACCAAAAATAAAAAATTCTGTCATTTGGTTACTCTTGTGTCATTCCAAATCAATAAAACTTTCCTTCATCTTTGAAACACACATGAATATATTATAATGAAACCTAAAAGATTTTTATCCCAAAATTTGCTGCTTCAAAAAGTTCATAAATATATTGTAAAAGTAATTAATATTAAAAGAGTGGTATAATCCATTATTTATATGTAATCTGTTTATTCATATGCAAATATTGATTAGTGCACATACATAGAAGAACACAGTAAGCTAAGCAGGGTTGAGCTGGTCAGTACCTGGATGGGAGACCTCCTGGGAAAACTAGGTTGCTGTTGAAAGAGGTGTTAGTGAGACCAGCAGGAGCTGCTGACCCTGTGGTCTGTGTGGGTCCTAACGCCCCAGTATAGTGACGGGGACACTATACTATCAAAAAGCACCGTCTTTCGGATGAGACGTTAAACCGAGGTCCTGACTCTCTTTGGTCATTAAAAATCCCATGGCACTTCTCGTAAAGAGCAGGGGTGTAACCCCGGTGTCCTGGCCAAATTCCCTCCACTGGCCGTTGTCAATCATAGCCTCCTAATAATCCCCATCCACTTGATTGGCTCTATGACTCTCTCTCCCCTCCACCTGTAGCTGGTGTGTGGTGAGCGCACTGGCGCTGTTGTGATGTGGCAGCTGTAAAATAATTAAACGAAGCTATTATTTCAGCTCCGGGAATTAATTTATTAAAGATTCAATATTGCTTTGATTAAAGTAATATTAATATTTAACTTATGATTATACCGTGTTAACGACTCGTCCAGCGACCATTAACATCAGCATATCTTTATCAATCTCGCTTCTATTGCCTCGTGGCCACGATAACAATAAAACGAGATTAATAAATCTCTCAAATTTTGAGCGAGGTAACGTTTTCTTTTATGGCAATAAGGTTGAAATACTTGATTCTTTATAAAATGAAACATGGTTTATTTACAATACTAATATTATAACATACATGATCTAAACTATTAAAACACAAACATGCACACATCCATACATACAAGGGTTTTGCGAGTCACCTCAGAAAGTTAAAATAGCCCTCTTAACTATTTTAAAACATAAACCAACAGGAAAGATCACAAACAAATGACTATGCTTTGTTACTGCGTTCAGATCGATTTACCAGTTCAGTTAGAAATAGAGACTCTGTTTGAAATACTTGCTTTATGTTGATTAAGCAGGCTGTGTCTTTGTCTCGTTTCCACGTGTGTTTCCATGTGTGTTTCCACGTGTTTCTTCGATCCTTTGTTCCGTTCCAACGTGTTGCTCTGGGAATCTCCGCTGCGCGCTGCTGTTGCGTGATGTCACGGGGAAGCCGTGTTGGAGCACGGAGGCTGTTTGATGCTGGTTCTGCGATGTTACGGCTTTTACAAAGTCCTGGATTCGCCTAGATAGTTTGTCTCAGCCGATGTTAAGGCGAGAGGTCCGCGCCCAGCTTCCGGATCGTCCGTGCAGCAAGTTGAGGCGCAAAGATCAGAGCGAAGCAAGAAGAGAGCGAAGAGCAGTGGCACCTCATTTTTAAACGATCCGATTTGGACCCGCCCACAGGCGGTTGTTCGAATCAAAGTGTCTGTGTGGGGCGGAGCCCCGCCTCGCACGGTTTCTGTGGCCATGTTTACGTCACCTGATATTTAATTCGTCCCATGAAAGATATCCTTACAGACCTTTATATGTGCCGTAATCATACATTATGATGCTACAGTTTAACAGTCATCTATACCACTTATTTATTTATAGACTAAACACTCCGTATGGCAAACCAAGTATATATATATATATATATATATATATTAGTGGTGGGCCGTTATCGGCGTTAACGTGCTGCGTTAACGCGAGACTCTTATCGGGCGATAAAAAAAATATCGCCGTTAATCTATTCTCAAAGTTGGGTTGGGAGCTGGGTCTATACTACGCAAGCTATGATGACTTTCACCCTGATATTTTAGCGCGGATGTATACCTAGCCGAATTGCACTGTAGGGGGCGAGAACGAGTCTTCGAACTAGAGGCTCGCAGTCCGTGATGGACAGATTGTTAACGGCTGGTCTATGTGGTAATACAATCGGGCAGGACATCCAAACGCTCACCTATCATTCATCAACCTCAAATATGGCTTTTCATCTGAAAGATGTATGTAGTAGCAACTTTACATGGCCGCTCAATATGATGTTAACCTAGAGAAATGTGCGCTATTGAAGTGTTTGTGTGGAAGTGCGTTTGCTGCAGGACAGGCTCCGGTGCGCTCACTTGCTCTTAAAATCTCCGTCATTCTTGGTCATACAGATAAAAGTAGCCTAATGCATCTTTCGAATCTGTAAAGACTCTACGTTTATTTGTGTGCACTCAGAATAACAACGAAACGTTGCGCTTTTAAGCAAACAGGATGCGCTTTAGGTCTCATGTGAACTTGAGCGAGAAACTCCGTCTTTGAAAAATATATCTATAGAGAGTGAAATGTCTAAAAAATAGAAGACGTGTGTGTTAGCATGGATGATTTACATGAAATTTAATCTGTGCAACACTGTGCATAAGATGGCTTTCAGTTCAATATAATAACAAAAAACGACATTTTGGGTTTTTATTCAACTAATAAGGTGGGCACGCTGTGATCTGTACTATATTTTTACTGTAATTGACAGTTATCGGCAAAAAAAAAAAAAAGGGTGGGAGTGGGAGGGAATGGGAGTCATTCTTCCGGGAGTGGAACGGGATTTTCCTCCAGTTTTTCCGTGGGATTGGGACGGGAAGAGATTAAAGTTTGTGATGCATTTTGGAAACAGGAGATGAGCCCCTGGTCTAATGCGCCACCTGGCTTGAGAAACCCGTTCTCAAAGACTTACTTTTAGTCATTATTTGGGTAGCACACATATTCTGAATGCCTTCGGCAGAATTCAAATGAGCCATTTTAATCTAGATTAATTCCAAAATTAATCTAGATTAAAAAAATTAATCTATGCCCACCACTAATATATATATATATATATATATATATATATATATATATATATATATAAGCTACACCGTTTAAGGCACAGATTTAAAATAATTCCACATTTCCTAAATAATTCACGTTTACATCAAGCATATGAAAGGCAGAGTACGACATTAATATCCATATGTTTCTTGTGTAGATGGTTTTAATATTCAAGGAATAAATGTCTTGGGGCAACAAAGGAACCACATGTGGACTGGCTCTCCTTTGTCTTTTGACGAAAAGCGTGTGATTTGCGGTGATGAGGAGGGGGGAGGGGCTTTAGATCCGGACAGAGAGTTACTTTAGTTGTTTGGTATTTATGACATGGTACATGAAAGTAACCAAACTCCCCAAAGGTGTGCTGTTCTTCCATTATCTTTAATGATTTTATTAGATTTATTAGATTTAAAGTTTATTAGATTTGTAAATTATTGCATTCCTTTTTTATTCACAATTTGTACAGTGTCCCAACTTTTTTGGAATCGGGTTTGTACAAGAAAAAATATCATTGGTTTGTCATGTTCCAGGAATATTTTACACTGATAAGCTGTAATAAACCACTGAAACTCCAAAACACCTTTGTGTAGCAAGATTGTGTTCCAAATGGTCACACCCCTTCATTTTTTTATTTTCCTTGAAGTATAATGGGCCGTTAAATCTCTTTTATTTTCACGACTCTTCAAAGCGTCACTGACTGATGCTGACGAATCTTTGTTTCAGAGTTTGCAATTATGTAGACAACCCTCTTCACTAATTAAACTCTAGTGATGAATGAGTTAATGTAAATAAAATAATACATACAAAATTATAATTAATAACAATTACAAATAAATTAAATTATTAATAGTACATTAAAATAAATAATTTAGTTTTTGCTGGATTCTCTTTTCTCCATGTAGCTCTTCCCTCTGAAAGTGGATCCTCGCTGGCCTCCGCCTCCGGTCCGGCCAATGTCATTAGCTCTGCAGCAGACCCTGGCCCAGGAGGTGCTGCGGGCACGACAGGGTCACATCCAGCAGGGTGGTGCCGCCGGGCGTCTCCTACAAGCCTTAGCAGCCCTTCTAAACTCTGCCCATGCTGGAGCCCTGGTCATGGCAATGCACCACAGCCATACGATCTCCTGCCCTCTACTGCGCCAACTCCATCTTTACCAGGCACATAACCTACTCCTACCTATGTACTCACTATCGACACTGGTGCTTCCTTTTGCTTGCTCACTCGCTCTAATTCCCCTTTTCTCCTCTAGCAGGTTGGTGTCTCAAGATGTTGGCTTCTCGTCACTTTTCTTCAACGCCGTTGTGCAGATGTTGACGTGGTTGGAAAACTCAGCGGTAGAGACAGGGCCACTCCACAGCCTCCTGAAATCTCTAGCAGCTCAGTACTCTCACAAACATCGCATCACAGATGGTGAGTGTCTCCTAATCCTGAATCTTAGCCGTGCAGGTCAAGTTTGCAAGTATATGTTCAAGCTTACAGCACAGAACTATCAGAATCAGCAGTTAATAGAACAGTTTTAGTCCTAGCATGCTCGGCAGGTGTGTTGATTGTGTCCTGTGTCATCAGTTCGTACTGGATTTCTGCACTTGGCTGAAGCTCTGGCGTACAGACGGGACTCTGAAGTGGCAGTGAGGGGCATTATTGCCTCTCTGAGAGCTGGAGAAAAATGCAACGCTGAACCTGAACTCATACGAAAAGGTATTTACAGCATTACTCGAGAAACTGAGATTATTGTATTTTTCAAACATACTGTACATTTTGGAAAACCATCCTCCCTAGTCAAAAAAGAGCATTTATTAAATGAACAAACTTAAACTTCACATGAATGCATGAACGCGTGTCTGCCCACATTTCCACGTCAATGATGCATTTTCGGTGTTCTTAAGCTGAGCCTTCTCAGTCATGAGATAATATAATACGTTTATTTTCCTAAATATACAAAGATCTAGTGAGAACTTAATGAAAGAGTTTAACAAACTTTGTGCTGTTTCTGGCTGTGTGTAGCACCTGCTGCTCTGCAACTAATATATACAATCAAAAAGTTGAGATGAAACAGAACTAGCAACAGATCTTTTCTTCTGTATTGTGATATACACAATTGAGACATCTAACACGATTGAGAAGTCTGATGTTTTTTGCAAGATTGAGTTATGATGTTTTGATAGAGAAGCCAAGGTCACAAAAAAGTAAAAATACAACATGCATGATTTTTTTCACAATAAGATCAATAACAGACAATAGAAGGTACATTTTCATTTAATGTTGACTTTAAGCATTAACACAACTTTTTTTTCTAACCTCAAAAATTGCTTTATATGTCAAAGATGTTTATTCAGTGGAAGTAGGATAGAATAGATTCTTTTCCTACATTTTCAAAAAACTATCAATAAGACTAAATGTGGGAAAGTTCAACAAACCGTGTACTGTTCTTGTCTGTGTGTAGCACCTGCAACTCTGCATTTAAAAAACATTGTCCCTTAAGCAGTCACACAATGTTCAAATGTCAGCCTTTATCATCTTTATCACAAATTCCAAAACTGCCAGTCAGCTGCCCAGTTACATTGCTTACACAAGAAGTATGAAATAGGTCTAAAGAACTAGAGAGGGGTGTACGATAAATGGTTATAAGAATCTAAATCATGGCCGTTTGTGGCTCAGAAAACTCTAACATTTCAAGTGGACATCAGGGGGGAAAATAAAATAAAATATTATGATAAAACCCTTCAAATGTTTTGTGTGGCCTACATTACACAACACTTATCTGTGTGTGATGTTATTCACTTTAATTATAGCTCCTATAGGAACCACGTGGGGTGTACTCTTACAACAATGTATGCATTGGAAGAATATTTTTGAACTGGTGAGATGTTTGTGGCAAACGTAAGACCAACAGGCGAGGAGGGAAGTGTAACTCCGCTCTCCAGAGGCAGTTAAGCTCTGTGTGTTGGTGTTGGAGTTGTTGCCAGCATTAGTCAGTCTCTCCGGAGGGCAGTGTTTGACTCATGCACCAGCATCACCGCCGCTGTCCTTAATGTGTTTCTCTTCATGATTTTAACATTCTGCTGTGAAGCTCACCAAAACATTAAACAACCTCACACGCACAGAGCCACACATTCACTCCACGGCTTGTTTACGTCCAGCGGCGGCTTCTATGACAAGGGTTGACTTACATCTTTATTAAAGTTAGTGTGGTGGGGCTGGAGGCCTAGCAGACAGGATTATTTATTCCGATGTGGTATTGGCTTCGATAGTTTGTTCTTCATTTTTTGGACCTGTGTGTGTTTCTCAAGAGTGAAGGCATTATAACACAAACCCTGTGTGCTTTAGTGTTGCAGGGCCTCATGGAGGTGAAGTCTCCGTATCTAGAGGAGCTGCTGTCCCTGCTTATGACCATCGGTACAGAGACCGGAACCACAGCTAACACAGCGGGTCCAGTTGCCATGGTGATCTCTCTGCTGCTTCAGGAAACAGAGGAGCGAGGGGTGAAAATAGAGGTTGATTCCAAAATGTAAGAGCGCAATGAGTCACACGCTGCCTCATCACAGATTTCCTTTCTGTGTGCTGGTGATACTGTTTCTAGGTGGGGAAGGAACACACAGTAAAATTGGTTTACACTTGTTTGATCCTTGTCGTATGGTTAAAGTTACCATAGCAAGACACTGATTAAATGCACATCATAGCACAGCTGTTTTTAATTTCGATAATAATAATAATATTTCTTGAGCAGCAAATCAGCCTATTATAATTTTTACAGGAATAAATGACATTCAGAAATATATTCAAATAGAAAACTATTTAATAACGTTTTTTATTAAATAATAATATTTTGCAATGTTACCGTTTTGACTGAATTTTGTGAAATAAATGAAGCCTTGGTGAGCATAAGAGACGTCTTTCAGAAAATCCTACTGACTCCAAACATTTGAACAGTGGTGTACAGCATGTGCCACTGTTTTAATTAGTGTGTTATTTATTTGCTGGAAACCCTGTGTGTTTTCGTGGTTGATGATGGGTGTGTGTGTTTTTCTTGACAGCACTGAGTCAAAGAAGCCTGGCTCGTGTTCAGGGCTGTTGGTTGACTGGCTGGAGTTGCTTGACCCTGAGGTGACCTCTGTTTGCTCAGATCTTCAGCAGAAGCTGCTTTTTGCTCAAAACAAGGTAAAATAGTTTCTCCTAGCTGATCATCATGAGGTTGTGGCTCCGGGTTTGTGTGAGGGTGCCACAACACATCAAATAAATCAGAAAATAAGAAGCGCACCATTAATATTCCCCATTTTTGTTTTCTTAAACATAGCGTACAGGCTAATTCAATTACATTGAACATATGGCACAAGTAGTTTATTCATTCATTCCTATGTACATTTAACTCTCGTCCCTTTTCCAATATTCAAGCTTCAAAACAAATGTTCTGAAAATGGGAGAAATATTTCTGAAAGGATTTAATTACATTTTTATGCAATTATTTTGTTGTTGTCTGTCTCAGGCTAAAAGTGGCGTGAGTGTGGCCCCCTCCTACAGGCCGTACCTGTTGGCCCTCCTCACACACCAGTCCAACTGGAGCACCTTACATCAGTGCATCAGCTCTGTGCTCAACAAACACAGAGACCAGAGGTCACTGGCTCCTCTCTTTATTAAACACATTCATCTCTTTCTGTTCTCACATCTCCAGTGTGTGTGTAACTCTGTTTCATCTGATCTTCAGACTGGACCCAACCTCAGCACTAGACTTCCTGTGGGCCTGCAGTCACATCCCCCGCATTTGGCAGGGGCGAGATCAGAAAACCCCTCAGGTCTGATCACAATTAAACATAACATCACTATTTTTTAATGCATTTACAAAACAACACCTATTCAGCATCTTGGCTAGATTGAATTTTCTTATTTAACATGCAAATAATTTAGGTTCCCACAGTCTTGAATATAGTTTATCCGGTAACATTTTACTTGAAGGGGTGTGCATAAGACTGACATGACACCTTCATAATCATGACATGACACGTCATGAATGTGAAGGCTTTATGCATGTTTATGACTGTCATTAAGTGTCATTCGCTTAGTTATGTAATTTTTAATCCAAAGATGACATTATTTGACCTAACCCTACCCTTACCCCTAACCCTAGCCCATAACAAAGACATTTCAAACAATATCATCTTTTCATTAAAAATTACATAACTGAGGGAATGAGACTTAATGACAGTTGTCATAAACATGCATAAAAAAAACTTTGATGTCATAATTATGTCAGTCTTATGCACACCCCTTCAAGTAAAGTGTAACGGTTTATCCTTATAATATTTTATCGGCTAGAAGTTGCTTTTGCGAATGCAGTTCTTAGAAATAGACTTAGAAACTTATGTCATGGAAAAATTTGTAGAAATGAATTAGTTAAAGGTGTGAGAACCCTACAGATGTACTTCACATGTGGAAGTCTTAAAGCTACAGTAGCCTAAACAGTCTGGTTTTATTTAAAGGACCAACAAGAGAGTAGACAATAGTAATTTCAAGCTAAGTTGACTGCTGTAAGAATACAGTAATTTTATTAGAGATCAGGCCCCTTTATAACTAGTTATATTGTTAACCAGACACAAGCACAATTTGTAGTGGTCCAAAACTCCAATGTTTAGACATGAATTGTATGTTTTTGTAAGTATATATTGGCCGTAAGTGTAGAAGATGGGGTTTTGTGTGTCTCTGCAGAAGCGCACTGAGCAGTTTGTGTTGAAGCTGTCTTCTGAGGAGCTGATAAGCCTGGTGGACCTCATCCTGTCTGAGTCAGAGCTGAGCTGCCGTGACTCAGCCCCCTCCAAGAGCGCTTTGGACCAGGTCTCCTGTTCTCTTCTCCAGTCACGCTTGCCCCTCCTGCACAGCTGTCTCCACTCAGACCTGGACAATGTCAAGAAAGTCTCAGAGTACCTCATCAGCTGTGTTAAGAAGTGGGGAGACAGGTACATTTTTGAGTTTGTACATGACAAAAAATAATAATAATATCTAAATTAAATAATTTTAAGAATATCTCTCAAAGTACTCTATGCACAGGATTTATTTTCATAACATGGCTAGTGAGCGGTCACTTTCGTTAACATTGTTTAATAGTCAAAGTCGTGGTCTAGCAGTTAGTGCAGATGCTTTAGACACGTTGCATCTTGGTTCTCATAGGGGCTTTACATGCATAAACTGCTTTACATGTAGACTTTGATTTGTAGATGTTTTTAGCCTTAAGTGTTTAAGTTTAAGTGTAACAATTTATTAGAACACATGAGAAAGTCGGCACATTTACACTTATGACTAAAACAATTATAATGAAAGTAATTAAGATTTACTTCAATATGACATCCACACAAAGATTGGGATGAGTAAGATTTGTTTGGTTTTTAAAGTCTCTAATGCTCATCAAGGCTGCATATACTTGATCAAAATACAGTCAAATTTTGGAAGACTAATACAATTTAAAATAGTAGGTTTCTGTTTTAATATACTATAGAGTATAATTTAATCCTGTGGTGGCAAGGTTGAATGTTCAGCATCATTACTCCAGTGTTCAGTGTCACATGATCCTTCACAAATCATTCTAATATCCTGATTTATTATCAATGTTGAAACTGTTGTGCTGCCTAATATCTTTCGGAACCTGTGATACTTTTTTCAGGATTCTTAGGTGGCATTTTAGTTTGAATCAGAATTTAAACCTAAAACTTTAACTTACCTAAAACTACCAGTATTCTCTTGCTGCCTTGAAAGCTCTGCTGTTTCCTTCATGAAGTACAATTTCTGTGCTGTTCAATATGTGGAAAAAGTGAATGCAAAAGCCCCCATAAAACAGCAAGGACAACCGTGTCAGACAGAGGTCTGGGTTTGTACCATGTTGCAAACACTCTCCACCATTACAAAGCAAAAGCACTGAACTTCCTCCTCTAAGGCCCCCTTAAAGAGGCTGATAAATGTACGTGATACCATGCCATTCCTTTGCTTACAGCAGAAATGCTCTACATCAGGCACAATAGCAGGAGGAGCAGTAATTAGTTCTTGTGGAGTGAAATGAGAAGCGGCTGAATTCGTTGAGCGCTGTGATCTTCTTCGAGAGCTCAGTGTAGTATAATGAATGCACGAGGATTAAGGCTCCGGCTCTTCCTTTGGCTTCTGTTGTGAGTCGCAGCTCAGACTGGGGCTGTCAGAGAGATCAGACCGAGGCTCTTTGTGGTGGCAGCCCCCCTTCCTTTCATGAATTTGCCTTTGGTTATTAAACCCCCTTAATGAGGGGGAAAAAACTTTGGACAAGGTCAGACAAAAAAATGACTCTCAGAAATAGGATATTTCTAAGTCGAGTTAAGCTGTCTTATGGTCGAGAATGGGCTCGGGTAATGCTGGCATGTAAAGCGCGTGTTTGGTGGGATAAACGGTCGTGTGTTTGTTTGGCATTCTCTCTGTATCTGTTGCTTGTGAGCACAACAGCGGATTAGCAAGCATAAACCACAATTAAGCAACAAAGTTGTTGGTAAGAAGGCCTTCGGTTGATTGGACAAGTAGACAAGACCGCGTGTTCTTCTGCTGGTAATATAGTCTGTTATTGATACTGGCTGGTTTTTATGTTAATCTCTCGCTTTAATCTTCATAGTCTTTCTGGGTAGTTGACTAAATACTTTTGGAGAGTCGACTTTTAATAAAACGATTTTACATAATATTTTACTTTTTCTTGAATTAATAATTATAATTCGTTTTTTAAATGGCTCAAAATATGTCATATTCATTATTTAAATCGCTCAAAATATGTAATATTGTCTTTCCGTTACATGCTATTTATTCTGAGCCTAAAAGTATTATTATACACAGCATTTTGTGTATTTCTAAAATAAAAAATTTGCTAGTAAGTAAATAAATATTATTGTTAGTTCTTTAATAAATAATTGCAATAATCGTTAAAATACATTATTCTTATTGTATGTCTTATGTATTTAATGTTTAGGCCATTAATAATTATTAATATACAATAATAGGAAGGTTTCCTGCTACGTGACATTTTCTCTGTCTGAGAGGATTTAAACAGCATTTTTCAGATTTAATTAAGAAATATTATATTAATTAAACGTTATTTTCGGATAGTGTCATTTAAAAAGTTATTTAAAGAAATGTCAAGTTAAGTCAAACATTAACAATATTATTATATTTTTAACAAAAAATATAATGATAGCAATTAATAATGTAATATTTTTGTTATATATTATAATATAATATCTATTCTAAATATTGTATAGCTTAATAGTGTATAATGGTATAGTGTTTCACAATTTTATGTTTTCATGTTTATTGACTTTTAAAAATGTATTTGTCATACCACAGGAACGTTTAGTAGTGTGTGAGGGCAAAATGGACTACAAATGGTGAAAAATAGGAAAGAAATAGTAACTGGTCACAAGACCTGACTTATTCATGCAAATCTGAACCAAAACTCTTGATGATAAAAGCAAGAAATCATGGTTATGTATCAATTACTCTTCATTGTACTTGACATATTACTCATGCAGCCTCTCCTGTAACCATCTGCTATATAACTTAGTCACAGCTATGTGTGTTAGTGCTTTTTGGCCTGTTTAAGTGGCCCAATTTATTTACTGTGTTCATATGTGTGTTTTGTCCAGTATAATGAGTAAGCGGTGTCAGACGCTGCTGCTGCAGATCTACCTGCACTTCCCAGAGGTCATTCAACACATCTGCCTGCCAGACGCCACCCTGAGCGGTGAGGGGGCCGCAGACGGCAGCACCTGCAAGGTAACCGCTGCAGTTCACAACACGTCAGGCCTTCCTGTTAACATCACCTGAAAGATTAATGCTGTTTGTTGTCTGTGGGTATATGTGCATGTTCAGCTGGATGTTCTCGTGCATCGTCTCATCACTTTGCTAGCTGACACAGGACACTCCAAATCAGCTGAGAACCGCGCCTCTGATGCCAGTCTGGCCTGCAGGAAACTGGCCGTATCACACCCTGTGCTTCTACTCAGGTTTTATTCAGTTTAAGAATCAGTTATACTAGTCCAGATGCAGGTGCTTTGTGAGTTGATAAGCTAATAATTAATTCAATAATAAAATTACTATAAATAAATCAAAATAATCAAATGTTTAAATGTATTCCCTATTGCAAATTTACTTTATTCTTTTATTGCATTAATAATTTGTATGTAATATATTTGTTAGTCCTTCTAAAATGGATCTCTGACATAATCATTGCCTGGATCTCACTGCATCGAATATATAAACAATCAAAATATAACATTTATTAATACAAAAAACATCCCAACCTCAGAGAACAATGAAAATGCAAATGTGTTGTTAAGTTATTGAAATATTAATTTAAAACCTGTCCATTTCACCATTTGATTTAATGACATTTCAGTGGTAAATAATAGTTCTAATTTTGTTTTTATTTTTATCCACCAACATTTAATTGGTACATGAAAAGTATCATATTATTGATTAATCTTATTTTTATTTTATTTTTAAGTGGAGAAAAGTTGTACATTTTAAAGAATAAAATTGGAAAACATTAAATATTTTAATAGTAATAAAATAATTAAATATTTGGGGTTGACAAGATATTAATATTTTTACTCTAATTATATGATGTGCCAATTATCAGTTTGGGTTTGAGCAATTACTCGCTAAAAGATCGTTTAATGTCATTGTTTTAATGAGAGTAGCATTAGTAGCTTTAGAAATAAATATTTTGATTCAACATAGAATTTATTACACTGAACTTTAAAGGCTGCAATGTGGCCATAATGTTTTCAGAAGCTGCATCTGAAATTAGTTTAAATATGTAAAAAATTATATTAAATGTGCATTAAGTACTATATTTATAAACAAAAATGTTAATTAACTTTTTTATTTCATAATTATTTCATTACGACATGTATTAATTTTCGTGTTGTCTGAGAGTGTATGTGCTGAATGCATAATAGAGCTGTTTTTGTGTGTGTGTTTCCAGACACCTGCCCATGATCGCTGCGCTCCTGCACGGTCGCATCCACCTGAACCTGCGGGAGATCCGGCAGCAGAACCATCTGACCTTCTTCAGCGATGTTCTGGCTGTCCTGGAGCTGCTGCAGCCGCTGGTTTTCCACTCGGACCACCAGAGGGCACTGCAGGACTGTCTGCTGTCCTTCATCAAAGTACTACAGGTAGAAAGCGTAGACCAAATCTAGTACACACAAGGTTTAGTACATAGTGACATTAATCATTGTTGATGATAAAGATGTCGCAGACCTCTCACAGTTGCTTATCTGCTAAATTAATATTTGTGTTTGATATGATATGATGTAACTGTACTGTTGGGAACATTTTTTCAGCATTTTCATGTAATGTTCTTACAGAATTTCAAGAGATCATCCCGTATGCCCATCATAAACAAATTTGTGCAGTTTATCCAAAAGTACATAACCCATGATGCAGCATCTGCTGTGCCTTTCCTTCAGAAACACTCAGATGTGCTACAGTAAGACCTTTTTTTTGCTTGCATCACTCATTTCGGCATTATCAAATACCCTCAGTGCTGCATTTACTTTGTGTAAGTTATTTAGTTTTGTGTGAATCGTTCCCTGTGTTTTCTCAATCTCAGGGGACTATCCACTGAGAATCCGGACCTGGTGCAGCTCAAGTCTTTGCTCGCTGGACTGACTCTGCCTGTGAAGTTTGGTTCCTCTGAGAGCGCTGCTGAGGACAGAGACGGTAGGAGCTCCAACACCTCGCCTCAGAAGAGACAGAGTTACATGTGAGATGCTCGTCTCTCACTCTTTGTATTTCAGCTGAGGATTCGTCCTCCGGCGGCTCCCTCCCTCTGGTCAACATCTCATCTTCCATGCCGCTGACTGCGGCTGACATGACTAAATGCCTGAAGAAGATCTCCAAAGGAGAAGCAATTGAGGGTGAGAGAAAGAAGACTGCTTCCTAAAATACTGTTCTTGAAATAGGCCCACATTAAATCATGTTCTTCATATGTTCTAAAGAATTCTTAGATAAGAAGGCACAAAATAATTGTAATTAAAATTATGCTGAAATAATTTTTTTTGTCAAAATTACATTAAAAAGGAATCAATAATAAACCCAAAGTGTAGGGGATTGTAAATTGTGCATTTGAATTATTCAAGTTATACAATTACTTTTTGTTCTTATTATTATTTATTTTAAAATACATTTCATTAGTAAAAGTATTAATATTGATATCAATTGTATTATTAAGGTTTTAGTATATTATAATATGTATTGTTGTTATTATTATTATTACAACATCAACATGTGTTATAAATATATAGTGTATTTTATGCAAAGTATAAATGTAACATTTAAATAGCATTGGAAATAAAATATTAAAATATTTCTTTAATTCAATGATATGCATTATATATTCAATTATACACATTATTCAAATATGTATTCTTTTTTATTAATTATTATAATTATAACTTCAACATTACATGCTATTAATATTATTATTATGATTTATTATACCTTAAATCAATTAATGTCAAAGATATTATATTCATTTTTGGTTCAACTTTATTTTAAGGTATCCTTGTTACAGTGTAATTATATGTAAGTATTGATTAATATTAAGTAACTGCATGCACTCACTATAGGGTTAGTTGCATTTAATTCTGCAACATTTACTGTAATTACTACAGTAACTACATGTAGCAAGGGCAGTAAAATAGTTAAATTTGTATATAATGTGATGTAATATATATATATTTATTTTTTGGTTCTAGATGTGTTTGAGGGGTTGACTGAAGTGGATGAGAAATCCAAAAGAAATCCAGAAATCATTCAGTATTTTGTTGTAAGTACATTTCACAATCCACACAAGATTGCACAATTGAAAGAAATTAGCTAGATTTTACAAGTACAACCAACTTGTCATGTATTATCAGAATGATCTTCAGAGGTTGATGAGTTCCCCTGAAGAAGTGTGCCGCAACATGGCGTTCAGTCTGGCCCTGCGGTGCATCCAGAACATCCCCAGGTGAGGTGCCTGCAGGCAAGTATGTTGTGTTTATTAAATCAAAATGTCATGTACAAATACACTCACCGTTATCTTTACTACCTCTAGTATGGCTGCTGAATTCCTGCCAACCTTCATGTACTGTCTGGGCAGCGGGAACTTTGATGTAGTGCAGACGGCCTTGAGAAACTTGCCTGAATATGTGCTGCTCTGTCAAGGTATACAAACCGATGATGACATTATTAGAAGAAACCATGATAATTATTTTTGCTTGCTGCTGTTGTATAAATTAATTGAATTAAATTAAATGTGCAATTTCAAAAAAATTTAAAGGTTTAGTTCACCCAAAAATGAAAATGATGTCATTGATTACTCACCCTCATGTCGTTCCAAACCCGTAAACACCTTCATCTTTAGAACAAAAATGAAGATATTTTTGATGAAATCCGAGAGTTTCTGACCTTGCAAAGACAGCAACACAACTGACACGTTCAAGACCCAGAAAGGTAGTAAGTACATCATTAAAATAGTCTTATTTTCCCGCTGGGCACATCTGAAAGCACTGGAAGCGCTCACTTTTGCCATTTATTACGCAGCATTTTTTATTGTCTTAATTTTGGACAATAATTTAATCAGCTTATTAATTCCCATTAATAACCGCTCACACAAGAACCAGACAAATTGCAAATTGTCGGTCACGAGATTCTTACCAAATGTCGAACATGATGGGGTTTTTTTTATATGTGCCTCAAAAAATGTGTATCTCAATAGCTTGACGAATGGAAGGTCAATATTCTGGAAAAAAAAGTATAGACATGACAAAATTCTGATTAATGCAGGCATATGCCAGCTGTTTTATTCAGTTATCTAACCATCATCTGAATAATGGCTTAATCTGCTTATGGCAGCCGCGGTAATGCATTGACAAGTCACTTGCACGATCAGATCTGGTAGCTTCATAAGATTAAGGTTGAACCGCTGATGTCACACTGACTATTTTAACAAGGTCCTTACTGCCTTTCTGGGTCTTGAACGTTTCAGTTGTGTTGCTGTCTATGCAGGGTCAGAAAGCTCTCGGATTGAATTTGTGTTACGAAGATGAATAAAGGTCTTTTGGAATGACTTGAGTGAGAGTAATTGATGACAGGATTTTGGGGTGAATTAATACTTTAAGATAATCTGACACAATCTGTAAAATGCTGCTGATTACCACAAAATGTTGACTCTTCCCTCAGTAGGAAGTGGAAATTCTGGAAATCTAAGAGGCATTTTGAAAGGTTTTAAGCAGAAATGTGTATAAAGTATGTGTTGTGTGTGTGTGTGTGGGTGTGTGTGGTAATGGAAAGCATGCCACAGATTTTGTTACTAGTGCTTAAAGATTGTATTTGACTTTATTGATTTTTAAGTAATTATATCTGTTTTATTTTTCCCAGAACATGCTGATATTCTTCTCCATAAGGCATTTTTAGTGGGCATCTACGGTCAGATTGACACCAGCTCCATGATCGCAGAATCCATGAAGGTCTTGCGCATGGAGGCAACGACATAGATGTCCATTTCCAACATGTTGGTACACAGAGTTTCACTTTGACTCAGAAGTGTCATGCACTGTTGCTGTTCAGATCTGTATTCAGATACAGCATTTGATATTTACATTTCTTGACGTTATTCCTCAAATACTGAATAGCATTTTATGTTTCCAGTGATTCTTGTGTCTGCTGGGAGTGAAGCCTGTCATAAATGTTTTTGACTACTGCTTTGAATAATAAAACAATGAGTTGTAGAAATGCTCCTAACTTGTTTTTAGTTTTGTTTTACTTCATTTCTCTTTTTTTAACACTTCAAGGTTGGTATTGTTTGTAAAATAACTCTTTCTTTAGGAGGATAGGGGAAGGCTGTGATCTTTTTCCTTTGCATGATTGCAAATGAGTAAGCATGATCTTTTCGCCCCCCTTTTCTTCACGTTGTATCCCTTACAGATACACAGTGAATGCTGTGATGGAAGTCTATTTGCCATGAAAGTGCAAGTTGTTCTTGTCCAATGTCACTGATCTCATCTGTATGGAGACGAGAAGGGAGAACAGCGCGCCAGCATGCCGGTCTCAGCCTCGGTTAAATTAACCGTAGCGGTAATTGTTCAATCACACACACCAAAGATCCCTGTGTGAAGAGTGCATGAGGGCTGAGAGCGAGTGTCTGGTTACACTGGGGTCTGAGGAAGCGGGTTATCTGTGTTTTGTAGAGGGTGATCGGTGGACATGCCCGCACTGGCGGCTGGAGGACTGACAGCTTCTCAGCAAGCGCGGCGATGTCCGCCTGATGAAAGGAGCTTCTTCCTGTCTTCAGTTGCATGCTCTGTGCTCTGCTTTTAACATGTCATAAGTGGAATTTGGGAATCTTCATCTCGTGTTTTGAACTCTGCCAGACATCTTTCACAAATAGGGAGAAAGGTGTGTTCATTTACTGATAAATTATTGACTCATGAGTGCAGCACGTACAGGCTGATTATTGTTATTATTAAGGGAAATAAATATAAACATCGATGTTATAGCACAAGTGAAAATCAGTAAAATAGTGAAAAGGTGGCATTATATATAAATTGCTCAAATAGTACATAATGCATTTGAAAAATTCAAAGATGACAGGCACGATGTAAATGCAGTAAAATAGGTACTTCTGATACAGTCGATTCATCTGAATTATATAATAGCTTATTTTTCTTATTGAAGGGATGTCTTAATAATAACAGACTATGAATTCAGATTTAATGATTTGTGTCAATTGCTCAAAAACTTTATGAAAAAGGGTATTTGAAATGTACACTGCTGTTCTAATATTTGGGCTCAATGAGATTTAGAAAAATACGTTTTGTGTCAGAAGTCTCCTATGGTCACCGATGCTCCATGTATTTAATCAAAAATAGTAAAAACAGTAATATTGTGAAATATATCAAAAAAAAGTGTTTTATATTCAAATATATTTTAGACTATGATTTTAATTCAACAAAATGTATTTAAAATGTTAAACATAAATTATAAATGTCACTTTTGATAAATTGTATGTGTCCTTTCTGAATAACAGTATTCATTTCTTAAAAAAAGAAAAGAAAGAAAATCTTACTGACACTAATCTTATCATCATTAGTGTGTTTTTCATGACATTATTAAATCGTTAAAATATTAAATTAAATAATA
Organism: Oxygymnocypris stewartii; assembly: GCA_003573665.1. Taxonomy (NCBI): domain Eukaryota; kingdom Metazoa; phylum Chordata; class Actinopteri; order Cypriniformes; family Cyprinidae; genus Oxygymnocypris; species Oxygymnocypris stewartii. The sequence goes on along the minus strand of QVTF01006561.1, from coordinate 1,273,187 downwards.
CAAATGCCAATAATGTTTTGCTGGCCGCTTTCTGCCACTTTCTATTTTTACAATATAAATCATGAAATAGTTCCCAAAGATTTCCCATAAACAAACTGGCGTAACCTTTTATTTAACAAAATACACACAGATCACTATTATCCGATGATCAACTTCATTTTTTATATTCTTTTATGTGGTATATAACAAACTCATTTTACAGAGAAAAAGGTTTTTTAGGCTACACTTTTTTGTCTGTGTTAATTGCAAACCTTATTTAAAACAAACAAAAGAAGTTGATAATCAGCATTTTGTGAAGGATAAGCACATCCTTTAACTGATACTTAAAAAAGGATTGAACATACTATTTATTTTACCCTAATCATACAAAATATATGATTAGCCTCCTTTGAGTTATTGTCAATGAAGATTGCTGCCATCCATCTTAACCTCCACATGCTATGATAAATGAGACAAGAAAACACCCTCCTTGGCAGTTCATTTGTTCAAATGCGTGAAACAAACTTTTTTGATAACAGTGATTTGTGCATAAAGAGTAGATGTCATAATCGCCTTTTCAAGTGTTATGACTACTTTAGCTAATTTCCTTGGAGATGCTGTAGTCATTTGTCTTGTGTTGGATGTGCTTGATCAGTCTTAATTGCGGCAGTAAGGTGTCACACAACACAGGTTTCTTTAGTGGAGTTTCATCGGCTCAGATTCCCAGGCAGGTTCTCATAGGCTGGCTCGCGCTGGGGCGGAACGGAGATGAGTGACATCATGGGTGGGGTTTGAGTGAGGAGTGAGTGTGATGAGCCACTGACACATCGATAACCATGAGGCATGCCCTTGCTGCTCCGTGAAACAGCTGCACTGCTCTGTTGTCTTTATAATTATCTGTTCCTGTAGCAGTTAGGCTTGAATGGGGCAAGCAATGCCAAACACTTGGGTTTGGTTGACACATTGTGGAACAATTGTGTAGAAATTATGTTGAAACTATTTTCTCTCAGAATTTGAATGTAAATTAAATTATTTACAAAGATATGGCAAGTAACATTTAACTAAATGTGAAATTCTAAAGTACAAAGACTGAATTAAACTTTTCTTGTATAACACACTCCCATAATCTTCATTTACAATTTTTATTTTTACAGTGTTTACATAGAATACACTATGAGCTATTTTGAATGAAGGTTATTTCTGGAGAATTTCATACAATGAAAATCCAGTTGGTCTGATTTGTGAGGCTTGGTCTGAAGATGAGAAAGGCCCATTTTTATGAAGATTAGGTACATTTTAGTAGCAGTGAAAAAGCAAGAAAAAATAATAATTGACATTCTACAAAAATAGGAATCAGGAATATTTGTAGATGTGAAGCCTGAGTTTAAACCATGTTTTTAGCCGTTTTTAGGATTAAAAACATAGGATATTGGAAAACACATTAATCAACATTGAATGTTTATCATACAGTTTTCTATATTTAATTGTGCTCATTCACCTAACTTTTGTACATTTCGATTACCTTTCACATGATCTAACACTCATTTTTTTTAATGCAAAATAGTATAGTTTAATATTTGATTTGAATAGTTGTAATATTTTAGTATTTAATATATCGGTTATCGGCCATAACATGACATCAGTATATTGCACGAAGCAAAATGTTTATATTGCCAATCCAGTATTTATTTTCTCTTGTACATTCAATACATAGGAGCAAAAGACAAAGATGCAATCCTCAGATCCTTGCTGTTACATGTTGATGTTTTACTCTTGAACGGTTTGTTAATAGAAGTTGTATATTTTTGACAAGTGTTGTCTTAAGACCTTCTCTCCCAAGCGTGATGCAGATCTATTGAATATTGCATAATGAAAATAAGAAAACCAAGAGATACAACAGCAGGCTATGCGTCTTCTGTGATGAATATGACACAAAATGCATTTGAAAATGTGTGTATTTCACTGAATTAGACCACAAACTCACTTCACTTTCTAACTTCACCCAGTTCAGTGTCCAGATATGTTTTACGGGCAACTGCACCAAATTCCCAAACTTTTATTGTTAACCGTTTTGAACTGTGATTAATTACCCTGATCATTTTCATAAGGCTAGCAACTATCCACAAGTACCAGCAGGTGACCACAGATAAATGGAAAGAGCCACAGTGAAGCACTGCTTATGTCTCACCTTTGGGAGGGACGGAGATGTGCCGCTACCTGCCTGCGCACACCTGTCCGCTCTGTTCCTCAACAGCTCCTTCTCTTAGATCATCTCCTCTTCCTCCACGCATGAGTTGTGCCTGGCTAGCGTGGACTGGCTCTCGCCTCCCTTTTCCCTTGCGCTTTGAAGTGTAAAGTGTGATTGCTTTTGGATCGCAGCCGCTCTCCTTGAAGGTTTTGACATGAAAAGCAGCCTGGGCTCTCAGGTTTATCCCACTGCCAGTGATCCAGGACTAAAGCAATCAGCTCTCTGCCTGAGAGATACAATTACCAGAGAGATACTAAAGATGACTGAAATATCACTTTTGTTGAGAACTGCAAGATTTGTGTTTGAATAGGGAAGATTACATTTTGGTTGGCATAATAACCACCAGACCATGAAGCCATGTAATGATTATTGACCAGAAGCCTGACTGTTATCTGTAAATGATGTTTTAATGAAAGGAAATGTTGTAAGTTTAGTGACTCATATAAGGGATCTTCATTTTCACTCGCACTTGTAAGAGTGCAACAACTGTTTTGTCTGAAAATGAAGGCATTTTCCCATGACTCATGGAGGGTCATCCATCATGTTTAGTGTTTCAGGTGTTGTGTATTCTTAAGTGTCACTCCAGTGTGTATTAATGTTATTATGCATTGTTCCTAGAGCCTGTGCTGGCATATCCTCAGGAGAATTTGATCGCTTCAGAGCTGATATCAGAGACTGTGGAATGACTTGAGGATGTTTTATACATTTTTTTAAGTACATGTATGTATTTATTCTTTTTTACGACTGCATTGCTTAGTTTATCTCAAAATACTCTCAAAAACAGTAATATTGTGAAAGATTTTTACAATTTGAACTTTTACATTTTTAAACACAATTACAATTTTTAAGAAAATGAGTTTTTGTTATTATAGTTTAAAATGTAATTTATTCCTGTGATAGTAAAGCTGAATTTTCAGCATTATTTCTTCAGTCTTCAGAGTCACATGATCCTTCATGAATCAATCTAATTTGCTGATCACAATTTTTTTTTCAATTATTAAAGTTTAAAATAGGTGAAGATGGAATTGTGTAACTGCAATAAAGTGTTTCCTCTGAACAAAATTTCAAGAACAGAATTAATTTGAAATTTGATACATATTTTGTAACATAAATTAAATTTTAAATCAATTCAATGCATCCTTACCTAATACAAATTAACATTTTTAAAAAGAAATAAAAGAAAAGAGAGAAAAAGAAAAACAGTATGTACATATTAATTATTAATTAATTATTAACTTAAGTATAATAATTTTTTACAATATCAAATTAACATGGTTGCCACCTTCAAAGTAAAATCTGGGTCCTGAAGGAAAACCAGATGAAAGCCATGTTTATATTCTCTTGATTTTAGGGATAATGTGCAGATAAACGAATATGGCCAGTTTTGGTGTTTTCTTTGGAGTTACCTTTCTTTCTCTGCATTCAGCGGTCACATATTAATGCAAGAATCATTTCCTGTTGCTGCAAAGGCAATTAACCCCTCAAAATTATGATCAGCATCAGAAATATCTCAATCAAGAGAACTTATGCCACACTAAGAACATTTGAAATGGGAAATTGCATCGTAAATTAAGCCTATCAAATAGTATTCTCTGTTTATTATTTGATGATGTTGGACGACCCATTTAGGGAGTCTATTTCCCATTTTATATTTCATTGATTTACTTTAATCAGGATACTGTATTAAAACTACTGGAATTAGCAGCTTCACACCCAGTGGAGTTTTCACGCTCTTGTCTTGATTCCTCTCTCTGATTCAAAGACAATTATATTTTGTATGTCTTCACTGAAGCCCAGAAGCACTTTGAGCTGTTGCTGATGCTGTATGTTGTTGTTAAGCCCCTGTGTATTCAAATGACGGCACACAGTCTCAGACAAGTGTGAGCCTTCGAGATCAACACAGGCCTGCAAGATCTGCTGCCATTGTTGCCCTAATGCCTCCTTCAGTTAACTGGAAAAGGCTCTGAAATCTCTTTTTTTTGTCTTCATGTACACTTTTTATGTAGGTCTAGATCTGGACTGACAATTGGAAAGTTGTAGGTTCAAAGCCTGTGATGGGTGATTCATGAACTTCCACCATTGCGCCCTTAGGAACGTAACCCCAGGATGCCCCAAGCTTTGGAGAAAAGTGGTATTTCTATATCTCCAGATGTATTTGAGCCCTGCCAGATTGTGGGTTGAAAAGTATATACAAGCATTCTCTAATAATCACCATTCTGAAAGTATGAGGAAAGCAGGTAGGACTTAGATCCCTCAATGTTTTGACAGCTGTGTGAAGAGTTTTTGTCCTTCACTGCTGTTGTGGCCTTAAAGTCAGTGACTCACTCAGCCAAGATCAGCCCAGCTGTGTACTGTGGATGTCTGGATCTGATCAAAGTTAGCGCGGGATTAGCGGTTAGCGCTGATGCTGGTGACAGCTCTTGAGTCTCTCTGCAGTTTGATCCGATTAGCGGATAGAGGGTGGATGAAATGATTGTGAGGTGAAATGTTCCTGGGAATTAATTCCCACACCTGTGTTTTGTTCTCAGAGAGGTCATGAAAACTCTTCGCTTATCCATCAACAACAGGGACGCAGATGTTCGGAGCATGATGCTCTCTGCTTTCAATATGAATGTCTAAAACAGGAAGAATTTCTGTTATTTCAAGTTATCAATCATGCACTAGCCTCTTTTTTTGTGTGTGTTATTGTGTTACGACCAGTGATTTTGTCTGAGTTAACCCAAATATGATAATTCTGTCATTTTTACTCACCCTCATAGTTTTGCACTTTTGTTCTTCTGTAGGACATTGTATGTTATTCTAGTAATTTGCTGATTATTCTGGAGCTTTCAAGATTCCAAATACACTTAAGTACTTGGAAAGTATCATAAAGCAAGTCAATTTGACTCGTCCACCAAATGTTGAGTCATCTAAAGTCATGTGATTGCTGTCTGTTATGAATAGAGAAACAATTTAGCAATTTCTTTCAACAATTTTTATTTTCAGTGAACTGTTCTTTACTACAGTAAAACTGTATTATTGTGTCAATTGGTTGAACTTAAAGGGATAATTCACCCAAAAATGAAAATGACCCAATGATTTACTCACCCTTAAGCCATCCTAAGTGTATTTGACTTTCTTATTTCAGATGAAAGCAATTGACCTATCGGTAAGCCCCGCCCCCCTTATTTACTGTTGCTTACTTGGACAAAGAAATGGAGTTGTTAACTGTCTTACAATGTCAGTTTCATGTTTTTGACTAATTTTGGACACAGAAGGAGGATACCTTGAAGGACCTATCTGAGAGGTAAGACTCAAACCACTGGATTGCGGTTCCTGAGATGCCCTTTGCCTATTGGGTTGACAGGAGGATCTGGTGGTTAACCGTGTCAAAAGCAGCGGACAGATCCAGCAAGATAAGTATTGAAGAAATGGAATCCGCTCGTGCAAGTCTTAGGGCTTCAATAACTGAGAGCAAGGCAGTCTCGGTTGAATGTCTACTTCTGAAACCAGACTGGCTGCTGTCGAGGAGGTTGTTCTGTGTGAGAAAGGCAGAGACTTGGTTGAACACAACTCGTTCAAGGGTTTTAGAAACAATCTGTTTTAAGGGTGGGTTTCATAAGTAGTGGGGTTATACGAGCCTGTCTAAATTCTAAGGGAAAAACACCATTGTGAAGGGATGTGTTAATGATGTGAGTGAGTTAGGGCTGTGCAATTAATCGCATGCGATTCTCATCTCGCATGCGATTCAGAGCCGTATTTCACTGAGTTCAGCCTGTCAGTGAACTACGGATCTGTGTTTTTACTGCCGCTCCATCTGAAAGCAGGCGATGGCGATTCAGTGCGAATCACGGAACCGGCTTTACTGACGAGATGCACATGAGAATCACATGCAATTAATTGCACAGCCCTAGAGTGAGTGCAGGTACAACTGCAGGAGAAATGACTTGAAGGAGATGAGATGGAATAGGATCAAGCAGACAAGTAGTAGGATGATTTTGGAGACTTCTGAGTGAAGAGACGGCTTTGAATGAGTGTATGTTTGCTCGTAAGATTTGCTTGACAGATTATGGTATGGAAAATTGTGCACTGATTTTAATTTTATTAATGAAGAACGTGGCAAAGTTGTCAGTAGTTAAAGTTGATGAAGGAGGGGGATTAGGAGGACAAAGGAGCGAGGAACATTTTTTAAAGAGCATGCAAGAGTTAGACAAATAGTTTATTCTGTTATGATAGTATGTATCATTTTAGCAGTGGAGACATTAGCAGAGAAGGAAGAGAGGAGTGACTGATACACATTGAGGTCAGTAGGATTTTTGGATTTGCGCCTCACCCTTTTAGCACCCCTGAGCTTAAAACGATGTTCCCGGAGAACATCCAACAGCCAAGGGGCAGAAGGTGTTGTACGGGCTGGCCTGGAAGACAAGGAGCAGACAGTGTCTAAACAAGATGTAAGAGTCAAGCAGAAAGTATCAGTAGCACTGTTGCTGTTTAACTGTTTATATTTTACGACATACTGTGGCTTCTTTATTTGCGACTAGCTAATTTGTGCTGCACTTTATATATTGCGTTGGTCGATATGTAAATGAGATGTTGCATCTGTGTTCTTTAATTTGTGCGTTGTTAGTAAATCACCAGCAGAAATTTCCACGCTCATCAGCACAGTTTTGGAATTGTGCTCTCGCGCTAATTTGCCCTGTTAACTGGCCCAATATGGTCGACCCGATCACAATGAAAACATCCCGGATCAACACTATTCATGTAGTGTACCACAAGTGTAAAATTAAATTACATTTAACTAGAAATGAAGACCTTCGCTTATGTGTTTTTGACCTACATTGTATGTGACGTGAGAACAGTTTGGTATTTAAATTTGTATATTTGCATGGACTCACTAACTTAAGCGTTAGCTAGTTTTAGCCAAAGATACCTTGCTAAAGCACAAGATGATATTAATGTTTTGCTTGAGCAGATGAAAATTTTAACTTAATGAGTGTATGACAACCAGAAAATGAACGTTTTCATCTTCATTGGGATTGGGGTTGAATGCTTAGGGAGATTTTGCTCTGTTTTGTTTGGATTTAGGAAAAGGAATAAAACTAATTCCTTTGCCCATCCTCTCAAGAATCCTGGAATCAGTGTTACAAGTACCCCAGGCACATCGTTTTTCCATTTTAGTAGCATAAACAACATCAAACCGATGAATGCTTCGGGTCTTCCAGTGTTTCTCTATGGCACTGAAACCTAAAGATGTCCGAGTTCCAGTTCGCTTGCAACCGATACTCAACTACCATTGGCTCATCTAATAAAGGTCTTCTGAAGGGAATCAATGTTTTTTTTTATTAAAAATATCCATATTTAAAACTTTATAAACCATAATCTCTAGGTTACGCTAACTGTCATACACTGTAGAAAAAATTTAATCAGTTCCAACTAATTATTATTTAGTAACTAGTTCCACAGATATTTAACGTTCAGTCAATTTCTGATTTCAAAAGTGTTGCCTGGATTGTAATTTTTTTAGTTGTCTCAACCTTTACTGAGTTTTATAGTGCACGTGCACGTATTTTTATTAGTTTAGTCAACATTAGCACAGCTAATTGTTGACTGGATTTGAAAATAACCATTCATTCAATGTTTTTCCAATATATTTGTGTAGACTTAATATAATATGTCCTCTCAACTAAGGCCAAGCAATAAAATGAGCTCAACTTAAATATTTTTGCCCTTCCAACATTTTGTTAATTCGAATTTGTAACAGTGTACTCATTCATGAGATAGTGATGTTCCAGCGGATGATGTAGGATGACGGTGTAGCATAAGCTCCAATGATGAATGTAGACGTGCAGAGGAAAAAGCAAAACAGCACACTGATCGTGAATTAGAAATGAGGATTTATAAAGTAAAATATCGGAGGATTTCATTATAAAACTGGCTTTTCTTTGCTAAACAAAGGAAACTTTGCTTCCTTTGCTCCTATAAACAACACTTGGTTCTCGTGAGACTAGCATGTATTTTCACCGGAGCTTATGCTACGCATCTCGTGAACTCGTGTACGACAGTTAGCAGAAACTAGAGATTATACGTTTTTAATATGGATATTCTTCTTACAAAAATGCATCTATTCACTTCAGAAGGCTTCTATTAACCCCCAGAGCCGTGTGGAGCACTTTGTATGATGAATGGACACACTTTTTGGGGCTTCAAAATCTTGACCACCATTCACTGCCATTATAAAGCTTGGAAGAGACAGGTCATTTTTTATATAATTATGATCATTTTTGTCTGAAAGAAGAAAGTCATATACACAGAGACAATCCTCCCTATACGCAGAATAATGTTTCTCGAGCGCTTTCCGTGAATGTGATTCGAAATGGAGTGAAACGCGGACCAATGCGTTTCATCCATTCTTTCATCCCAGATTTACAGTCTGCAGAGGTCAGTGCTAGTTTCCAAAAGTCAGAGCCAGATAGCAGATTTTGGGCAGTCAGAGTTGACAGAATTCACAGAAAAGTGTGTAATGTATGATGGGCAGAGACTCTGAATGTTTATCTTAATGCTATGAATCCATCAATTTAGAGGATAGCAAACATGTTTGATATTTTATGCCAATTTTAGAACACATTGTTTTTAGAATCCTCATTTGTACACGAGTTTCTTAACGATGCATGTTTCTGTGTGAGTTTGTGAGTTGGTACAGTCTGGTAGTGTGTGATCCTCAGTCATTTAGTTTTTTTAATCTGTAACCATTTCCAAAGTCGGCAAGTGTATGCATAGTGCTTTAAAATACGTTTCAGATGTTCCAGCCGCAGATTTAGATCATCCTGATATGCGAATAAATGAATTAGATGGTCGATTAATTGGGAAATATAATTCATTCATGACATCTCTATTTCTCTCATGAACACTTAAGTCACTCTCATAATAATCACTTTCATAATTCTTTATCAATTTTGGAACTTGACACCCTTCATTTTCATCAACTCTTATTATACAGAAAAGTTAAATTCTATAAATATTTTATTTTGTGCACCACAGAAAAGAAGTCATGAAAAAAGCATGAGAGTGAGTAAAGGACAGAATCAATTGTGGGTGAACTATTTGTTTAACAATGCTCTTGTATCTACATGAAAAGTGCATAATTCTCACTTAGACTTTTCTCAACCTGTTTGATGTGAATAGTGTGGCATTCCTCTCTAAGTACAATTTGGTCTTAGTTGGGAAAGTGATCTGTTTTCAATGACCAATGATCCATGACCCAAAACCATTGTTAGTGAACTCTATCCTTAGCTCAGGACTGAACAATGCACCTTGTTTGGACAGGTGATCTTATTCCTAATGTGAAGAAGGCTTTGAGTGAGATAACAGGCTTAGACGTCTTTTGGAACAAAGGCGTGGGGTTTTAATCTGACAGCAGGATTCCCAGTTGATGCCACGCATTCTCTATTTCAGACGCTTTCGCCAAAGAGAAGCATGTTGATTATGAAAACTCATCAAAGTCTTTCCTGAGGGATTTTTTCATTTAGTCATGTTGTATCTCAAATGGATGTCATACAAACACCCAAATTCTGCAAATGGGCTTGTAAATGAATGTCAATTATGTGGGCCAATTAGTGTGATGTGTTTACTGTGCAAACAGAGACTGTTTGTTTGTGCTCTCTGCAGGATTCAACTAAAGCTCTGTTTGTATTGGGTTTTCTTACTGAACGTTTTTCAGCTGTGAACCTTTGATTCTCCCTTAATGATTTCATATCATCAGTTACATCGCTGTTTTAAGATCTAACCCTTGTACGCCGACAGCAGAGCGAGAGCGACAAACAAGTCTCTCCGGCTGTTATACGTGTCTTTGAAAGAGTTTGCTGATCAGGAATGGTGCTTTTCTCAATTTTCTCACCACACTACAATTCCAAATGTGTGCTTTGTCATATTAATAAGTGAACACAGAAGCTGAAGAGTGCCTGAACTTGTCTATGGAATACTTCAGAATAACAGGTCTTTCCATATACAGTACTCCTCCCCGAATGGAAGTGGTGGGATATTACTCATTTAGAGTAGCCGAGGTGTGGATTAGGTGTCACCGTTGGACGTTTGCTGAAGAGTGATGCTGGAAGAAGCCTCTCTTAAATGAAGCATGGAGTCAATGGTCCCCTATGATTGGGTGATTTCCTTCAAACCCGGCCCTGTTTTACTAGGATTAGTGTTCAAAGGTGAGTCATGTGACTCAGGCAGAGGGTGGAACTCACACCTGACTCAGGTGAGAAAAGTTGTAGTGACTCTGGATCTGCTAAGTAGTTCTCTTGGAGCTGGATCTCTAGTTTGTTCTTCTGTGACACTTCAGTGCCTGAAGAGAGACTGTTCATCACGTACATACGTCTGTTTCTGGAGCTCTTTCTGGACCGTGCTGAACTTGGGCCATGTTTGGCTCTGGGCATTTGGTGTCTCCTCTGTCTTCTGCAGTCTTCCACTCTTCGGCTGCACACTTCTTCCCACCGTTTCCCAGCAGGTTGACCTCACCGCAGATCTTCATCCCCGGGCCTCTGCTCAGCTACGAGCTCCTGCGCCGTTACCTGCAGCCCGAGCCCTGCAAACAGGCTCTGCTATTGGCCGCTCAGTCCACAGGACAACATGCTGAGAATATCGGTGAGCCAATCTTACTTATGACATCTTAACTGCCATCTTTCATTTATTTATTTGGTTTTAATAACATTTTTATTTTCATGTAAAAAAAAACATTGGGGAGCTTTTATCATAAAAAAGAAGTTGAACAGTTCTATTTAATCGTTTATCAAACAATTTTGTCCAAAATGACTTACAAATTAGGGCAACAGAAGCAATTAAATGAACAAATGAACAACAATATTTAAGTGCTGCGACAAGTCCCGGTTAGTCCAATGCAGTGCATGTATTTATTTGTTTGTTTTTGATTGGCCAACAACTCATAACTAACAATCAATTATCAATTAGAGGGCTTAATGAATACTGCGTTGATTTTTTTTAAGTAGATAGAATAGATATAGAGAATAGAGAGAGTTCAATAAATTGTTATTTTTTTATAATAAATAAAAATAAACAAGTACATCGAAAAGACTTTAGAGAGTGTTAGAGGCTCAAGATATATTTTTTTATGAAAGTAAACAAGTAGATCAAATAGAAATAGAATATAGATTGTGTGTTAGAGGGTCATATTTTTATGTAATAAATACAAGAAAACTATTAGATAGAATAGAAAATAATAAAGAGTTCTAGTGTTAGAGGGTTAAGTTTGTTAATAAATAAAAATAAAACAAGTAGATAGAATAGAGTTGGTGTTAGAGGGTCAAGTCATTATTTTTTAAATAAAATAAACCAGTAGATAGAATAGAAATAGGATAGATATTTTGGTGTTAGAGGGTCAAGTTTTGTATAATGAATAAGAGAAAGCAAGTAGATAGAATAGAAATAGAATATAGAAGTAGTGTTGGAGGGTCAAGTGTAGATGGAAGAGATGTGTTCTTAGACTCAGCTGCTCTGATCTTTTATTACCCTGATATTGATTATTTATTATGTCATTTATTGTCACTTATTATAAGAATACTTACTAGAAAAAATTATAAATTAAATATTTATTTTGCGTTGAAATCACTTTATTATGTGTGAAGAAAGAGGATTGCCCATGACAACAATCACTTATACAGTTGAATAACTTCATGTATTCTATAAAGCTGTGTAAATACAACCTTTGAGATAAGAGTGCTCTCTTATATAATGTGTTGTAAAAAGCTTGACTGGTGAGATAGCTCGGGGTGTTGTATATGTATTTAGGTGATTTGCTCTTAATAATACATATGTGTGTAGCGTTCATTAAGAGAGGCCATTTGTGAATCATATTCTCTCATAATTGTCCATCCTCATTTTACAGTATTTAATAGGATTCAAAATGTTTACAAAAGATTGGCTAACAACTCGTAACTAACAATCAATTATCCGGCTCTGCTGAAGAGGGCTTAATGAACGCTGCGCTAATTATCCAATCTAGAGCCATTAGTTCCTTGTCAGCCTCTGGCGATTGTCTAATTGGTGGCTGTGATGTGGCTTCCAGATGAACCCCGGCCAGTGAAGCAGCGGCGAGCTCGGGCCAACTACAGCAGCTGGCAGCTGGAGGAGCTGGAGAAGGCCTTCGAGAGCACCCACTACCCAGACGTCTTCATGAGAGAAGCCCTGGCCCTCAGACTGGACCTCATAGAGGCCAGAGTGCAGGTTGCCATTGCCCTGCTCTTTTTGACTGTTTTGATGCACAGAAAAATATTAATATTTACTAAATATTTCTCTGAACCATTTCTCAGATTTTTTTTTACATATTTAGATATTACATAGTTTGCAGCATTGTTCTTCTTTAAAGTGCTGTTTTGTCCCTAACATTTTCAGTGAGGAAATGCTGTAGTGACATAATAACATCTACAAATAGTATTAATAATAATTTATTTTAGAGTTATAGAATTTTATGTTTTTAACAAAAAAAATATTTGAGCAAATTCTTTTTAAAGAAGCATTTTTCTAATGATTTTCTTAAACTCTGGTTCTCTTAACGAGTCATTTATGTGTATATTTGATAAAATACTACTTAAATAACAAGAGAACTGTACTTGAGAAGCAAAACTGGAAAAAGAACAAAACTATTGAGATTTTCCTCATTTTATTCTGCTAAAAATTCTTAAAATAAGAAAAATGTACTTTACAGGCAAACTGTAAAACGGAATAAATATATTCTCAATGAATTTAAATTTGTTTAATGATTTATATATATATATATATATATAAATGTTCCCATTGAAAAATATTAAAATAATAGAAATCTACTTGAGAAGCAAAACTGAAAATGTGTCATTTGTTAACATTAGATAATGTATTAACTAACATGAACGAACAATGAACACTACATTTATTACACTATTTATTAATCTTTGTTAATGTTAGTTAATTAGTGTTAGTTAGAGTTATTCATTGTTCATGTTAGTTCTCAGTGCATTAACTAATGTTTACAAGCACAACTCATGATTATAATAATGCATTAGTAAAAGCTGAAATTAACATTTACTAAGATGAATAAATGCTGTAGAAGTATTGTTCATTCTTAGTTCGTTAACTAATGTTAGAATAAGAAAAATCTACTTGAGAAGTAAAACTGTAATAAAGAAAAAAATATTTATATTTTCTTAATGAGTTTTGATTTTTCAAATAATTTTTTTAAACAAGTCATTTTCATATTTTTTCCACTAACAATACAATAAAATCTACTTGAAAAGCAAACTGAACAACGAGACCATTATCAATATTAACACTGTGAATATTTGCAGAATTTAAACTAACACACAATAAAAAAACGTTGTTTGTTCCCATAGGTGTGGTTCCAAAACCGCAGGGCTAAAATGCGCAGACAGATGAAGCTCCAGAGCCAGGCAGGAGAGCAGTGCGGCCGGCACAACTGTGATGACAGACAGGTAGATTCGTCCAGCAGAAGCACAGCTCCAGACCTCCACAGCAGCAGCAGCCCAGGCTGGGACAGCAAACACGAGAGAGAAAACCCCACTTGGTCCAAACCGTCTTCATCAGCTATCCACTGCCCCGTTAGCGACATGCATCAGCAACCAACAGATCAGGAGGGGTCAGAGGAGCCCAGTCCAGAGGACTTCCGCTGCTGTAGCATTGCCAAACTGAGGGCGAAGGCCAGAGACTATGAGGCAGAGATCCACAGCACTGTGTCCAAGGCCAGCAGAGAGAGGCAGATGAAGACACAAGTATCTTCCGCAGGCCTGGACAGAGACTGAAACAGATGCAGCCATTATACATTACCTCAGAGTCACACAGGACACATTAAAAATCCCATTCAATTTACTATTTATTATTATGCACAATTACACAAGCAATGAGGTTAAACAATGTGACTAAGAGCAGTGAAACACACATTTCTTCACTCTTAGATTGTCTCAATGTCATGTATTATCTGTGAAACCACTGGACCCTTTTCAAGTTGCTGGGATTCTCAGCAGAAGTCATCGTAGTTGGGGAAAATTCTATAGGGGATGAACAGAAGTGTGTGTGTGTGTGTGTGTGTGTGTGTGTGTGTGTGTGTGTGTGTGTGTGTGTGCGTGTGTGTGTGTGTGTTTGTGCATGTTTATGTGGTTTATGAGGACACAAATTTGTATAATGACATGGGTATGACATAGGTATTACAAGGAGAAGGTGATTTATGAGGACGTTTTCAGTGTCCCCATAATTTAAAATGCTTATAAATCATACAGAGTGCGTTTTTTGGGGGGAAAGTTGAAATGCACCGTCTCCTGTGAGGGCTAAGTTTAGGTGTAGGGTAGGTGTAGGGCAATAGCACATACAGTTTGTACAGTATAAAAACCATTACGCCTATGGAGAGTCCCCGTAAACCATAAAAACCAACGTGTGTGTGTGTGTGTGTGTGTGTGTGTTTGTGTGAGAAAAAAATGCATGAAAAATGCTGTCATTCCCTCAGCAGTTGTGTTAAAAACACCCAGCAGTGTTCATTTTTTATGCAATTTAATGCCAGTGTAATATAACACAACCTATAGGGTAATAAATGTTTTAAAAATGAAAATATAAGAAATATCCGTGTAAACACAACATCTCAGTCTTTGACAGGGTCCATATCAACTTTTCTTTTACTATACAGACAAATGTGAAGTTATATGCATCTATTCTTTTCTTAATGTTTTTTCTTTAAGTATTATAGGTAGATATTTATATACAACCTTTAAAACAAATTGTAAAACTTTATTGAGGTTGCTTGCTTCACTTTATGCCTACAGTGGACATTTACAAAGGTAGTTTTCTCAAGTGTTATTGGACTGACGGCTAGTGAACAAGAGGAGCTAAAAGAGGAAGCTCATGTGATCTCATCGATGGCCAGCTCCTCTATCAGCTATCCTGTTACTCTACGTGAAAACACAGGATGTCTGCAAGCTGCCACAAGCCCTCCAGAAACACAATAGGGACGGCTGAAAAATGACTGCCTTTTCTGACAAATGTGCTTTTTACAGATTGCAATACACTTTACATATGTATTTTTTTCCATTTGTTTTCCATTTTCTGAGTATTTGTTCATATACTGTAATTATTGCATGCTTTTGGAAATCACTTTTTTTATTTCATGTTTCACGTTTAACATTTGCATGTTTTTCAAGAACATTTTCAACCTAAAAGGATCATTCAACCATAAAATGAATAGTCTGTCATCATTTTCCACCATGCTTTTCCAAACCTGTATAACTTGCTTTTTTATTATTTTAAATTTTTTTGTGATACACAGAAGAAGGTATTTTGAAGAATGCTGGCAGATAAGCAGGGTTTGGGTCCCAGTGACTTCCATAGTATGGACATAAAATATGGGACCTGAAACTGTTTGGTTGTTGATACAGAATTTATATTTTTGAGGGGACTGTTTTAATCCACTTCAGATAATCCTAGGAAATGTTTGTTCAGAACTGCCACACTTAAGCACTTGTGAAATGCAGGACGCCGCTGGTATATCTGAAAATATGGACAGAGTACCTGCTTCATGTCAAATGAATGTAAAGTTGTCAGTTAGGTAATTTCTGGTGGGATCAGCAGAAAAGCCAGCTTCATGCAATGTTTGAGTGACCAAAGCTGGTATTAAAGAGCCTGACATTGCATTAGTCTTGATGTCTTTAGTTCTCTGAGTCAGTGTGGAGTAAGAGTGCCCTCCTCTGGGCAACAGAGTCGTCTTGAGTTTAAAGGCATCTTGTTTTGAGATGAAGCAGGTCTGTTTGATCAGAACAGTTTATGAGAATATCATGCATGTGAAATCTGGAAGAGGATTTGATGTGTAACTTGTAGCTCAGATCGTCACAGCTTCATCATTCTCAGGTTTCCGTCTTTCTGAAGTTTGGTGTTAAGCTATAAATAATCCCATTGATTGTGCACCCATCCACAACTTGAGATGCTCACTGTGGGTTACCTGAGTCAAACTTAAAACCTTCAGAGGAGGTAGATCATCTGAAATTACTCCGAAAACAATCTCTCTCTGCCTTGGGACAGCTGAATGGTGGGGATATTTCTGTCTACACTAGGATTATATACATTCAGGACAGCAACACAAGAGACTTTATTTGGGGAAATGAAAGAACTGTTAATTGCGGATATTATGTTTATTAAGTAAAGTTTAGACCATTTAAAGATATATATATATATATATATATATATATATTATCAAAGTAAAACAGGCTGCATTTTAAAGGGGTATTTTATTTTGTTTTTATTTCCCAGTGTTTGTATTTGCCTATGCAAATGAGGTGGACAGTCTGACCTTGTTATGAGGTCATTGTAAACATTCATATTCATGCAACAATAATTTGATTTTTATTTATGCTGATGGTTGTAAACATCGTCTGCAGCCCCCTGTGGTTTCATCATAAACATAGTACTCATTTACACTGCTTGTGTCAAAAATATGGGTCATTCTTGTTATTAAGTACATTATGAACAATGCACTTGAACAAATGAATGTGCCTTTGTTGCAGTTTAAGTATTTATATAAAGCATACACAGGGCTTTTAGATATAATCTGGTCGAGCTGAGGCATTGAAACTGTATTACTCATAGCTTCATTGTTTACTGACAGGATAGAACCTAACAGGACAGAATAAGGAGTTAAGTCATTGCTCAACGAGCGATAGCAAATGTGCTTACATATTGTTAACATGAAATTCATTTAAATACTTTAATTAATTTAACCCTTTTTTATAATATTATGTTTTCTAAAGAATATCTAAAAGGATAGAATGCTGGAGGCAAAATGATTATGCAAACATTTGGAAAATATAAATGAATGCAGTAGTTTTCCACAATGATTTCATAAAGGACAAAACCCTTCATTATCATTGTTAAACACAAAATAAACCCAATAATTCCATCCATCCATCTATCATGCATACCAAGATAGGCATTATGCAAATTATAACAAATTAAAATGTTGATCGATATAGCCTATACTGCAAGTAATATAGAGATGTTGTTCATTTTTCAGCTGCTTTAGCCTAATTCTGATTTTAAGACAAAACAACCATTTCTATCCTTGCTAATTTGATTTTAATATTTTAATCAGTACTCTATGATGTTTCCCACATGATAGGAACTTGAAAATGTACTGCAAAACCAGAATGTTTTTCTAAAATAAGCCTTAATTTCGTCACATTCCACAAGTCTTTTTTTATTAAAGGACATGCTTGCCATATAACATAGATATAATAATGAGCAAAACAGACTCTTTAAATAGAAAGAGAAAAAAGCAATTAGCGTTTAATTATTGATGCTTTGAGGCTCCTCCCCCTTCGTTTCCTCTGTTCTACAGGTGCCGTAGTTGCTCTGCTGAAGTGAACAGCTCATATATCCGCTTCAACACTTCTCACTCTTTCATTGGGACTTCCCGTCGTGTGTCCTCACTCGTTTTCTTCCAAGCGCCGTTATTTCGTCGAACAAACTTCTTTTTTTCCTCTCTGCTATTTGACTCTCTCTGCCGTGCGTTTGGGCAGTAAGTGGGGGCTCTTTTGGAGAGGATGGCGGCTATCAAGGCGCTTCAGCAGTGGTGCAAGAATCAGTCCGAGGGATACAGAGATGTGGCCATCAGCAACATGAGCACCTCTTTCAGAGATGGACTGGCCTTCTGCGCTCTCATCCATAAGTTCAGACCGGACCTCATGTAAGAGTCGTTTATTTCTAAATTGTCACTGATTAGGATACAGAAGTTGTCCACGACTTTTCGAGATTTGTGCAAGGTAACGTTAGTCTACCAATGTCTACCAACATTGTGTAGCTCAAAGATGTTAGTCAAATATTTGTCAAGCATCAAGAGTTTTAAATGGGATATGACATGTTTACACATACACGTAATTCACACAGTCTCTCACTCCCTCTCTCTCCCTCATAAATGAACACTTGAGTTCTGTTTCGGGGATTACGTCTCTTTATATCTGGCAACCCAGTGGTGTTCCTCTGCGGCCAGATGAAACATTTTAAACTGTGTTCTTGTATTCATATTAAGTCTGGTCCACTTCTGCACATGTGCCTCAATATCGATACATGGCCAGTAGGGCTGTAACGATACGCGATATGAAACCGAAATCGCGACACTCAGATCCACGATCCTGTGTCGCGGTGTGATAAGGGAGAATCGCGACACACCCCGTGACTATCTTTCAAATCATGTGACGCCTGCCTGCAAAAGTTGAGCTAGTTGCACACCGATTTTCCCCTCAAGGACATTGCGTGCGTGCTCCTTGCCCAAACAAAAGACGCAAAGATTGTGTGTGTCATCGCAAATAACGAGGTCGCGCCGGTAGTGACGTCATGGGCTGTCGCCGGCCAACGGATGGTGTTTTTACATATGTATCTTCAGACACGAGTCACGCTGAAGGCGTTCCCCCATAGCGACCCCTAGGGGACGCAGTTCGAAGTTCCCATGAAGGGGAACTTGATTGAAGAAGAATTTTCAACATGCTCGAATCATCTCCACAATGGAGTTTAGTTCTGTTTGTTTTTCAACAGTATTTTGTTACAAAGAAAACAGAAGTGTTATAGCTTTGGCTATTTATTTATTTTATATATGACTATTTATATTGTTAATAATTTGCATAGTTAATCTTGTTCTTTGGTGTTCAGTTTATAAAGATTTTTCAAATGTTATTTAATAAAAAATATTGTTTTAAAAATCTTTCTTTTTTTTTCTCCCACCCCCCACGAAAAAATCGTGATACGAACCGAATCGTGGGTCAAAAAATCGTGATACGAACCGAATCGTGGGTTTGGTGTATCGTTACAGCCCTAATGGCCAGCTGTATCGATATACTTGTATCGTCAAATATCTGTGACGATACATCGTCGTATCGAACACAGCACTACTGTCAAGGGTCAGAAAAGTATGAAAAACATAGTCAGAAATACTCCACCTGCCATCAGTGGTTCAATCTGAATTTAATGAATCGACGCTTCATCAAATTCAAACTGAACCACTGATGGCAGGTGGTTTACTATGCAGTCAATGGGACAGTCACACACGCCTCCCAGTTTTCATCTAAACTATCTTAAATTGTGTTCTGAAGACGAACTAATCTTTTACGAGTTTGGAACAACATGGGGGGTGATTTAATGACAATTTTCAATTTGGTGTGGAGTATCCCTTTAACCCAAAATCTTGCCCACAATCTATGAGCATGTTGTCACCTGCCCATACTGTATCCACTATTTATTCATTCTCGGCCTATTAATGTAAAAAAATTATATTGTAGGTTTTGTGACGTTTAAAAACTGTTTTTTATTATTTAGCATCAGCATTGTGTTGTAACACTTCTCAAGGTTTCTATCTGTCTGGTGACTCATGTTCTTGTTTTCTTGCAGAAACTTTGAGTCTCTCTCCAAAGACAATGTGTATTACAACAACCACTTGGTAAGTTATTCTGTTTGGCCTGGCTGACTCATAGCTTGCGTGTTTTGCAGTTAGTTTTAGCTGTATCCTGTGCAGATGTTTGTTTTCTACAGCCCCATGATAATGCACACTATTGTGTTTTTTTTTTTGACAAGTTGGCTGGATGTTGTTTGTATCCCAGCCTTATGTGCTTACGTTGTTTCTTGCATATTGACATGAATAGAGCACTTAAGACTCCCTTCTCACAGCTTGTGAAATGCATGTGATCTAATATTTACAGAGTTCTTAAATGGAGACTTGTTGCTCAGTAAAAGAGCTTATTTATGGGTCAAGTCTTCCAGCCATAGCTGCACAAATATATATTTTAGTTTCTGCAAACATTACCTTGCAGTGAAACATCTAAAGTTGCAAGCTTGTACTCCGTGAACTTGGTTAAGAGGGAAGACTATTGTCCTAAACATCCAATAAAATTTTTCAGAGCTCAGTTTACTTTTTTCCCAGTGAGTAATTGCTACACAATTTAGATCAATATGGATCTATTTATTCATATTATAGATCCCACACTTATGCTTTGATCATTTTATCTATTGTTTACAGGCAACTTGTAATTTTGTATTAACTTTTCTAGTGGTAGATTTCAGATTGCAAAGAAAATATTTGTAACATACAATTTTCAGTCTGATAGAGTAAGCTTTACATGTAGTAATTAATTTGCGTTTGAGGGTAGGGATGCTGTCTGATCAGAACCAGTGACATAATAATTTTTTACCCCTGTCAGGAAGTGCTTCAATGAGAATGAGTTGGTGAGACGTGCCACAACTGGGAATGTTTTCCTAATGATGAGCTCTTCCTCATGTTGCTTCCTCTTAGACTGTAGATTACAAGCCACACTCTCTGAGATCTATTACCAACCCTCACCACTTCTATAGACGGCACTCAGCTGTAGTTTGACCCAAGCCGTGTGGATTCTGTCCAGTTAATGCATTATACAGAAGGGTGACAGTCATCCACAGGGCACCTGATCCTCTCCATCAAGATTAACTTACCTCTGTTCTACTACTGTCTTTACAAATGTTAGCTCATCTGTGCATTTGAACACCAAAGCATATGGTGCATTTAAATTCCAATACTTCCACCAGTGTGCTGTTTAAACCCAGCCAGTATTTACTTGAAATGTTTATTTCATACTATCAGCCCCTCAGTGCTGTAACACAAAAGAGAAACAGGAAGTAGCAGCTGCATCATGGAGGATATGCCGCCCCTCAGCTGTCCTGTAAAATTGAATGAGTGTGTCCAGGTCAGGCCTAAACAATGCCCTGGTATCCCCCTCTCCTGTCCCTGTTCCCAGGCTGCTGTGCGCACAGGAAATGTGCTATTCATTATGCGCTCCCTGCCCGGGCCGTCTTGATGTGGTGCCAGATTGTGCCGCTAACTGGCCTATTCTATTTCTGACATCTTTCTTTTTTTGTGCCTTGTCTGTGTTTACAGTTAATTGGCCAAGTGCGTTTCCCCTAGAAAACCGTTATCCACCGCATGATATCGGCAGCCTGAAACAATCGTATGAGGTCATGTTGAATGAGCATGTTCAATGGTTGTTATAAACACAGGGTGCTTGTCTTTCATCGTTGTGGTCGTCAGATGGTTGTTTTCTGTATGGATTCATCCTCCTGTTATGTGGTGTTGTAGCTGTGAACTTAATGGCTGATTTGTGTCATGTGATGTGCTCCAGGCGTTCTGTGTGGCTGAAGATCATCTGGGAATCCCAGCTCTTCTGGATGCAGAGGACATGGTGGCTTTGCCTGTCCCAGACAGACTCAGCATCCTCACTTATGTCTCACAATACTATAATTACTTCCACGGCCGCTCGCCAAGTAAGACTGTTTATCCACCTGACTATGTTTAAGTATCTGCATCATTATTATCTGAATACTGTGCTATGTTCAGATTCAGAATGTAAAAGCACTAGAACACACACTATTTAAAAATAATGTAGGATGCAGAATATGAAGCTTGTATTATGCCACAAACATTTCTAACAGAAGTATGCAACCGTCACAAGACCTCATTACATTGCATGTTTAACTCCGCTGGCACCCAATTATTCCTGAATATTTATACTTTTTAACTGTGTAAAAACTTTGGGCCATTGGATGAAATGAGTCAAGCTGTGTGTTGCATTGTGGAATACAGTATTTATCTTAAAGTGATCCCCTGTGTATTGCACATTGTCCATGTATTCTACAATGTAAAACAAACTAAGCCAAACAAACAGTTTTTACAGGGGGAGATGGCAGCTATGGTTGCTAGAACAAATATTTTTTGGGAAAAAAAGAATACATTTGCAAAATCTGGTATGTTTTACAAGTTAAAACTCTCATATTTAACTGTAAATATTTGTATCTGGTTAATCCAACAGTCCCTTTTTGCTGAATTAGTTTATCTGAATTAAGGCCACTCTACAACTTGAATCTGTTTTTGTAACTTTACAGGGTCCTTCACCCAAAAAATAACATTTGTCAATTACTCCTCCTCATGCCATTCCAAACCTGTTTGAGTTTGTTCTTCTGTTGAGCACACAATATGTTTAGAAAAAATGTTGGTAACCAAACTGTTGCCATTGACTTTAAAGGTGCCATAGAATGTATTGATACAATATGTTTAATTGTTCCCTGATATCTACATAGAAGGTATGTGACTTGGGTAAGGACAACAAATCTCCAGAAAGGTATTACATGTCTATTTACAACCCTAGTATTTCTCCCTAGAATGAAACGGTCTGTTATTGGCTTATTTGGCAGGGTCACGAATAATAATGAGCTCTGCTCTGATTTGCTGTTTTACAGTGCCACTCACCAGCAAGAAAGAAACACAGGGAGGAAAATATATATTTAAATACTTTCTCTCGCAGTTATATCGTCTGGTAATTATACTGTATATAAAACATGGGCATCAGGGAGCCGTTATTAATACGTGAGGCATTGAAACTTATTTTGAACGATCAGTCGATCGCCTTATAGTTTCACTTTTAAGAGACGCGATGCACAGACTCTGTTTATATTATGGAGCAACATTACTTGCCACACATTTCACAAGATCAGACGCTTGTCAGTGGTGCTCAGGATCTGTAAATCATTCGTCATCATCCTCACCTCTCCTTACTCTGTTTATGTGGTAAGTGAAATATTATGTACTGTAACAGGCTACAGCTAACAAGGAGCTAACCATTTCCCTTTAGTGGCTCGCATTATTTTATTAGAACAGAATAAATTATGCGTTATTAGAAATATGTGTTGTTTGCTTTCTGAATATAGACACCAACCCATCCCTGCACTTCACATCCCCTGCACAGCCTGGAACATTACATTTATTTCCATGATCTGCCATTTTCGCTGGTGTCCGCGCTTGTTTATTTACAACACATGCTGAACTTCTGATGGTTCAGCTGGCGCTTGCCTGGAACAAGGGTGGGTTTATGAAATGTTGGGGCGCAGTGATCCCGACTGTTGAGTCACAGTCAGTGTTATGTTCTGATTCGTCTGTTATTCAGTGGTCTTTTTTTAATCACGAGATTTGTATAAGGAGGAAACTATGGTGTCTGAGGCTCACTGTATGTCATTTTCCATGTACAGAACTGTTGTTATTATTTAACTATGCCAAGGTAAAGACAGTTTTTCATTCTATGGCACCTTTTAATAGTTTTTAGTTCGAAGTCAATGGCTGCCGTCAACTTTGCATAGTGTGCACATGCTGTATTCTGCAGAAATAATGTTGGTGTGTGACTGGTTTATCTAATGTATTTGTATATTTTAGTCTTCTCAATTGCTTTTTTTTCCTCAGTCGGGGGAGTAGGAGGTATCAAGCGGCACGCTGAGGACTCAAAGGAGGTGCCATCAGAGAAGAAGAATCTGCCTCTGGTTGCCAAAAACCACAATCTTAAAACAAATACAGAGAACCATCCTCCTCAAACTGAAATGCCAAACAATATCAGAGACAACCTTACTCCGTCTCTTAACATCCAGAAAAGTGCTCCAGAGAAGCACATTGTAGCTACTCCAGCTCAGCAGACTGGCACGGACTGCCAGAAATCTCCAGGGCCGAAATGTGTGCCGGCGCCCATCACGCCACTCGGAGCGAGATCTCCACAAACACACAGAGATGCTGAGGTGTCATTTCAGCCTTCCCTTGATTATTCAGCTTCAGAGTGATTTGGTCTAATCCTAGTTATAAAAATGAATGGTTCAGTTATGATTTGGAAACAGATTTTTTTATTTAATTTAAGCTTTCAGAGAAATTTGTCTCCGCTTATAATTTAAAATGTATTTCATATTTTTTTTTTTTCAGAAAACTGTTTTGGTGGAGAGTTCAAATAAAACTGGCACATTGAAAGGTGAATGTGCAGTTTGTGGAAATCATGTACATCTGGTCCAGAGACACCTGGTGAATGGAAAACTCTACCACCGAAGCTGCTTTAAGTGAGTATTCATTCGTGGTGCTTGGGAGCCATCACTATTATTTTGCATAACTATTCATAAGTATTCAACTTTGGCATGTAACTGCACAGGTTAGACTTTTTATTACCTTGTAACAACTACTGTAATGAAACTACTATAATTACCTTTTTTTTCTATCCCCCTCCCTCATTTTTTTAAACAGGTGTAGTATATGCTATGGCACACTGAAATCTGGGGCATATCAACTGGGAGCAGATACTGGCTCACTGGTCTGCACTATTCACCAACATGGCCAAAATGGCTTCAAGCCTACAGTGAAGCCTTTTAAGAGCAGTGGCTTTAGGCTTGCTGATTTGGTGGCCAAATCTGACAGTGGAGATCAGCCATCTTCACAGCGCTACACCTCTGTATTATCTGCCCCCATCAAAGCTGCACCCAGACCAGTGAAGCTCAGTCCCACTCTGCAGTCGTGGACCGTCTCTGCTCAGAGGACTCAGGAAGCCAGGCAGAAGTTCTTTCAGTCCAGGGGTCCAGCAGCAGAGGATCGGCCTACCACAAGACAGCAGTCAGGCCCCTCGGAGTCCTGCACCAATCAGAACACGAGATTGAAGATGGAGGAGAACGACCGATCCAGTGGCCTGGCAAACAGAAAACTACTTGAAGGAAATGCAAATAACAACAATGCGCTTAATTCTGACCCAGGAGCACAGAGGCAGTGAGTGTCTACAGTGATTACTGTCCTGGTTTACAGCAGGGGTGGCCAGTGTCCATCCTTGGGTTAAGGTTAGGCTTTAACTGGGTTTAAAGAAATTAAGAGTAATGTATAAACTTTAATGAATGCTTAGGGAGAAATGTTTAGGAAGCAAATGGCATTCTATAGTTCACTGCTATTCAAAAGTTTTGGATTGTTTAAATGTTTTTGAAGTCTATACAAATACAGTATAAAAAGTGTACATTAATATTGTCCAAATAGCATTATAGAAAATAATGTAGAAAATAACTTTTGTTTGGGAATATATTTTAAAGATTTATTCCTGTTTTTTTTAAAGCTGATCTTTCAGCAGTCATTACTCCAGTCTTCAGTGTCACATGATCCTTCAGAAATCATTCCAATATGCTGATTTGTTTCTAAAGAAACATTTCCTGTTATCAATTTTAAAACTGTTGTGCTGTTCATGTTTTTTTTCAGGAATCTTTGAAATGAACATTCAAAAGTACAGTATTTAAGTGTATTACTGTCTCATTTGATTGATTTAATGGGTCTTTGCAGGAAAAAATAGAGAAATCTTAGTGACCGCTGGTTCATGTATGATCATAATGTGAATGCTGAATGTGTGTGACACTTGTTACCATCTCTCCCAGGCTAAAAATCAGATACACTTCTGAACTCTCTAGCTGGAGGCATGCGTTACATGGACAAGATGCAACAGGAAGGAGCTCATATCAGGCCACTTCAACCAGCTCTGCCATCAGCAGTAGCGGCATGAACTCCAAAGAATCCCTCTACCTCAGTGCCATGAGCAAGGAGCGCAGCAGACCTCCATCCCAGCTGCTGTCTACTGCCAAAGGTGGTGTTCATTCACAGATGACCTTTGCTTGTATGGATTGTGTTCTCTTTTTAAAATGCTTTCTAAAGGTTGCATGAGAAACATTGCCATAAACATACGCAATAAGTAGGAAGGCAGGAAAGAGGTTAAATTAAGCCATGGGTCAGCATCCATTGTTTTTCATGTAGCCCACAGGAATAAGATTGAATCTTATTCCGGACTGATAACACTGATTTCCACCCTGTAGTATTTTTGTCTTTTTAGTTTGACCGCATGGCTTCAAATGGCATGATTTGATATTGTGCTGCTTGTGCTTTTTGTTTGCCGTAATTTTCTTCTCTTCTCTCGGCTTCAGCCAAAGATGCTCAGAGCTGCGAAGCCCCAACTGACTGGATATCAAAGACGGCTCCAAATGGACCAAGACTCAAGTAAGTTCGATCAGCCTAGTTATCCCTAATGCTTTCTAATCCACACGAGGGGAAGCAGGCAAAGTCACTCGGGTGTGAGCTGCAATGACACTTCAGAGCTGGAGTACTGACAGTGGGGCCTTTCATGTATCCATCCTCTAGCCGGCGGATGCCTTTCGCCTCCCCCATAGTGTTTGACTGCCTCAGAGTGCACCCACTCTCTCTATCCCCAGTCCTCACCAGTCCCAAGGAGTGCTGCGCCTAAACCAACCTCCCCTGAAATGCTATGCTCTTACTTTGAGTTCCTCCGATGATCATTATTTTAGCTTTGTTTGCACCTACTGTATATAAGGTGAGGGCCTGCTTACTGTATGTTGATTTTAAATGATGCTTTTGTCTTTTGAATCTTGTAAATATAACCTAGATTATACTAATTTACAAAAACTTCAGTGTTTAATTCAATGTTATTTGCCATTACATTGTAAGTTTACTAGGATTTATGAGTGAATTTTTTAACCACAAATTTTCAGTGTAGTAAGGTTAGATTGCTTTTGATAGATCTCCAGATAATGCCAAGGATATCCCATTGACTCCTGGAAAAAACGAAAGTGACCATTGTTTGACACCCCAAAATGCTCCAGCCGCCTTCAGATTGAACAACTCTTGTTGCTCCATCAATGTTGCCCCGCAACCCAGAAGGGAACAGCAGCAGTGTACCTGTGGTAAGCTGGTCTCATCATTATTAAGAGCAAACTTGTTTCTTAAATACCAAATAGTAGCTGAAGTTTACCCCCTTTTTTACCTGTTTAGGTAAAAGCAGACCATGTACATCACAAGGTTCCTCTGCCCCTCTCCAGCCATCCAGTCGCATTGTTTTGTGTTTGGGAGAGATCTGTGGTGTGCAGGGTAAGTCCAGGCCACATCATCAGTTATAGCATTGTAAGGTTTGCATTTATGATCTTATTCTTCTGTCTATAGGTTCTAAACCTGAGTGTTCCTTGTCCTCATGTATCTTGCCCTCTCAGTCCTGTCATAAACCATCATCTCCAAAACAACCTCGCCGCGGGTCAGCGACGTCAAGTAAGCATGTTCTAAATGTATTCAAACATTATTTTTCTAATGTTAAATAGTGTGTGTGTGTTTTAATTTTTACTTTAATGCTATTATTAGTATATATTTTTTTCAATTTATTATAGTTAGTAAATCACTTTACTTGTATGGAAAAGCTGCTCTTTGAGTTAGTGAAAAAAAAAAATTTTATATGCATGCATTTATTTTTAAACCTCTTGCATGTTTGATTTTCTCAATTAGCCTTCAGCTTTTCATATACACTAAAAAGCAGTATTTATTACTTTAGGTTATGACAAAGGAAATATTTCATCTACAAATGGCTTGCTGCATGAAACAAGGTTGCCTACTGTAAGTTATTGCAAAAGTTGAAAGCTCATCTCAAGAATATATAATAATCTTAGGAATATCTTTTCTAAATTAAAGATGTCGTACCCATGGTTTTCATTTGTTTTTTTCAGATGAAGCCTTGCTACATCACACCAGATCAGATCTCAAAAGAGTTGCAGGACATTGAGAACGAGCTGTACAATCTGGAGAATGAAGGGGTGGAGTTGGAGAGGAGACTTCGGGTTTATGAAGAAGGTTTGAGATTAGATGTTACAGCAGTTAATGTAATGGCAACATTCCGTATTTCTCCAAGTCGAAGTCTGAATTGAATTTTAAAGGTCCAAAAAAATTGTCAAGGTTGTTTAGGACAAAAGCTTGTTGGGACATGAGATGTTCCTTTAGTTGCTATTCGAGATCCATTTAGAGTGTTTTAGACAGCATGTAGCAGCCTCGTGTGTGTGTGTGTGTGTGTGTGAGATTCATTGAGTTCTACGAGTCGCGCTCTCATTCCAAACCTGTTAGCTGAGCCCGTCCACCTGGGAGTCGGAATTCGGATGTAGCCTTTAGGGGAAGGCTGTGGCCAATAAAGGGCTCTCGATTCCAGCTGCCAGGACCAAATGAGGCGAGGTGCAGGAGAAGCTCCCTCTCCTCCTGAGGGATGCTGGGATGGAAATGGAGAAGCGACAGTGGGCTGCAATGAGATGCTGCTAGCTGAATGGGGCAAGGGCACTTGATTGGCTCTTTTCAAGGTCACCATGGCACAGTAATATCATCTCCAGTCACCTGTCCTGCTGCTAGCAGCCGGTGGGATTTCATGGAACCTGACTGCCTCTCTGTCCCACCAAAGCCGAAACCACCACTTGATCAAAAGTCTGTGTGTGCGTGTGTGTTTGTACTTGTATGTTTTTTTTGTACCACCTCAAGGCAATGTCAATGGAAAACATGCTTTTTAGACCGCATTACAGTGCTCTATTAGGAGACCAATAAAATTCAATCATAGTTCAAATAGAAGTTGAAAGTGAGTATTTGGAGATGCCCATCTCCAGAGCACTTTAAATTGTGGCTCGAGGTGGAGTGTCTCTCATGGATGGGGCAGTTAGGACCTTGGTGTCCATAGTGACATTGGACTGTTTTACAGAGGGTCATGGGGACCTGCTGATGGATCCCTTGATGGTGGACTGGTTTAACCTGATTCAGAAAAAACAAAGCTACATACGGAGGGAGTCCGAGTTGATGTACATGTAAGTGATCCCCAGACTCCGCAACTACCTTGTCTCTTTTGTCTAGCTGCTATTTCTGGATGCAAACACTTGAATATTTAAAGGGATTGTTCACCCAAAAATGAAATTTCTGTCAGTAACTACTTCACCCTAATGTCGTTCCAAACCCGTAAGACCTCCTTTCATCTTCAAAACATATATTAAGATATTTTTGATGAACCGATGTCCTTGCTACGTTTCTGGACCTTGATCATTGTAAATACAATGCAGTCTATTGAGGGTCAGAGAGCTCTCAGAATTCATCAAAACTCTTAATTTGTGTTCTGAAGATGAACAGAAGTCTTACGGGTTTGGAATAACATGAAGATGAGTAATGACAGTAATTTTCATTTTTGAGTGAACTATCCCTTTTAATATTAAAACAAAATATGCAATGGAGAAAAAAAGCCATTGTACCTAGATGTTCGCTCTTAAACCAGTCCTTACAGCAGTCTCGATCTCTTTCAGAGCAAGAACACAAGATCTGGAGGAGCAGCAGCCTGGAGTCGAAGGAGAGCTCAGGAGATTGATCAATAAACCAGGTGAAAATTTGCCAGGGTAACTAGTGTAATATCAATATCGCTCACCTTTTTTCCACATTAGAAATAGACATTGTTTTAGAGGAAGTGATCAATAGCTATGTTTCCTGTTTTATGTGCATTTTGAAGTATCGCATAAGAAGCGAGTGATGGAAATGCCAAATTTTGAATGAAAGTCTCTTAATTCGCAAAAAAATTTACGCTCGCTTGAGGTGTTTTTTTGGCTTGAGTTACTGCAAAGAATGGGACATTGAAATACATTTGCCAAATAAATGTGAGCTTGCGCTATGGGAGGGCATAACCTGACTAGCCAGCGGACCGATCTCGTAGCACAGCATCAGAAGTGTTATGGTCATTCTGAAATGACTTCGCAAAGTCTGTTGTCAAAGCACTTCTTTATAATTGCCTTCCTCTGAAAGCAACGGTCGTATTTGTTTCGTCTGCTCGCTCTGGGGCACAATTCATTTATTGTAGCCTATTTGAAAATTATTATATTCAGTGGCTTCTCATACTTATTGATATTTATTTCCAGTTTATCAGAAAGTGAATATTTAATTTTTTTTGACTCGTCGGATGAAAATAGTGCTTATTTGTAAATGGTTTATGCGTAAGTCCAGTTATGCATAAGTTAAATTTGCATCTTTGTATGGAAACCCAGCTAATGTTTATAAGATGAATTTGTTTGAGAAGAATCTACCGGGGGGGAGGTGGTTGTTCCTCAAGTTAACACATGTGACGCATGGAAGCTATTCTCAGACATGTCTATGCTTCAACTCATCAGTAATGATTTTAATAATTACACATTGTGATTTAACAGGATGTGTAAAGTGATGCAAAGTGAAATTTAACAATGTCAACTCTTAATCCTATTCTATAATAAAGGGTAAATGTAATGGCGGTGTTAACACTTTATAAGTGTTTATAACACTTCAGGAGAAGCCATAATGTGTGTGTGTGTTGCATATTAGAGCATGTCAAGACTTTGGATGAGAAGAGGAGGGAAACCAAGCTGTTGAACAGACTGATGAAGATAGTGAATGACAGGAACGCCATTGTTGAAGGGCTGGAGGAGGACAGGATAAGGTAAGTCCTGAGGAAACCACACTGTTTCGCTCCATGTCAAATAACATACTTTTAAATGTGGCTAATTTTTCACTTCCCTACAAAAGTTTGCGAAAGCACATTTGTGAATGTAATATGTCACATTTTAAGGGAGGAGGAAGAAGACCAGCAGTTGAATGAGATGATGCAAAGACTGGGTGAGAACTTGTTCCTCTTGTTCTCTGCTGAGAGTAGACTTAACATTTTTAACTTAACCTTTGAACTTTCTTTTTTTCTTGACACAGGTCTTCAGAAGTTTAAAAACAAACGCAAGTCGTCCTTCTCAAGGTTATTTAGACGGAGAAGTAAAAAAGCGTCAGTGGGATAGTGAACTGAGAGCTGCTGGAGTGATGTGATCCAGAAGTTCTGTTGAAGTCCAGTTTTTCCAGGTGACATTAGATTTAAAACAGAGTCGGATTAATATAACAATTGTCAGGTGATTCAGTGAGTTCGTTTCAGTTCTTAAAACAAAATAATGTTCTGTTTAAACACTTTTCTTTTATTTTCACTTATTTGATTTAAGCTAATACCAGTTCTATTCATTTGCTTTGTTTTCAACACTAGTCCTATATGCTTCTTTTGCCTTTACTTTAAATGCGTGGGCTAGTTTGAATAAGTATTGTTCAAAAACATTTATTTGATAATTTTCCTGTGTTCCACCCCCTCACTTGTTCAGACTTAAACCGTAACTTATATTAGCAGATAAACAAACAGATGCCCAAGGCTGGCGGAAACATGCTACTTGACTGTGAAAATCTGTGTAGAATCTTAATTTAACCCTAACCCCCTAAAAATAATAACTAAACTGCTAAATCTAGGGGTCTTGGAGATCCAGTGCTTGCATTGACCTGAAGGGGGCACTATGAGCTCACATGCATTTGCACAGGCAGAGTTTTCCAGTTTCTTCTCTTATTATATTCCTGAGAATGCTAAATCAAGCTGGAGATTAGACGGCAGAGGATCCTGTGTGCTGGAAAGGCATGGATTATTGGTTTTATTCTCCTCTTTTTAAGTCCTCTAACCTAGTTCAATTAAAAGTGTACCTTATTTAACTTATCTAAGAAATATAGTCTGTCCCAATATGTCTTTTACATGGTGTTAAAATATGACTTAACTGTTTGAAAAACCTACAGAATTAATGTTTTAAGAAGTTTTGAAAGTTTCTTTAGAGATGCTTGCAAAAGGATGTGCTTATTTATTGTATATTTGACTTTTATATTTATTGTATATTTGACTTCTGTTTTTTTAAATGAGTTCTTTAATAAATCTTAATGAAGTTTCTTA
Source organism: Oxygymnocypris stewartii (assembly GCA_003573665.1). Lineage (NCBI taxonomy): Eukaryota > Metazoa > Chordata > Actinopteri > Cypriniformes > Cyprinidae > Oxygymnocypris > Oxygymnocypris stewartii. The sequence continues at coordinate 1,241,549 of QVTF01006561.1, read as the reverse complement.
TGTACCCTAAACTATTCCAGAGCTGTATTTAAGTTTGATTTGCTTCAGCTGTCTTCATGCTCGATTCCATCAGATGCCTGCGTGCGAATTGTAAAGCCCAAAAATGTTAAATGGAAAAGCCTATGTATGCCGAAATGGTCACAATAACTGAAATGCACAGTTTATGCCAAACTTTCCTTCTCGTTCTGAATTAAACCGACTCTGCTCGACGCAGTGACTGTAATTGTTGTCCCTATCATCGCTCGTGCTGTAAAACGGCCGTTTATACAGCCATCATTTAATATGGGTTTTAGTAAAAATGCGTTAAGATAATTTACTCACATTTAATATCACGCCACTGCTTACAGGCCATCCATCCCCAATTTAAGATGCATGAAATTGTGATCATGAACTTGGAACACCATCTCTCTAGCCGAGGAGGATATTGGTGCAGAACGCCACGCGTGATGCGGGTGACAGTCGAGACTGAATACGTGTGATATTAGAGTTAATTAAAGCTTTGCGCCCCATCTCCTGCAAATGCTCGCACTCCTGCAATTAAGAATCAAAGGCGAGGGCTTAGTGTCAGGGGGGTGTCTAATACATGGTTTTAACAGGAATGGGACCTGATTTGCCAAGCTCCTAGCGACAAGCATTAACAACAGCCTCAAATTAGGCGGACATTAATATTCATAAGTAAAACAATTCGTCCTGTGAATGGCTGATGAAATGAAATTCTCTGGCGTTCACGCCACCCGTGTCCATCAAAAGATGCCATTACTGATCAAGTGCTTAATGTATATGAGCCGTCTGATGAAATTGAAGGGATAAAGGACGCTGGGGTTCGACTTGTTTGGTCCGCCAGCTCAAATGCACCCTCGCTAACCTCACGCATGCGCGCGCTTGTCTCTTTTAGTACATAACTGAATGGCATTTCCATATTTGCTTGATTAAGGCCAGCTAAGTGCAGGTCACTAACACAAAATGGAGTGTACTTAAGCCTTTTTTGTGTGCGTTTTCGGTGGAAAGTGCGTTAATGCGACGCACACGGGTGGCATTGCAAGCTTTCAGTGTGATGCAACACGGTTTAATTGTTTAATTAAAAGCATACATTACACTTATCTGACGTGTGGTTTATTATAAAGGTCAAACTCTGCTTGTCCAGCGGCGGCCAGTGCGCTGAGCTGTTTGTGCTCTTCCTGTGTGTGCGAGTGTTGCAGATATGGTGCTAGCGCTTCTGCCACTAGCCTGTAATTATGATCCTCAAGGTAATTTTATCAGCCTCATTAGCTCTGATGAGTAAACGAGAAGCGTGCTTCTAATTTATTAGCCATCCAGACTGGAGCGCTGGCTCTCATCAGACGGATCATAATATTTGTATAGTGGAGCTGATGTATTCAGTGTATCATCCGGCCTCAGGAAAGATTCTGAATTAGTAATTGCTTTCTAAATGCTGGCCCTGCTTGGATAGCTTCGTTTGGTCTAGAGCAGTGGTCCTCCACCTTTTTGACTCGAAGGCCCCCTGTAAGGTTTTTTTAGCACTGCTTCTGTATTCCCAAGGCTGCTTTTTATCTAACTGTTTAAAATATAGTAGAAGTGGCCATATATTAAAATAATTTTATGAATTAAAATTCAATAAGTCCAGAGGTTATAATGCTCTTTATAGTTTACAATATTTGTGTCTAGTACTTTGCAGTTGAGTTTAAATGATTTAACTCACAAATAGCAATTTCCCCAATAAATAATTTTAGAGCTTGACATAACTAGTAACACTATACGATAAGGTTCTATTTCTTAATACGTATAAGCACATTTTTAAGAATTAGCTAAATGAACAATTTAGAGGTTATAATGACCTTTATATTGATTTCAGCATTTAATAATGTTATTGAAATCTAAAGTTGTATCTGTTAATATTTAATAGACCTGAGCTGACATGAACAAAGGGTTGTATTTTTATTCATTAAGTTAGCAAGGATAAATACTGTAACAAATGTTGATTTAGTTCATTGAATTTAAATAAATTGAATTGAACATAATTGTAAAGTTACTGAACAATATCCGTTATTAAAGAGTATTTCATGATTTTCCAGGTCTAAAATCATACTTTTAAAAATTCCTCTTATGTCTATATATATATATATATATATTTATGCATTTATCAGACGCTTTTATCCAAAGCGACTTACAATTGCATTCAGGTTATACATTTTTTTTGTCAGTACATGTGTTCACTGGGAATCAAACCCACAACCTTTGTGCTGCTAACGCAATGCTCTAACCACTGAGCCACAGGAACACTGTGTCCCAGTTTTCTTAGACCATGGGAATCCTGGTTCATAAATTAGCAATGACAGTAAAGTGAATTAATTCAAATAAGATCTACATGAGCTTAAGTGTTGATTTATAGCTCATTTTAAATCTTTTGTAGCCTTTTAAGCCGTTTTGCGGTGTGCTTCGGCCCCCTAGTGGGTCCCGGACCCTCATTGAAAACTAAACTGATTTCCACTGATGTACTTGTGCCCTACCCAACCCTCCCAATTTGAGGTTTACTTTTAGAAAATGTGTATATAAAAAGCCACTCATCTGATCTCACAGCAAACTCCAATTACCCACCCCGAAATTATTTTTTGCAGGGAAAAAATCATTTAGTCGCTGTGTTATTTGGTGTGTTTAAAGAGAGGGGATAATGTGCTCGCAATTTCACTCTGCGAACATTTGCGTGGAGGGGAAAATAAGCACGCTGGCTACCGGGAATGAGATGGAAAGTGCATGACTAGGAGACTTGACAAGTGCAGCTTTTCATCCATCTCAAATGAATAATTTTCCCTTCCCTTAAACATCCCTAATCCAAGCATGTTATCAGCGCCAACGCAGGATTCTGCCCGACTCTGCTCAGCAGCAAGGCAACTTTTCCTTCTTTACACGTCTGCAAGAGCTCCTGCTCCTCACACTGGCACAGAGACTCGCCGCTTTATCCTTGCGGCTGGTTTTGTGGATCAGTGGAACTGGCCCCACAACAGAAGTGATACATATGGAAACTCTTCACAAATGCCAAAGTCTCTTTTCACCCACAATCTGAGCTGGCTCACTAGATGCCCTGCATTGGCACACAGCTCCTGACAGAGATATCACAGCGCTGCGCTGAACAGCAAAAATAAGTGTCATTTCATCTTGTATCACATGTTCGGCAAATGCAAGAACGTGTTCAGCGTCTGTTTTGATGTGGGCCTGTTAAGGGCCTGATGCTTTTTTGTTTTCTCAGAATTTCAAATGAATATTTTTAGCTTTTGTAGTAAGCAGCTGGAATCCGTTGAAGTTCCCAGCATTGCTCTTTCCTGGGACGCTTTGCGATGAACAAATGCTTGGATGCTATACAATTGAATTGCTGTTGAGATCTCATGGCAAGATCTGTGCTGGGTAATGAGACGGTTGACGTTTTTAATAACCACAACGCTCACTGCACGTTAACCTCATTTCCAGGTAACTTTCGGATGCCACAACATCTCGTCTTAAACGCGAGAGGAAGCTTCTAATTTGTCATTTAGTGACATTTTAAGCCTTTTAACTGAACCCAGACAGGGATTTACAGTTCCCTCCCAAGAAAAAATAATTTTGTCCTCTTCGTAGGAAAATGAGGGGGAGATTAATGGTGAACATGCTGTGTTGGAAGTAAGAGCATTTTATGCACACTTCAATGCTTCAGGTGTATAATTTTGTTATGCATAAACTAAAAGTCTGGTGCTGTCTAGTTGCACTGGGTAAAATTGCATTAGGCTACCAAATGGCTTTTCATTACTGCAAAAAATATAATATTTTTGTCTGTCAGACAAAAGACTTGTTTTTTTAAGTTTATTTTGCAAACATTTTTTTAGCAACCTGCAATTTTATTAATGTATTTTACAGAAATAAAAAATGCAGTACAATAGGAGTCTTTGGGACACGAGTATACGAATTCCTCAGTTAAATTGTATATGTATTCTCCAGATGTTCAAATGTAACCCTTTTTTAATGATGCATTGTTTATAATAATAAAAGGGAAATACTGTATAAAACTAATAACTAGTACTGCTTCTCTGATGTCATTCCCTGGACTTCATGAGGTGACATTTTAAACAGTTTCCTTCTCTCTCTAGTTCATTGACTGTTTATTTGTTTATAAAACTGATTATTTAACCATTAGCTTTTAGATGAAATGGTCTTTTGAATCATGAAAAACATTAGTTCAGTCAGGTTTGTTCAGATGTTTCACTGGTGCCATATTAAAATGATCTAAGTGATGGTCACAATGTTGTTACATATGTGTATATATAATAAGACCCATCAGTTCAGTGGAGCAATCTGCATGAAACAAATTGCTTCAAATCTTATGAAAATTAATGTTTGGGATGGATGTAGTCACAGATTTGTTAGTGGAGGTTGTGGGATTGTTGAATTTGATTTGTGCAAAAAAAAAAGTTTGAGTACAGTATAAATTTGTACGTATGTAAATACACATGCTTGTAAATATTTATGTATGATTCATTACATGTATTTAAAAAAAATATAACTGCATTTAAATATATGCAGCACATCTCATGTACATTTTTTTAAAATTTGGTTGTGATTGATCACGATTAATCAATTTGACAGCCCTTAAATTAACTGCTTTACCAATAAATCAATTTTAGGGGCATTGAGTCACATTGAGTATTCTATGGAGTGTGTATGCCTTATGTACATATTCATAAAAATTCCAAATTAACCTCAAAACTATTTATTTATTGTGATGACCATGCCAAAGAATCACATGCAGTAGAATCTATCCATATCTGATCAATAAAATCCTTTGAATATTTTGCTTTTGTATTTGAAGAACCAAACCCTATTCACAATGTGTTCTAGGGGTTAACATTTCATGGATAAGTGTGTGTGTGTGTCTGTCTGCTGGTGCTAATAAGCATAGACTCTCAAGCAGCCCTGATATGCTAAAGAGAGCCCATTGAGTGTTTTGCATGGGGTACTGTGTGTGTGTGTGGTCATGCTTATGTCTGTTTGATGGCCGCTGTGCGGTGGAGACTGTGCTGTCTTTTCTCTCTGTTGGCTGGCTGCTATTGATGCTCTACCTCTCTTATCTTGAGCCTGGCAAGGTTAATGAAGTGCTAGCACTCTTGGAGGAAGTAAAAATGAACTGACTAGCAGAGACCAGAGGAAGCTTGGAGATGAAACGCACATCTTGGAGCGGCTCTAAGTGGCAATTTTGGTGAATTACTGAGACAATGAGAGGAGGAACGTCATCTTCTTAGACACAACGACACTGGGTATCAGGAATGGTCGATTGGATCTCTTTAAACCTGGCTCATGTGGAATTACATTAGCATTTTAGCCTTGCTTGTAATATGATCTGTCACACCTCTCCAGCAGCCAGTGGTGGCGGGGCGAATGCTGTTTTTCTGGCATAGACAACCCACTCCTTCATTTTCTGGATTTTAGGCTGTGTATGTTGCCTAATTGATTGTGTGGGCTGAAATGTTCTGGAATAAACACTGTGGCATTCTTGTGTGTTTTGACTGATCAACTTTAAGCGTGAAGTGTTATCAATGTTATTAACTAAAACGGTAGCAAAATGTTTATTTTGTTAACATGAACTAAGAATAAACAATGCTTCTATATTTGCTAACATTGGTTAATGTACTGTAAACTAAACTAATTAAACTATGGTTAATTAACATGTTAACAGACTAAATATGCAAAAAATAAGATATCAATGTACACACTATTTTTATTTATTTTATTTTTACTTTTTGTAAAACCGTTCCAGACCAGCTAAAATAGTATTTAGCTGGTCATGTGATTTCAACATGGCAGCCCCCATTAGATGATCCACTCCATGTAAAACTAAACTTTAATGTGTTGCTACTGATATTGTTGTTCATCTTTTGAACTACAGCTTGCTTATGTGTTTGTTTGTTTTTTGAGAAAAATGAGCGCAACTTTTAGAGGTGTCATAGAATGGAAAACTGTCTTTAGCTTGGCGTAGTTGAATAATAAGAGTTCTGAACATGGAAATGACACACCGTGAGCCTCAACACCATTGTTTTCTCCTTATGTAAACCTCATGAATGCAAAACACCACTGAAAAACAGGCGAATCCGATGTAACAGTCGGGATCACTAATAGTTACGCCCCCAACATTTGCATAAACCCGCCCATGTTCTATGCCAGCCGCCAGCCGAACCATCAGAAGTCCTGCAGGTATTGTGAAGAAACAAGCGAGGAAAACAGTAAAAATGGCAGATCATGGAAATAAAGGTTATGTTCCAGGCTGTGCAGGGGATGGGTTTGTGTCTGTATTCAGAAAGGCACGGAAAGTGTTTTAATAAAATAACGCGAGCCACTAAAGGGACATGTTAGCTTCTTGCTAGCGGTTGCCTTTTACAGTACATAAGATTTCACTTACCACATAAAGAGAGTAAGGAGGGATAACGTAGGATGATGTTGAATGTTGATTCTCAAGGGCACCTCAGTCATGGTATTGAGAGCGCTGTACATTCCCTCCCGCCACCTACAATACCTTCCTGGACCGAGACCCGAACTCACAACCTTTCGATAAAGAGTCTGACTCTCTACCATTAGGCCACGACTTCCCTAGTAGTTTCAATGCCCAGCATATTAATAGCGGCTCCCTGATGCCCACATTTTATGTATATTATAATTACCTAACGATATAACTATGCGAGAAAGTATTGAAAAATATATTTTCCCTGTGTTTTCTTCCTGTGAGCTACTGAAATGAGCTGCACTATGAACCAGCCAATCAGAGCAGAGCTCAACATTGCTATTCACGACCCTGCCAAATAAACCCATAACAGACCGTTTCATTTTAGGGAGAAATACTAGGGTTGTAAATAGACATGTAATACCGTTTATGGAGAATTTTTGCCCTTACCCAAGCCACATACCTTCTATGTAGATATCAGGGAACAATTAAAAATATTGTATCAATGCATTCTATGGCACCTTTAAATTATATAAAGCAGTTGAAGCATTTGTGGGGGGTTTTAGGCTGCAGTGTCTTGTTCGCTGTGCACATTTTTGACTTTGCCCCCATGTGTTCCTCAAAGTCACTTCAGGAAAATGGTCATTTACCACATGCCTCCGAGCTTGGCTCTTGGGTGCTGCTTAAATAAAACTGAAATGGCTCATAATATGAGATTAATAGAAGGAAACAATGTGCTAATACGTTGTTGCCCACAGCTCCCCCCCCCCTCCCCGTCCTTTCCATTTCCAATATTCTAATGTCCCTCCGCATCTATATGCACTAATAGGTAAACATGAATCTGGAAGGTCTACATTCCAATGAATTAGCATATAAATGACTTCATCTTATACAAATAGAGCTCTTTGCCTATAAGTCCCAGTGCTAAGCAAAAGATTGTGTATGTAAAATATGTCAGGGGAAAATGTAAATTAATCTGCCCCACTCATCGTTCAGTCTAATGAGAAAATGGTTTTACCTTTAACCCGACTTTTCTATTTCCAACAGCTCGCTGACATCACTTTCACCAATACGCTCCGTAATTGTTTCAAGCAAGCTGTCAATAATAAGCAGGTACAAAGCCCGAATAGAAGAAACAAACAAAAGCTTCAGCATCGCCTTTCCATTTCATACTTTCGGAGCCATTCTTCTGCTTATAAATATATGGATGTTAATAGTCTCCGACACAATAACATTCATACCGTGCCGGCTGTCTCATTTAGCTTTTCACACTCACGGTTGTAATTAAACCCGCACTTTTTACATGAATTCGAGCTATTTGTTACATAGCTAGAGTTAATATGTTAGAAGAGGCTTATCGAATTGGGTCAGCTAATTAAGCAATTAGCTTATTTCAGCTCAGTACTGACACTTTGCTAATCTAGGCCATTGTGTTCAGTGATATGCCAACACCGAGGCAGTGTTAGTCTCTACCACAGCAGGGCTCTCTCTACCCTTTCGCTGGGAAGGGCTTTTGAAAGCCTTCCCTCCACCATCAGTTCGCACTTTGAATGACTACACACATCCTTCCGCGTTAATACTCCCATTTCTCATGCAAATCCCTGGAATTGAATGGGTTGTTTATTGTGCGGTTAATATATTGAGACATTCACGCGGTGTTGTTGGAGTGTTTGCTTTCTACATTTTTAGCTGTGTTAACACACGTGGAATCCCAGACAGATTACAGTGTGATAGTGTTAAAGCCCTGATGAACGTCTGCTTGCGTTTGTGCCCTTTCGTGTGGCGTTCGAGGCGACCAACCGGCTTCGCTGCGCTCTGAAGTGTCGAGCTTTTAACGATAAAAACCTCTAATTAGAAAAGCATCTCACTGTAAGTCACTTTTCCACTTGGCCTGCTTTGTGTATCTGTGGCTTTAGGAGAGCAAACAAACAGTCGGGATGTGTGTTGAGGTTTGCAGTCCAAATAGTTTGATGGGAATATGCTACGTGGCACACTCTGTTGTCGTACATTAACTATAATTGGCCATGGCTCGCTGAAAAATATTTCTGTTCAGATGTCTATCATGGAGAGAATTCTGTGAAGATGAATAATGATTTTTTTTTTTGTTTGCTTAATGAATAAAAAGATTTGCAATTAAGAGCCTATAGGCTAAAGAATGCGAGTTGAAGCTTGGACAGCCTGTAATTATATGTATTATATTCTTGTGTGAATGTGCAAAAGTGTATTTGATATGAAAAATAATTGCGCTTTTCAAGTTCAAAGCACACTATTACACCTTTATCAATTGGATTTATTTATTGCACATAACGGACCTTGTGAAGTCTTGTGCACTCTTCTTTTTTTCTTTCATTGCCTGTTTGTTGTTCTTTATGTAAACGCATAAAGGCAGGTTCAACAGATTTTTACTGTTGAAAATACCTTGCTGAAGAGGCCAAGCAGCCGGTCTTGTTCACAAAGACCATTAATTCATAGCGTGTATTAGAGTGTGTGCTAATTACAAAAGAGCTTAACCTCTCTATAGAGGAGGATAATGTTTGCTTGGAGAATGTTTTTGAGCAATTGTATTGGGTTTGCACAATTTCATGAAAAGTGCTAATAATTAGTTTGATGCAAGCAAATTTATAATCTTTTTAGTGAGTGTGTTTTGAGGTCTTTAACCATTCAGGTATTTGGACCGGAAAACTGGATACAAATACAGTATTCAACATTTGAAGTGTATCCAAACCTTTCATCAAATGTGCCCTAAAACCAAAACAATACCCGGTCTTGTCTTAGGACAACTTTGAACTTTTTTGATCCACTTCAAAAGTTGACTACTTTAGTTGAGATTACAAATTCTGTTCAAAACCTTGGGTCAATGAGTGAACTTAAGAAAAAAACAAAAAGTTAACTTAAAAATAAAAGGTTGGGTGTCTTTTCTACATTGATATTAATATGAATTGTTGAGAACTAGTTGACCATTTGCAAAGATTCACCCCTCATCATTGCTCTCTCCTGCGAGCCATGGCGCTCTCATGCCACACATCCTCTCATGCAGTGAAAAATGCATCGCAGGGCAAAGACAACACTGACAATGCGCCGACAGACAAGACAGAGCAGCTTTTGGTATGAATCAAAGTCTCAGCTTTCAAATTGTCATTTTGTAAGAAATTCAAACAAAAAATACTGTTTTGTGGCTCTTTAATGTGTCGTGCCCGATCACAAATTTACTGTTTATCTTACACTTTCAAATGCAAGATGGGTTGTCTTTACAAAGCTAAAATTGATATCCCTTTTGACACTGGACACACACAAATATCTCTAAACAAATGAACACATACCGTTTTCCATTATAGCTCAAAGACAAAAGCGTGTAAAACAACACCTTTTTCTACTTCACAAGCTTCATACTTCAGCGTTTTCAAACTGGCTTGTGATTGCTGGTCTCGTCAAATATGATGTGATGCATCTTTCTGTCTGGTATTTCGAAACTATGAAGAAGGAAAAGAAACAACTTGAGGGTGAGTAAATTATGACCGTTTATTTTTAGTGAACTATTGGTTTAAAATGTGTATATGATGCTGGAAATTTCAGCGGTTTGGTTGCTTGACCTACCAAAAGACAGAAGTACTCAACATTCTAGAAAATGAAATGCACACCAGTCCTCTCTTGTATTTTTAACGCCTGCTCTTTCATTTTTTTTCTGGTGTCAGGGGTTTGATTTTCCATATAGACCGTCTGAAACAGCCTGCGTGGGGGGTAAGTAGCCACAGCTGATCACAGAGGTGCAGGAGGACGCCTGCAGCAGGGTAATACATAATGCGGGTCATTGCTCTGAGGTGACATTTATCACATGCTGTGCAATGATCTCCTTTTTGAATATGAGAGAGCGAGCGCCTCAGTCACACAAGTATGGTAATGCGTCCAATATGATCCACTTATTTCCCAAAGCAGAACCGAATCCAACATGGCTGACTCGTGCTTCCCTTGAAAGCATTGATTTGACATGGCAGAGTGGTGCAAAGCTCAGTGAATGGATCATGCTTAAACATACGTCTGGCAGCTCTGTTTGGCTATGCAGAAAAACGAGCGCACGGCGTTTTCTTTTGTGCGAGTCAGGGGAATGCTTGTTTCTGAACATGCCCACTACTGTAGGAGGCCCAGAGCGCCGTCTCTGTTCTCTCTTAAATCTCTCAGAGATTTCAGCTCAGAAGCAACCTGATTTTCAAAAGTTTCCAAATCGGTTGTGATAGATTAAGTCGTTCCAGGCGGATCCGACACCGTTTAGTGCTTGGCAACGCGTAACGGTCATTTTGATGATTAACGGCGGATTTTACCTCCCAGGGGACTGCGAATGCAAAGAAGCCGGAGATATTCTGCTAGTGACCCTCTGACGGATCACACATTGAGCACCATTATCATCAAAACTCCTCTCTTTTCCACTTTCGTGGCACCTCGGCCTGCATTGTTAATATTATAATGCTAAAAATGATCCAGTCTTGTATATATGTAGGCCACTGTGCCCTGAAGCCTAAGTGATAATAAGATTTTACCGACTAACCTGTGTGTTGTAGATATGAGATGTTCAATCATCTCGAAGTTGCTCTATTTAATAATCCATCTGCCAATTAAGCCAGTCAGTGGTGTTCAGGCCCACAAAAGGTTAATAAGCCTCAGCTGCAGTGTGGTTATCCTGGGTAAATGTCACTTAGATGAGGGGCACGCGGGGTCAAGATCTCCCTCCAGATCTAAATTTAATCACACCGCGTGTCCACTGGCCTCCTCTTCACCCTAATTAGTGGCTGGCCTGAGCCGAAGCGTGTGATCGGGTTCTCCTCACCCCCCCCCATACGCCTCGCACACGTGACTAGCTAACAAACTAACGCTCAAAGTCAAGCGCAAAGCCACCGGTGCCTTAATTGCCTGTTCGGGCCGAGGGTGTCGGTATCCTCGGAGGTTGTGAGATCATCAGTGGGATTTAGAACCATATGAGGTGGTAAATCGTGTAAGTCATTGTGTTAGAGGTTTGTTTAGTTTGAAATTTGTGGCCGGACTCGCTCGGCTAACTTCATTAAAGACTTTGTCAGAGTAGTTAACGCGGGGAGCAAGGGTTAATGCTGGCATATTGTTTGTTTGCTAAGGAGATGATGCCACCAAGTCTATTTATTTTATTATTTTTACAGTACTTTCTATATGCGAAACAAATGGACCGTATTGCTGATGTATTTCATTTTTTAATATTAATATAAATTAGACACAAAATGGGTAATCATTCTCCTGCCCTACAGAAATGATTAACATAATTCGGATAAATAACCAGATGGCAGAATCACAGAATTGAGGTAGATTTATCTTAATTAATATCTTGAATCTACTTGGAGAAAGGTAAATGACTCCACCGGGGCTGGAGATGTGTGTTTATCTGAGAACCTTTCTTAAAGAGGGCCGCACAGTGGCTGCTGGGAGAAATTAACTTACTTTCTCTTGGTACGAATGAAACTGACACAAACACTCTCGCAGATTTTCTCTTTCTCCATCTCCGCCTCCATCCGTGCTTTTATAAGCCACACAACAGTGTCTGTTAAATCATTTCAGCCTAATGGAAAGGAGATTTACTGTGAGAAAGTGCCGTGGAAACTTGCCCAGTAATCGCTGGATTGTGCATGCAGGTATATTAGAAGGCAAATCGCTTCTCTGCGCTTCAAATTGTCTTTATCCTATCGGTTATTCCCTTCCAACTCGTGTATGGCAAGTTTCTACACTTCCAGGCGGAAATGAAATTCCTCTATTCCGTCTCATTGAAGCTCGTTATTTAAAATGTTAATCATCTTATGTTAGACCCGCACAATAGAGCCAAAATAAATTGATGTATTGGCGTTTTTTTAATTAATTCATTTGGTTTCCTACTGTGTTGCATAATTATACTTAAGTGCTTAATTACATATTTAAATGGTGCCTTCAATTACTCTGGCTTAATAAAATATCATTAGCGCGTCTCCCAAGTTATAAGCTTCAGAGACATATATTAGTCTAGCAGCCTAAAAAATATTTGATTATGGACAGACAACCCAGACCCAATCTACAGTGAATCTCTGTTAACATAGAAGCCGCTGCTCACATCCGAAATTGATGTCGGAGTTAACAAACAATGTGAAATTTACATATTAATTAGCACTGGGCACCCTGGGCTGAATTTGAATATATGCTTTCAGTCTCTGAGGTGTCTGTGTGCAGTCACACTGCCGCCGTGTGGAGGTGAGTTCTGGATTTAATGGAGACAATAGCCCGGCTTCACCTCCACTGTCATTATCCAAAATCTGCATTCAAAATCACTCACTTCACCCACTTGTATGTAAATAAACATTACCCACAACTAGAACGGTCTCCACTTCTGTTTTAAACTCTGGGGGAATGAATAAAAAACAGAAAAAGCTGAAGAATAGGGATCATTTCTGAATAATCTGTAATTAATATTATAGCATGGTCTTGATTAGCTCTTTATGAATAATATTAATGGCGTAAGTTGTCATTAAACACTTATGAAACACTTTAATTTCTTCTGGTAGAAGATATAAGTTATGTCTCGAATCACATACTGTCAGAGCATGTACTATGTTTGATGAGTCAATTTATGTTCTACAAGTATAGTATGTGTGTTGAATGAATACAATCTGGACATACTACACCCGTTATGTTGGATTTGGAGTCATATGCCCTACAGTGTCAGCTGTGACGCTGTTCAGCACCATTCACAAATATAACATGCTACAAACATGGCCACGTGGTCAGTACAGCCCAAGAAGAAGCACACTTCATAATCACTGCAGATGAAGTAGGTCGTCTGGGCATCTTTTGCCTAATCCATATTGCATAATCTGGCATACTGTTCATTTCACATACTGCTTTTTACATACTTTATGATGTAGAGATGCAGTTATATAGATCAGACCCGGGGATAGACTCTTGTTTCCACAATGTTGCTTCGAAGACACCGATCCGCTGTGATGGTGTAGATTTGCTTGGACAGGATATGAGAGTAAGACTTTTACATTGTTACAAAATACTTCTATTTCAAATACAATGTAAACAATGTTCCTTTGAACTTTCAAATAATCCTTTCAAAAAAAACAAGTTTTCAGCAAGATCAAGCAGCACGACTTTTTTCTCTTTTTTATTATTATTATTACACTGATAATAATAAAGAATGTTTTATGAGCAGCAAATTAGTATACAATTTTTTTTTATATATATTTAAATAAAAAAGTTATATTTATAATATTTATAATAAAAGTAAATGCTGCCTTGGTGAGCATAAGACACTTATTCAAAAGTATGAAATATCTTAAAGACCTCAAACTTTTGAACAGTAGTGTAAAGTGCCATTTAACAAAATTGTTTTAACGAGAGTGTTGTTTAATTTGGCTTTGAGGGCAGTACAACATACTCTGAAAAATCGAGATGATTGATTTTGGGTCCTACTCAAGCAATGATTCATCATGGTTTCATGCAGTTAGGGGTTGGTTGACATAGAAACATGGATTTTGTCATTCTGGCTGTATTGTGATCATGAAATCTCATGCCAGCATGTGGGGAGAAAAACCTTGCCCTCTGCTCTCCTAATATTCACTAATATTCATTTAATTTATCACCCTCAAAGGTGCTCAGAAATGTTGATTAATTTCCTCCAGTTATGGTGCAGAATGCTTATTAAACTTATTACAGCAGTTCCCCATATCTACATGTCTTTTCGAATGTTTAACATCTACTCGTAGTAGACAGTGAGGTTCTAGCAATGGCTCCTGGGCAAATTGTTATAATTAGAATGCAGATCAATTGGGAAGCAGGTAATTTACCTTTAGGGAGGAAAGTCTAATTATTGCCTTTGAAAACCTAATTTAGCATCAAACACTTCAGGTGTCTTTTCTCCCCTCTTCAGAAGAGGGGGAAATCTGTCCCGGAGCATCACAGGAGATCTCCGCTCTCCTTTGTCTCCAGTCGCTCCGGTGTGAAGTTTACACGGCCGATCGAGGAAATCTGAGACGAACGAGAGCGAGTTCTACCTCATCTCCCTCTCCATCTAGCTGTGAACGAGATCTGAGATGGGAGAAGGACTCGTCACCTCTCAGTTAAATGCTCCTAGCAGGTAAGGCCGTACCTGACAGATGGTGTTTGTGAGTGGCGCCCGTTCCCAGTCGATCAGGGCCCCCAGGAAATGCCAGAGGAACCGTTTCCACAGAGCGCCCCTCGCGGCCCGATGGCATATGCTCTGCAGTGGCCTACACCTGCTGAAGGATGGCGCTCACACCCATGTCCCAGGGCGGCTCAGCCAAACCGGGGTGTTAATCACAGCTCAGCCCCTCGCTCAGACTGGTAAATAAAGCGGGATACACCACTGTGGGAGGGGCTGCCACCTGGATTCGGCATCGGGAAACATCTGCCCAGAGTTTGCTCTCATCCGGCCGTCGTTCTCGCACGGACTCGGACGCCCGACAAGTCCTTAAATTCGCCAGTCTTCGGATTGGAAGGTCACCAAGACGTCCTCAGCTGAAACTGTGAAGAACGCTCCAACTGTCTGCGGTTGGCCATGTCCAACTGGAAAGCGTTGAGGTGACAACACAGAAAGTGGCGATTAGGCCCCACTCGCCTGAGTCCGAGCCAAGTCGGCAGTCTATGAAACCTCAGGCTAGGGAGTGCGATCTGGCGCTCTGTCACAGACTGAGTCGTGCCGTTTCCAGCTCCAGACCCACTCCACATTCCAAACCTTCTCCATCTCGGCAGATCTTGGCCGTCTTCGGTCCCCGTGGGCTGCTGGAAATATAATATGCTTTGTCTGGGTGTGTGCGCGTGTTTTGTACCTCTCCCGAAGACAAATACGGCCTGCCTTCATGCTATAACAGCCATTACTTAATTGTGCTGGATTTTCTGAGCAGAGTGTTGCTTTAATTAAGCAGCTAATTGCAATGTAGTTCTTGATTAGCTTTGGGGGATGGGAACGTTCAGGCAGGCAGATATGTTGTGCACACTTCAGAATCATTTACAGAAATTGAAGCTAATTTCGCTCTCTGTGTCTATTGCTGCATTAATTTAATTTGGGTTGCTTTTAGCTCATTAACACTTCTAATTAATACGTTGACATCACCATTAAGATGTCTCTTTGAAATTGGCGTCTCCAGATAATCAGGATGGAGGAGGCTGACGGATGGCACCAGAGAGCGAGCGGAGGAGACGTTCGAGAAGGACAGGGACTCCCCCGTGCTCGTTTGTAAATCAGCAGCAGTGTATGATCATGGACTCTAATAGGGCTTTGTGGCAGGCAGCGAAATTGGAAATGAAAGGCAAGTTGATTGTTTTAGATTTGACAAAGGCTACGGTGTGTAGAGGTGTTTGCGGCGGAGACGGCTGCGCTTGGGGTTGCCGGTACGGGCCAGATGCTGTACACAGCTGAATCTCACGCTTGACTGGCTTTGTGTTTGGGTTTGTCACTTTAATGAGCAGAATTTAGTGACTGTGGGAGTATAATCCTCAGGGTGAGGCTGCTATCCAGTTCATCACACTGTCATCACTTCCCGCTCTCTCCACACTCCACGCTCATTTTCACAGCCTCGGATCAAATAAATTTAGCTATGTATTTGTATTTAATTTTCAATGCTCAAATATCTGTAAATGTTTGCTCTGTAAAGAAGCCCCTTTAGCGGCGAGGAAACCCATTCGTTTTCTGGCTCCCACTGAGGCTTGGCCTTCAGAGGAATTATAGAAGTTCGCCAATGACTATTTAATTAAAATCTGCTGGAGATTATATTATAAAAAGTGAACTTGTCACCCTCAACTCTCAGATGAGAAATTAAGTAGCTGTCAAATACCCGGGTTTGTGACTGAGTGCTAGGCTGTCGTTTTATAAACAAAGAGTGTGGTAACATTTTTGTGCCTTCCGTTTCTTTATGGCTTTGTTTTAATGTGTTAACAGCTGGAATGTTAGTCTCATTGTATGGATCAATGCGCTTTTAGCTGCTAACAGATGTGCGTAAAATGTTTCGCTTGTCGGTCATGTGTATGCATTAAACAGCATCAGCAGCTTAGATGTTATATTTTTGCATGCAAAATATATCTTCATGTGCGCATAGTAACAGTACGTCAATCAATGTAAAACACAGATTTTCTGTTGCCTCCAGTCCCCCCGTCAGGAGCTTCAAATCAGCAATCCAACAATTTGGTAAAAAAGCTCTGATTTAACACGTAAATCAATGGTCATCTGCAGAGCATTTCCCTAAAAGGTCTTCTTTAGGTTTGTTTTGAAGCATTCTCCGAGATACAAGTCTACTGTAAAAAGCCTTCTGTCTAACACTTCATTAAAAAGTGCCTTGGAATAAGAGTCACAGGGGAGATGAACCCTGCATCATGTGTAAAAGCTATCAACAGCTGCATCAATTAACCTCCCGGCCCCTTGGGGCCCATTAGCAGCAGAAACACCCTTTAAAATTGCATATGCTTCAGATTACACAGGAGCAACTAGCCCCATAAATGGCCTTATTTGCTTTTCCTATAGAGTTTGTAAAACAATTCCGTGCTAAGAAGACATCTTTATTACCAGTATCTGTGTGGGTGTGTGTACGGATATATGTTGGATGTGTAAATGTATCATGTCTTGCTCATTGCTTGTTATGGAGAAAGGGGAAATGTTTCACTAAGAGACAAAAGGACCCCAAAGACCAAAGAAACGTTCACTTTGGTTATAACTGACCTTTGACTCCTTTGTGCTGTCACTGCTATTGAGACTATTCTGAGCACTTGTAACGAGCCATTTTTTTATTGTACTTCTACTTTTAGTTAACTTGTAATTGGTTTTTGATATTTCATAAAAGGCTTGTTAGGTTGTTGTAGCTTTATGATTTAGAAGATGTAATATTGTTATATTAATATTACTTATACTCTAGCAAATATTAAGCGTAACTCATCCCACATTGTTTGTTCTATGAACATGAATGATACCTTCAGTCACGCAGCTTTTGAGAAGATGTGTGCTGTTACTTTTCTAAGCATTGAGTTTAAAGCTTCTTGCTTTGTTGATGATTTAAACTTGGGTTTGTAAGCAACCACCCTGAATACTTTAGTGAGGTGCTAAAAACCTCTCGGAACACCTTAAAAACCCCACAGCGACTCCCTATACTCTTAAAAATGATACAATAGAAGAACCGTTTTGAAGACTATTTAGAAAAATCTCAAGAACCATTTTCCACTGTAAAGAACCTTTTGTGCAATAGAAAGGTTCAATGGATGTACTTTACAGAACCATTAACTCCAAAATAACTTATTTCTAAGAGTGTAGTATAACAGTGGTGAGTTTTGCACAGGCTAGCACCACAGATAATATAAAAGTCTAGTTGTTATTGTTCTCTAACGTGAGTTAACCAATCATAAGAATCTTTTAAAGCGGTGATGGCGATGAAGTAAGTGCTTTGTCATCGGCTGTAAGCCCTAAGAGAGGCTTTATTTAAGAGTTATAACAGCCCTAATCCAGTGATTGGCCAATCTTTCAGCATGTTATTGAAATAGTAAATACTTCAGAGCAGTGTGTCAGCTCTACGGGGAGCATGAGAATTTACTCGACTGTTTGCGTTTCCTGCTTCTCAGCTTTCACAGAACGATTCAGGCTAGAGAAATAGCATTCTACAACTTGATTGTGTCTGAATCACTTTTTGAAGTGCTTGGTGTTTTTAACCTAAAAACGCTGAATAAATGACTATATATAACGATCCATGTTATGAATACTGGCAGATGATCCCTTTGATCCTTGAGCTTAAATATTCTTGATATTTTGGATGTAATTAATAGTCAGTTATTCGTTTTAATCCAAGGTGAAGCTCATTAATTCAACTTTTTTTATTTTTTCCTCGTAAAGTGATTTCTAAAGAAGAGGTATTTTGAATGTTAATACTGTGACTTGCTCTAATGCAACAAGACGTTTTGAGGACACCTTGGTGTTTCTAGGGTGGGGTAGAAACTCAAAAACCTCAGACCATTTTAGATGAGGCATTAAAATGACACGCCTCCATCTCAACCGCTTCTGCTTAATCCTGACTGTTTTGTTTCTGCCGCATATTCGCTGTGTAATTCAGGCAAGTTTTTAATGATTTCCCGTCTAAATCCACAGCTATCATCCGTGCTATTCTCCACCAGCTCTAGTGATACTCAATTACAGGGTATTTTTAGAGGTGAGCAGCACATTTGTCTGTTTTGTTTGAATATTCCCGTTATGTGGGGGTAAAATACAACCCGCCAGCAGTCGTCGACGCGGTGCATCCAGCGGCGATGTTTATCCCTCAACTCGCACTGACGACACAACCCAGATGCATTAGCAAACCCCAGACCAAATCAAGAGTAATAAAATCATTCATTTTGGTTAATGAGGATATTAACAGCAGCAGTTGTGTTTAAGCACAAACAAGAACAACAACATTAATAATTGCAACTCTCCAGCGCTTGGCTGATGTAAGCGTTTAATAATTAACAACTCTGTGTCTTATCCCCCAAAGGTTTGCCTCTTATTATCCAACTGAGTTACGAACGGGTAATTACTCTGCCACTGGATGGTCAAAACACTCGTCTCGAACACGTTCAGGTCTGCGGTATCAAACCCCTCGTTCAATCAATCGTTTATTGTTATAAAGTAGAGAACTTGCCATTTTGATTTATTTATATATTTTTTTTTTTGCTTTCACTGGAGGATTACTCTTTTACCTCCTGTGTTTACATATTAGTGCTAATCCAATTGAGTCAACAAGGGCACTTAGCATTGACTGAGGAACTGAAGGGCGGAGGGGTGGTTATTAATTTAAGACGTATTCCAGATTTTAAGCTTTCGGGGAAATAGTTCTGAAACATCTGTTCTGACAATCCCGGCAAATGGTGTGTTTTCTGGGTTAATGACTCAGCTGCATGTCAGGGCCGTGTGGTGTTCAGGCACGCTTCTGCGGCCGGCCTGCAGAGGGCGCAGCGGAGCCCCCTCACCCCTGGAGAAATAACATCAACTGTTGTTTTGACATTAGCACTGGGGGCGTCGGGAATAAAGAACGGACAAACAAGCAGCGATGAAAGAGAAGATCTCTGGGAAAGGCTCTGTGTGTATGACAAACACGGGGCTGTGGGAGACACAGTGGATGTCTGCGCTCCGCTGCCAGGTTGATTTAAGGGCAAACAGATCGCTGTAATGAGGATTCTGATCCCTGAGCTCTGCCACGACCCTTCCACTCACCCTCATCCCCCTACAACCGGTCCTGACCTTTGACCTGAAGGACACACCCTATCAGCTGAAACTAATTAGAGTTTGATGACGTGTGACCGCAGTGCTGTCTAATGGCAAAATAGGGCACTTGAGAGAGAGAGAAAAAAGACGTAAATGAAAATAAGGGAAGTGTCAAATACTGTGGAGTAAAATAGACAGCACTTACCAACCCTTAAGGGGGGGTAGAGGTAAAATGGGACTCCTAACATTCATGTTCTCGTTTCAAGGCCATTTTGAAAATAATCTTATGGTCTTATGACAACTGATTAAAAAAAAAATCTGTGTGACTTTTCAAACATCCTTCATGCAACATTACATATTGTATGTTCAGAGTCCCGAACCACCATAAAATGTTATGACGTTATCTCAAACTATGTATTTAGTACTTTTTATAGTACGTTTATTTTCTTTTTTATATTTACACTGACACCTACAGCATCTAAACCTAAGCATTAATGACCAAGTAGTTTAAGGTTTATAGAATCCTTTACGGTGCATTAAAATACAGAATTCTGTTGTTGTTGTTTAACAAAAATCTAATTTTGTAACTTAATAACTTGTCACTGTGTCCATTATGATTTTATATTTCTGAAGTGGTCAGTTTTTTATCTATGTAATAGTATATCTGTAAAATAGTCAAATATAACTGGACAAATATATTTCTGATATAGTGGAATCATGAAGATTTTTTTTTTAAATGCATATATGTGAACATTTGTTTCAAATGCTGTCATACAGTCCGCTATAACATCATTTTTTTAATTATTATTTCAAAATAATTTAGTTATTAATTATTATTTAATCAGTAAGAATTTGCCATGTTTTTATTTAATAAGGATGCATTAAATTGATCATAAATGACAGTAAAGCCAATTATTTTGTGAATGTTGCAAATAGTTTCTCTTTTAAATAAATCAGCTCTTTTTAATTTTTCATTTCATAAAAGAATACTGAAAAGACATGTCACGCTTTCCACAGAAACATTAAGCTGTGCAAGTGTTTATAACACTGATATTAGTTTGTTTCTTAAGCAGTACATCAGCATATCTGAATTATTTCTGAAGGATCATGTGACACTGAAGACTGGAGTAATGATGCTGAAAATACAGCTTTGCATCACAGAAATCAATTATTTTAAAATGTATTATATTTATTTTTCTTGGATAAACTATGCCCTAAATGCTGATTTTTAGTAACAAAGAATATACACAAAAATAATGATAAAGATGATTATGCTTTCCCATTTCCCACTTTACCACTTTGCTTCATGCTGAAACAAGCACTTCTATACAAATATAACAATCAGGATGTGCAGTGTATCGATGGATCTCAAATAAACGGACACAGTTAAATTGACTAGTATAGATGTCTCATTTTACTATGCCATATACATCTCTCTTGTGTGAGGTTCCAGAAGATCAAGTCAATTCTCAATGAGAGCATTTAGCTGACAGATGCCCTCATACAGCGTTTCATTTAGTTTAGTGCAGGCACTAACAAGTCTTGAAACGCCTGTCTGACACCTCTCCATCTATCGCTTAATTTATGCCCCCTGCAGTCTATTGGCTCATCAGTGGACCAATATTTGTGTACTTCAACCATTTATCCTGCCCTAATTAGTCGTGGATCAATAGACCAATTGATTTAGCAATACACTTAGAGTTTTCGAAGAGGTGTCATATAGCAGAGCCACCATTAGAAGCTTAATGCACTGAAATAGGAAGCAACATTAAAGTGGAGTAATCCTTGCATACTACACGTGGACGTACACGCTGAGCACCCTGTGCCATGTAGTGTTGTGTCAGCGGTTGTACTCAAATGGAGTTTTATCATTAATCATTAGTCGTTCTCTCCCTGTCTCTCTCGTTCTCCTACAGGGCTGAGCTGATTCTGGCTAATTAAGCAGTAGCGGGTGTCAGCGAGACTGTGAAACTTGCTTATCGTCGCTGTGAAGCCATCCCAGCAAACATGGACACGAACAGAGGCGCTTTCATCACGTCTGTGTCTGCACAGGCCCGTGCTGGGCCACCACAACACATAATGCTGCTTGAACAACAGCCATCAAAACCATGGACACGCACTAATATAGCTGGGTCATTCCTACTGTTGATAGATTCTTCACTGAGCAGGTTTGTTGAAAAAGTTCAAAATTCAATTATTTTCTAGTCTTATCAGAGGAAGAAAATGTCTGTCTGTCAGAGAACACACCGGTCAAGCTCGGGCCTAAAGCTCAACCTAATAGTCTTGACCAAATATTACACGCTTGGTATGGGAAATTTGCAATGTGCGATGTTTTAAGCTGATGAAGACCATTATTGGCTAATAATGAGGATCGTGTCTAGTATAAATTTGGTGGATATGTTACGTTTTATGCTATTGGATAAACTTTTCACACTTCATTTCATTTTTTAGAAGACGCAAGACTTAAACTTTGTTCTTAAAGTTGCTTTCCCTCCAAGGAAATGATGTCACTTCTTGTTAGTCATGTTATTTAGGGCATATGCTTAACATTGTAAGACAAATAGTACCAACAGGTAACAGGGTGAACTGGCATTTAATGGTTTTAAATTAATTTAATGGGTTTACACATAAATACATTTACAATAAATTATATTTTAAGCCAAATGTGTACACTACTCAAAAATGCTAATTTTTATTTATGAAACCCGCACCACACGGATACACTGTTTTCGTTCAAATCAAAGCGTAAATAACATAGAAGACGTATCTGTGCGGTGCGGCTGACACAGAACAGCGTACGCAGTTTACGTCCAGCGGATATTCTCCAAAATGGCGCTACGGTGACGCAGAGGAGACGAACTGTTGAATAAAGCCGTTATTTTTATTTTCCTTTGCATACAAAAAGTATTCTCATCGCTTCATAAAGCTCAGATTGAACCACTGATGGCAGACGGACTATTCTGACAATGCCTTGCATACTTTTCTGAGCCTTGACAATGTACTTTACTATGCAGTCAATGGGACAGTCACAAGCCTCCCGGTTTTCATCCAAAATATCTTACATTTTGTTCCGAAGACGAACTAAGCTTTTATGGGTTTGGAACGACATACGGGTAATTAATGACAATATTTTCATTTTGGGGTGGAGTAAGCCTTTAAGAAAACATGACTGGGGACATGGAAATTTGTGAAGTGCCTCAAAAAAAGTATTCTTATACTTATTGTACTTATCCTTATGATTTTTAGTAATGCGGTGCTTATTAACATTTGATGTAAAATATGCAGTATTGTTTCAAATCCTCAACTGTAGGAATGAGCTGGTTTTTCCATGATAGCGCAAATGAAGAACATAACATTTGTGAGCAGGTCTTGCTTTGCACTGTGAAGCAATCCAAAATCTTTTGGGAGAATATTGGCCCAAATGACAGGTGATCTTATTCCAGTGAGTGCAGCGGTGACCTTTTTTAGCACTTTATTGGAGTGCCGGTGTGATTGCAACCCACAATTACTTACTCGAGTGAAATTGTGAGGGTGGCATCGGCCCGTAAAACGCCTTTTGTGCGAGATAGAACCGCACAAGCAGAGTAACACCCATTAAAAGCTCATTTGCACGGGTAGGCAGTTCATTAATGCTAAGGATAGTGAAATCACACCAATAGAGCCAAGTGTAACCCCAGGGCACTGGCAGAGGCTGAGGTTCGGTGTGCCAGCACACTCACCATCATACCTCATTTACACTAGCTGGATATTTGTTTTTACTATTTACTCATATGTGAGCAGCTTCGGTCTGAGGCATTAGTCATTATTTTTCACACACAATTTGCATGATAACTTTGTTGACATGCTGACAGTTTTGTGGTGGGCGAGTGAAACCACGTGAGATTTTCCACTGTTTAGCCTGCAGGAATTATGAGGATATTTAATTCCTTTTAACACGTTTTTAGAATACAAATATGTATACTATATGTACAACAATGTAAGTCTTTTAACAAGTTTTATGTTTTGTAAAAATATATATTTTTAAACATATCACTTTATGTTTTTGAGTATTGAGTATTGATTGAGTATTTTGAGTATTGAGTATTTTTAGAATTTAGAATGTATATTTTAATTAACACAATATTTTAAATGAACTACATAATAATAATAATACTAATTGTAATGTTAAATGTATATAACAACATTATTATTATTATTATTATAAAAAAAATGTTTTTCATTGAATGGTTTAGATATTTTCATTTGTATTATCAAAATTAGTATAATAGTATAACAAACTAATAATTTTTTCAAAATATTTAACTTGTATATTATTACTATTATTATTATTATAACAATATACAAGTAAGTTTTGTATTATTATTATTAAAACCATTATTTTTAATGTTTATTTTTAATGTCAAAATATCTAAACTCACCCGTATATTATTATTAAACTCACAAAATAGATATGAGTTTTATTATTATTATTATTTTTAATGTTAATTTTTTATGTCTAAATATCTTGTATATTATTATTAAACTCACAAAATGCAAGTGAGTTTTGTATTATGATTATTATTGCTGCCATTTATTTGGAAGACTTTTTTTTTTATATGTAAAACTCATTTTTGACATTATTATTGCTGCTATTATTATAGGCATTCATTTTACTATTATTATTGTGCTTGTTGTACAAATAATAATAATAATTATTAAATTCACATTAAACAATAACAATTATTACGTTAACGATAAGATAAACGTGAGTTTCAACAACAACAACAAATGATTAATACAAATCTTTTTTTATTTTTCTGATGACATAACACTGCCTCCCAGATTTGCCTGACTCCTTCAGGACAGGTTGCAGTTCGGTTATCGTCCAGCAGATGCCAGATTCTCTCTCCGAGGCCCCTCTCTCCCCAGCGGACCGTTCTGTCTCGGGTCTCAATGAATTTCCCTTTCTTTTCATCACTCGCTGATGTCCAGCTGCTCCTGTCAACACCTTCTTACAGCAGGCAATTCATCGCTACACACTGGCAGCTGAGACCCCCGTCATGAACTTCAATCTGCTATCCGCAGAGGGGGCTGCACCCCGAGTTGGGCTAATCAAGGGAAACACCCCTTCAAGGGGGAGGGGGAGGGGGCACACAGACAGATTGAGCCCAAGTTACCCCCGTAATTATCCTCTCATTGCCCCCGTGCCGCAAGCTGGTGCCTATGAATGTGGCGAACATTTACCCGACACCCCGTGCCATTGTTGTGCTCCCGTCCCATCCGCTCGGGCTGCGATACGAGTTCATGTGTTTCAAGCAGCTTTAGTATGATGCGGCCATGCGGCAGTTTTATTTATATTTTTAAAGGGCTCTGATATGGTGAGGCATTTACTATGCTCTCTGCGATAACGTGCCGCAAATGTCTCTTGCCGCGGGTTTTGATTATTTTCAAGTTGGTAGAAAACGCCCCCTGGGGCCAGTTCTCGGGCCCTCAGAATTTTATTAAACCCTTTCTACAGCTGATTACTTGCAGCGAGGTGCACAGGTTGGCGCATTTTAGGAGTGGAGTGCAGGCCTGACAGGGTCATGTTTAACATGTCCACAGGCAATCAATTCACCTTAACCCCTCGTGGTACTTCAGCCTTCTCCACCTAAGCTGTCCTTAATAACCAGGCAATGGTGAATTTCTGATAAGGCGTTAGGGTCTCTGACCTATATATCTGTCCTTCTATATATTGGAAAAATCCATCCAAGGGAGAAATGTACCTTTTTAAATGCATATCCTGAAATTAAATAATTTTACACAATGGAAATGGAGGGGGAGGACAAGCATGTGATGCCAGAGTGTTACGCTGTAAAAAAAAAAAAAATTCACCGAAGTTGTAAATAGAACAAGTGCGTTTTTATACTTCAAAATGTAACATTTCATTTATTGCATTACTTGACACTTCTTTGCAATTGTTTATGAAATTTACCAGCAATTTCTGAGTGAAGATAGTTCAAATTTTTCAGTTTAGTGGGATGAAAAACACAATGCAGGAAAAGTTAAAATGCTACACCTGTAGGCTTTTTATTTTAGATTTATACTGCTAATCATTTAAAATAGAAAATTATAATATTGTGTTTTTATTTTTGCAGATATTTAACATAAATAAAGGTCAGTTCTATATAGATTATAGCTCACTCATATCAAAAAAGATAAAAATCCCTTTTGTGAATGAGCGCTTGGTGGGGTGTCTGATACCAAAATGTAGGTTCTCTGTAGGTAATTGAAAAATCTATATTTCAAAGTGAGCAGAGCTGCATTGCGAGAGGCGGTGACATTTATTTTGGACTGCTGGACTGGTGAAGTGTTTGATTTTCAGAACAGATGCAAGGCAAAGGCTTTATAAGTGCCTGTTCTTAAAGGGTCATACGGATGAACTATATTAAATGCAAGATGTAGATCATTTGTAAGACGCCGCATCGTACCGTCGCCTTTGTAGAACAAAGCCAAGAGATAACCAAGCGATCTCTCAAAATGCAATATCTCGCCCAGTTTAAAATACTTTTATTGGCTGCAAAAGCACAAATATTGAGGTGAAGTATTCATTTTAATTATTTCAGAATGCCCTTTCGTCGTTCTTCCTACGATTCCAGAGGGATGTAATCTGTGAGAGTTCTGAGCTAAATGTCTTAATAATAATTGGCACTGACAGTTCCATGAAGAACTTTTACCATCCATGGAGCCTATAAAGGTTCTATATAGTGTAAAAGAGTTCTTTAGATTATTAAAACATTATTCACTCTAAGAAAGGAATAGTTCTTTTAAGGAGAATTCTATGCCGTAAAAGACAACCAGAGCCTTTAGGCTTTAAGAATTAGTATTGTTCCCCCAGTGAATCGGCGGTAATGCTGGATTTTCCTTAGTGTCACTGACCTCTGTGTAGATTTTTACCTAACAAGCATGTAGAGAGTGCTACATTTGCCCCTATTTGACAGTGACTAATTGCTCAAAGAGTGCGTAGTGCTTGTTAGGCCGCTGGAAGTTTCACAGACTCCGCAGCCAAGCTAAATTCATTATCCTCTCTTCGCTATTCACTGCACCCCGTCAACCTACAGCAACCAAACCGGCCTAATTTGAATAAGCCTACGAACTCCATTACGGCAAAACCAAGTTGCTGGTTGGATTCGAAAAAACATTGGATACTGTACGTGATGGCTCGCGTTTTGTGATTCAATTATAATCATGAGAGTATGTTACTTTTCAAACTGTTCACTTTCTATTGTTTTCACCTGTACAGCTGTCAAATTCGGGCTTGTTCGGGAGAAAATGCTTGACAAAGTCAGGTCAGAGAGGAAGTTCCCCACATCAATCTCATTTTCAGTCCCACCCTCTTATTACCTGCCTGCTGTTTGCTTATTTGTGTCCTCTGTTTAGCCAAAACACACATAGGGGGTACACCAATTAAATCAGGGTGGGATCCAAGCTGTGGAGGGTTGCTAGTGAGTTTAGCAGCGATGCTACGCGGTTTGACCCAGAAAGCGTCAATGAGGTGACGTAGCAGACAGATGGCAGGCTCCGAGAGGGTGGGAACGCAGTCTCTGCCAGACTGTACCTGACAGGAGCATCATAATGTGTGATGGGTGCCAACGCGCACCCTCGGCAAGACAAAAGCCATCTTTCTTCTCTGTTTCGGCGTGTTCGTTCACTCGCTCGTTCAATGCTGTCTTTCCTCCCCCCTCTCCGAACCCAAGTGCGTCCCTGGACAGGTTTCAGCGTTTAAATTTGAAAATGATTTGTCCTGCCCTCTTAATAATAGATGAGAGCACATAGTTGGGGTCCCTTCAATAAACTCCCTCCTTGCTTTAATTAGTGAACAAAAAGCCCAGCCTGCTGAGGACTCGGGCTCGGGCGCTGTGTTGGTAATTAAAACTGAAACCACCAAAAGGAGAGGAGGGGAAAGGCTCTATTTTTATCGCACAGGCTGTTTGGTGCTGAGTGCCCATGGAAGGTTTTGCAATAAAGAGTGATAATGAAGGTGTGAGACCTCTGGGGGCCAGCCGGGCGCTCGCTACAATGGTTGCTCTCACACCAGACTGAAATACAGGGAGCAATTAGAGAAGGCAGCACACAGACTGGTCACTGGAGATTAGTTAACACCTCAGGAGCTGCGCGTCAGGACGGGCACATGCTTGTTTTGCTTCCACACCATTTGCTTTTAAAGAATAAACTAACGGCGTAATGAAGAGAGACTGTGTTTTTTCGCTCGGAAACAGTATTTCGTCTGAGGTCAGTGACCTCAGGCTATGTTATACCGCGCTAACGCACGTCTCCTTGTAATGCTGTCAGGCTTGGAGTTTTCTATCTGGAGTGGTCAAGTTTGCAATCGCCCTTTCAGGATTACGGTCTCGAGGAACATTTCTCAAGCCCTTGCACTCCTAAAATCTATGATGAGCTATAGCTCAGTGCCAGAAACCTTAAGCCCAGTCGCTAATCCAAAAGACATTGTTAATAGAGGCCACATACGAGCTGCTAAGCCTGTATGTTCATAATGTTATATAATTGAAGTCATAAAAAGCCAATTAACTTCACCTCCGCTCGCGGACGTTCTCGCACACACATTTGCAAACATGCTTAAGGGAGGGTGCAAAGCGTATATGTAGCATTGAAACTTGCTGGGTCTGCATCGCTGGGCTTTAGTCCTCAGATACGGTCTGTGTGATGGACGGTCACGTGTGAGGGGGCGCTCAACAGAACAGCTGCTATTTGGGTTTGTCGTATAAACATTTGTACGATTTAGGTATTGAGAGCTGATGCAGACTTGTTTTGATTTTTTTTATGGAAATATTTCTAAAAATGTTGCCCCAAAAAATCCTATGTTTTACTTTTATTTTATGTAACACTTAGTTTTTTTTATTGCATAACCAAAAAAAACAAACATAACCTGAAACCAAACCTTAAATCCAGTGTGTTAGTTCTGTTTTAATTTTGTTTTAATACCTCTTTACAGCACTCTGGTTTTGAAATGTGCTTTATAAATTAATAAACCAAGCTAACTAAACAAACATGCACCCTAACTCTGTACTACGACGTCAGTGCAAATAAATAAAATAAAGATCATTGTAATACATTTCACAAGGAAATATTATTCCAATCTTTCAACTTGAGTATTACATATGAATTGAATGTGTAGCTTGTCATTTTTCGTAATTAATTGTGAAATTTACTAACAATTTCTAAGTTAAATTTTTACAGTAGTTTTTTTCAGTGTACATGTTAAGTACTTGTTTTTGTAGTTATACAATCACACCTTAAAAATACAAGCAAATGCTACCTTATTTTATTTTATTATTATTTTTTTATCTGTTCCAAGCTCAATACTGCAAGTGCTTTGTACTCTCTCACAAATATGCAATAATGAAACCCAAAACTATGCAATTTGAAGCTATAGTGTGTAGTTTATTATTATTATTATTATTATTATTATTAAAAGGATAATAACATATATTATTACATCATCATACATACATTACCTACGTTTTGCCATTAACATAATGAGCTTCTCCATAAATTATAAATAAATAAATGCAGCCTTGTAACTGTCATAATGGCATCATTATCCTTTCAAACCTCTCAAATTATTTTTATACGGTTAAAGAAAATGTGTCGTTATGAAAGATTATTTATGTTTTATATTTATCTTAAAATGTCAACCTTGTTACCGTGATATTGTAGAGTAAACAGCTGCTTTGTAAATTGTTGATTATATTAACATTACATTCTCTTTCTGTTAAAAAGACAAAAAGCTTGTAATGTCAATTAGATCGTAAGTGTGGTCAATTCTGTTAGTCATCCTGGTCATCTTTCTGAAGGCATAATTGTGCACATTATTGATCAAATTTTGAAATCCTTACAAATTTTGTTAAAACCTTATCAAACTGGTAAAGCCATTTTGACCCAGCGGACATGTGCTGCTGTGTGTTACCCAGATGCCAGTGGAAGAAAATGAATAAATCCACAAAAAATGCACACAAAAAGACACATGCTTTCTCTCTCGCTCTCATCCTCGTCCCCCCACCACGTAATTTTCTTGCAAGAAAGGAATTTTGCCAAAATATTTGCTTTAAGGAAAATAACAACAGTCAAACTCAATATTGGATCAGTCAAATTCAAGCCATTTAAATTATAATGCGAGTGAAGTGGAGGAGGCAGCCGTTGTTAAATATGATGCTTGAATGAAAATCTAAACCTTCCAATACCTCTAAGCAATGTACCTCAATGAGATGAATTAACTGTAAATGGCTCCCTCTCTGTGTGAATGTCTTCCAATTTAAAATCTCATTATTCGTAGAAGATCCAGAACAAGGTGACTCTTAGGATAGATCGAATAAGTGAAGATAATCTTACCGGCCAGTTTTATGCAAATAGGCGATGTATTGAATCAACTAAAAGAAGAATGGCGAATCAAATAAGCTAATAAAGCAAGGTTAGGGTAAAAACTCAGCATGAATTGCGGTTCTGACGGCGAGCACCTCGGCTCTCGGCTTTGTGCCTTTGTGTGCCAAGTTGCAAAGTGTATTACATCTGTCGGTGAAGTTAGACTTCCACTATAGTCCTGCATTTAAAGTATTAGGGAAATCTCTCGGTGGATTTGAGTAAGTTTTAGCGAGAGAATCGGGTCCCTCTGGGGTGTTCAAACATTCATTGGACATGTTTGGGACAGAAAGGTACATAACGTTGGCTGCAATATCCCAGTAGAATAACTACATTAATGAACGTGCAAGGAGGCCTCATTGCTCAGACAGTCATGTGAGAGTTCAAGTTTATTCACCATTCATGACATTAATAATGTAAGATTCATTACACAGAAATGTGAAGCTGCATTTTTTTCCACCCATGCCTGAATATAAAGCTAAAATATAAAGTGATGCAATTTGTTCTTGACCCAAAGCATGAACTGAAGTTACATCATAACCTTCCCATATATATACCCTGCAGAAAAGAAGAATCATACAAGGCCACACGTTATGAAGTAAGGCATGCAGTTGTTGTATTTATTAACTTATGAGATAACCTTATCTCCCAAGCATATGATGGGCTTTTTAAGGTATTCTTGGTTCAGTACAAGCTGCTCAGTCGACAATAACAGTGACTCATCAATTCTTTCTTTAAAAACATGGTTATGGAGGTTATGGTGGGGCTCTTATGGAAGTAAATGGAGTCCATTTTGGAGGATTTTAGAAGAACAGAAATGAGAAGCTTATAATTTGCTAAAAGCACTTACATTAACTCTGTTAAAACGTGTGTTTTCTAGATTTTATTGTTTTTATGGTCTTTTTAGGGCTCACGTGTTATCAAATTGGATGTGATTTACATAGAAAGGTTTAGTAAGCTTTCACACTAAACTCGTTAACATAAGTTTTTGCAACATAAGCTTTTTTTGAACCCGGTATATTCCTTTATCTTGTTTATTTACTGCATGCTTGGATCTTGTGGGTATAGCTTTGTTTATAAGGTCATTTGGATTTTCATTTTCAGCAGTCAGTTGACCGCAACTTACATAGTCTAATATTCAAACTAATTATCAATTTACTTCCACGGAGGGCTGAGATTTGCCAGCAAGTAAAGTTGAAGTCTTACTGCATTTTTCATGTTTCAGCTAGCTGTTCAGAGCTTTGGTAATACTGCACAAAGAAGCCTCTCGAGAGACTTTTTATTTCTGTCTGTTTTTTTTTTGTACTGTGGATTTACAAGATTTATTGCAAAGACAGCTGTGTGTCAACCACTTTGAGCTCCTGCAGGCCCCCCATCATTCCATATTACAACTCCTTTGAACATTAGTGTACTTCACTCTGAGCTGCTGACATGCCGTGTGAATCTGAGGATGTCAAATTATACACATTTAAGCACAACTGCTCGGCATTAGGCGAGAGATGAGAGGCTGTAAAGATGCATTGTGGGGTTTGCTGAATATCAAGAGCCATGTGATTCACCACGGTGTTGAAGGTGCTACGCGTGTGTTTCCTCCTTGTGGATGTGCCTGAAACTTATGATCTCTTACCACGCAAACTCATGTCAGCGATAGAGAATGATATTCTTTGTTAAAGTGAACTGTGAAATATTTCATCCAGATCTCACACAATTGTATAAGGATAATTTTATATAAAAATTATATAATTCATTCCTAAATATAAAGGTTACAAGAAGATTTTACAGCTTGATGCCATAATAATTAAGCTCCTGGAGAACACCGACATCGCAAAACATTCTTAAGCTGCTATGATGTCATAAGATAATATTTCCAAGCTTGCATGATGTCATTGAACATTTTAGGCTTATGCCACGTCATAGGAGACTATTTTAAGCCTCTAATGACTTTGAGGAACATTAACATCATAGGAAATGTTTTTGTATATATATACATACTAAATTCAAAAGGCTTTTTTCTGGGTCTCAGGATGACGTCATAGGAGGATATTTTTAAGAATGTATCACATCATAGGAAAACATCTTTAGCGCTTAATATCACAACAAGGTGCCCTTGAGCAAAGCACTGAACCCTGCTCCCCGTGCGCCGCAGCATAAATGGCTGCCCACTGCTCCGGGTGAGTGTGCACCTTGGATGGGCTAAACGCAGAGCACCAATTCCGAGCATGAGTCACCATACTTGGCTGTATGTCACGTCACTTTCACTTTCAGAAGAGCATTGACATCATAGGAGAACATCATAGGGAGAAGAACAACTCTTTTGACGCTATTTGAGAAATGTTTAGACTATTATGATGTCTTTAAAGAACACAAAAGTTCAAAAATATTCTACTATGTCAATGACCACATCATGACAACTCCATGTTATATGGTCCTAAAAACCCATGTACTGGTGCTTCATAAAACCTGTTAGGCTGTAAAAAAAAAATATTCTTTGAATCTATACACTAATCTGAAGGATTTTCAATGGATCAAAAATATAAAATAAACTAAGAACCAGACAGCAAAGTCAAAACTCTTATTTACAGCAAGAAATTATCTTTGACAGTAAAACTGTTCATTTCTGAACTTAAGATCCTGCAAAGACCTATTTAAAAAAAAAGTAGGTGCCGAGAAAGGAAGAGCCAGTAACATGATTGATTCTTCAAGCCTGTCAGCACATTAGCAGGGATGAAAACAAATCCAGGGTCAGAGTTGTACAGCAGGCCGTGAAGAATCTTCTCTTCCTCTTCCTCCTGCAGTTCCTGCCAGAGAGGGGATCAAAGCGGCAGCAGCAGCTCCATGACTGCACCGTCCTCCGTCAGCTGAGCATATATGTCAGCCGTGATGAAAAGTCATGATTTTATGGGTGAAAATGAGATTTATGTATGTGTTTATTGCGAAATATGTCTAGTGCCTTTGTGAGTTACAGTAGCTTTGAATTTGGCAGAGAGCTTTGGATCTGTGAAGAGAAGCCAAAAACAATGGCAGTAACATGGAAGGAATTTGGTTAGAATAAGCCTCTCTCTATTTTATCTGGCTGCTGCATCCTAAAAAACTGAAACCGATTACAAAATATACAGAGTATGAGCACAACACTCTGCCCTTCTGACTGGCTATCCTGTTTGATTTGGCAGGATATTAATCATTTGTGTCAATATAAAGCGTAGTGAATGCAAATATCCGGGCTAACCGTCAATAAGTAACCATGAAACCTGTGCAAATTAACCTCTAAATGTCATGGGAAAACCCAATACCAAATCCATTATCCACTGATAGGTAGAAAATGCTCATATTACTGTTGCTCCACAGACTGAAGAGGAAAGAAAGACCCCTCAGAGAAGAGGCTTGGTCATATTCCAGACTCTGATGGGTCTCCACGCCACTGCAGCCTTATAAACGCTGGAAATGGCTGCTTTCATTACTTACGTCAACATGATGAAACTATGAGCAAGTGCAAAAACCAGCAGCACACTTCCATACATCACAGATTATTTGTTAAGTAGAGGCGGGTGGATTTTAATTGGCATTCAGTTTTACTAAGCGCTTACATTTTATGGTTAAAGCTATTGTATGGTTCCAAGAAACTTTGGATATATGATAAAATATAGCATTGTAAGGGACTGTTCACACAGAATGGATTTTGTATTTAAAAATTAAAGATGCAGGCCAAAGTCTCAAGACGAGGCCTGTTCACCCCCCGAGGATGATAGCTAAGTTTTAGTAATTGTTCTGTAAGTTTTAATAATTGATCTAATTCTATGAGAAAAGGGAAGACCACAACTATAACAATTATGATATAGGATAACAATCTAGTTGGAATCACTTTCCAAAAAAAAAACATATTTTCTGATTGATGAATGATAAAAACATTGACAGCCAATCAAAATCCATCCTGCTTTAGAGAGCTCGAGCATTTGAAGAAGACAACAATATAACTACAGTGTGCGCTTATAATAAACTAAATGTTGTGCATTGGTGTGGATGCTAATATACAGTTCTTGTTTTAGGTGTGAATGGGTCTTAGATAAAACCTTGAACAAAATACATAGAGAAAAAATATCTGTGTAAACAGTCCATAATGATGCTTTTGTGAAGCCCAGTTCAATGTCATTTGCATGGCAATGAGTGACCAACACAGAATATCTTCAGAATATCTCCTTTTGTGTTCCACAGAAGAAAGACAGTCGTTCAGGTTTGGAGCGGCACTGAGGGTAAATTATGACAGAATTTTCATTTCTTGATATGCTTTCCATTGAATACGTTATGCAATCTTACCTTATTCTTCTTAAGATCAAACTACTTGATTACTTCCGGCCACAGACACATACTAGGAGAGTTTTCCACTGAAATGTGTGTAAAGTTTTGCTGTTATCCTCTACTTTCAGCCCGTTACTCTGGCAGACACCTCTCTAACGTGGGGTCTATTTACGAGCGCACTCTCTAATCCATTAAAAGGGATTCATGCGAAAACTAATGTTTCTCTGCATAATTTTAATGGCACAAAGCTCTTCAGTGTTAACCTTACTAGCCAAGCTTTATTATAAAGCTGGTTAGAGCTTTATCCCATCAAGAACATTTTATGGAAATTGTGTAATTTAGAAATCCAGCTAATATTAAAAGTAATGTCACACACCAAGGTCCTAATATTCATAAGCGCTTGTTTCATGTGTCTCATTAAGTGTTTGTTGTTTTGAATCAGTGAACTGAATGACTCCAACGTCTTTGATGTGGTCACTCAGTTTGGAAAACTAACCAAATGTTTTTGGTAAGATGCAGTGAGACAACCAATGTCAGGCCATCCATCTTTAAAAAAAACATTCAAATGTCGATGATAAGCCTTGGGAGGAAGAAAAACCCAAATCTATGTCACCACTGTTCTCAACAATGACAATATCAACACAAATGTCAACACTGAGGTTCACGGCTGGCCCGGGATGACTGAGTAAAATGTGACATTGGCGGTCTTGTGTTTGCTGAGCCGCTCGGCTTTGTTATTATCCGACTAGGTTTCTAGAAACCACTCCACCGGACGTTCTGACTGTAGAGGGCTCGCATGTACATATATGCTTTGTTTGGATGCATAATGCTCAATATATTCATTGCTGTTTTTGCGCCAGTGCGTCTTGCTGCAGGGCTGCTCCAAACTTCCAAATGTATTTCTCTGTGACATTTCAAGATTGATCCCTTGTTTCTTCTCTATATGTCTCCTCCCGAGTTATTAAAGACATATGAGTCTCTATTTAAAATGAAGAGGCTGTGTTATGCTCTTTGGAATTATATTTCATTATAGTCCATATGAGAAATTCAGTGTTTGTTTGCAGAGACGATGAAGCTTTTGAGCAATACAGAATTCTTTTGCATATATTACTCAAGGGTACTATCCAGCAAGCTAAAATATACCTCCTCACCATTCAAACCGGCTTACTCTCCCTCAGCCACTTAAAGGAATTATGACAGATGAGCTGTTCCAGAACAACGTAATTTGTGTGTTTATGTGTGCATTGTCTATGAAATGCAAATTGTTTGCTTCCCATTGGTTTGGTCTGTGTTGTGTAAAAGGCTTCCAGCGCCTGTGCTTTGTGCTTTTGCGTCATTTTCGTGTTTTCTTTGGCTCGCGCGTATGCATTTTTCTTGTGTGTATAATATTGACGAACTTGTTTGCCTTCTCGTGATAAGATTCTCTTTTGAGCATTTGGCAAATAAAGAAAATATATTCTTGATGTTTTTGAAGCAAGCGAATGGTGTCTCAGCATCTCAGTGGCAAGCTTTTCATATTACTCACTAACACTTGAGTAAAGAGTATATTATTAGAGCAGATCCATTAATTCCTGCGTGTAGACACAGGGCTTGTGTTGAAAACATTGCCAAGCTCATTTGTGCTATTTCTCAAATTTCACATTCGGCTCTCTCTGCACAAGTGTCTGTGGGGCTGCAGTGAAATGCATCCTGACATTTCACAAATCTATTTGTTATGAGAAAGGTTATTTAGTTTCCTTGTTGTTCGGCTCATTGAACCGCACAAGGGGCCACACGCTCAAGCTAGACGAGTGTTGTCTAACCACCTCACAAGCTTTTCATATTCCCATTGGCTGCACTTTGAGATGGCTGATTGATACGTTCAAACCAGGCGCTGGCTTTTATTGTACTCTTGGCTCGTGTGCTACCAAAAATATTATAGCAGAGCTTATCTGGTCCATCAAGAAGTTCACCTGGGCCGCAAGTTGAATGGCTGAATGAACAATGAAGTAAATAAACAACAATTAAATAAATGTGATAAATAAAAATACATATAGATTAAGATCAAATGGAATAATATGAAATAAGGATAAAATAAAATTCTAATATACTACACTAAAGTTCAAAAGTTTTTTGGGGAGAAATAAATTAATACTTTTATTCAGCAAGAATGCAATAAATCCATCGAATGCAACAGTAAAGATATTTATAATATTATAAAAAACCTATTTCAATTAATTGCGGTTCTTTTGAACTTTTCCTATCATCAAACAATCCTGAAAAAATATATCGCAGTTTCCATAAAAATATTAAGCACCACAACTAATAATTACATATAAATAGACTATAGAATATAAATAGGAATAAATTACATTTCGACTAATTGGTCTGTTGACCAGCACTCTTTTTTCTTTTACAAACATGTAATGTAGCTCGTAGTAAATCAGTATGTCTCACCTAGTGAACGGTTTGTTAATTTACTCTAATTAGCAAAAAAAATTAAAATTACATAGATAAACATTAATTAACCTTAAACAAGACAGCAGTTTTGAATGATTATGTATCAGTAGTTCTAACGACAGTTGCGGTGTTAAGTGGTTTGACCTTTTGTTTTAATGTTGAAGTTGGTCGCACCTGAAAAACTTTGAGCAGCGCTGCAGTAAAGTACGTTTTCAGTTGCTGGATAATATAGGATTTATCATGGCGCTCCTGCGGTGGGACTGGTCAGAGGTGGGAATATTTAACACAGGGAGGGATTTCTCCCTTTGAGAGTGCTAATTACTAACTGAGGACAACTCTGTCCCCATCACTCACTCTGTCACTCAATATTAATTTGGCCGCTCATTGATGTCTGGCAAGCTGTCTAGACATCACCTGAGCCATTAATCAGAGTTGTGTTAAGTCAGAGACGAATCTTGCGACACGAGCTACTGATAGATAACCAGAACAAGTCTCCATAGCACAACCGATGACTGACTAATACGGCCCCGATCAGCCCGCATAAAGTCCTGTGTTAACATTTTAAATCTACAGGCTCATAAAAGGTGAGTGCAAGGAAACGTCGTACTAGCATTTCCCCAAATCACACACTCCTTGATTTGCAATTCCAAAAAATCGGGTACATAAATAGAGCTTCACGGCCACGGCGTGAAACCAACTAAAAAACCTTGAATAGATTGTGAATTTTAAAGTCAAGATCAAATGAAAATCGCACAAAGGAGGCAGCAAGTGGAATTGAAAGTGTGATACAGAAGAGGGGGGTGTGGATAAATACAGGATTAGACTCCGCAGGCCTGGTTCCCACAGATTGCCTGAAACGGGGGTTACAGATTTAAAGCAGGTAGCGGCTGTTGACAGGTTCAGTTGTACGCACCCCCCTCCTCCCAATTTCTGCATGTCTTACACATTAAAGCAGACCCATGTCAAAACCTGTTTACATGTAATCAAAAGGACTGTAACATGTTCTAGTCTTGCACGCCACACATGGGATGATGTGACAGTTCGACTCTTTGTTTCCGGATGGGTTGCAGTGAGGAGGATTGGCAGTGCTGACAGTGTTTTCATTTGATCAAGCTCGTCTATACAAATGCAAGCAGCTGTTTTTCCTTCTCATGCTTTTTCTTTAACTCTTGCTTTAATTTCTTTTACATACTAACAGGTTAGGGCTTGCTTTCCTGTGCGTCAGCAAGTTTAGCAGCTCCGTGTTTAATGGGATAAGGAGGAACATGTGGCTCACTTCAATCCCAGGCCAATTGAGTGTTTTTAATGCAATTTGTGGACTAGCCTCAGCTAGTAGGATTTGTTCCATACTGTTAGATGTGGAGTCAATTACACAGTATCTCTGGAGTGAATTTGGAGGAATTGCTCATCTAGCTATAAAGATACTTATGACTAGTATTGAATATGTAGGCTCAGTTTGGCAGTTTGAAGTCTCTACTTCAAGCTATATGTAGGGGAGACCAGGGACTGTTGTAAACACTTCACATCTTTTTTCCACATCTCTTGAATAACATAAAAATATTATGTTTACTTTTTGATATTTGGCTGCTACAAATTAAAGTAGAAATCTATGACGCGTTCCTAATATATATGTATTTATGTCAGCATAAGACTTTTTGCACAGAAGTTTAACAAGCAAGACAAAAACGTATTTATAATAATGAATTTAAACAGAAATATTTGCCAAACCAAGCCCCAGAACGTTGCAACACAAAGTAGTGCGGTTTATTTTCGAATTATTGCCTTTAGCCACACTTTATTTTAAGGTCCATTTCTCACTAATATTAACTAAGACTCCTAATTACAGCCTATAAATAGTTAGTAAGGTAGTTGTTAAGTTTATGTATTGGGTAGGATTAAGGATATAAATATGGTCATGCATAATGTGCTTTATAAGTATTAACAGCCAATATGCTAGTAATATGCATGCCAACAAGAAACTAGTTGATATTTAGAATTGGTCTCTATACTAAACTGTTTTACCCTATTTTTGAACAATCTGGTTGAATGATTCAGTGAATTCTTGTTTCATTCCTGAATGAACCTTTTTTTTTGAACAAATCAGTTGAGTGATTGATTCAGTGATACGCTCAAAAAGACTCTTCTTTCATTCCCGAATGAATCTGAATTATAAACGAATTGGTTGAATGCATGATTCAATGATTCACTCACAGCCAGTCACTTGACTACACATACTGGTGTAACCTGCCGAAAGAGTCACTGAAAAATCCCCCCCACTAGACAGGCGTACATTTCCCAAAAACATTCTTAGCCAACTATGATCATATGTTCCATTTTTACCATCATAGTTCAATGATTCTGTTTCCCGAAAATTTGGATTGGAGCCACAACTCTCAAAACGTGCTAAGAAGCATTATTTCTTGTTAGTATGACATGTGGACATAAATCATGCTCTTGCTCATAAATCAAGCAACCTCATGTGCAGTACAGTCTATATCTTTCATTCCATTTACATTCTAATCATGAATGACGTAAGAGGGATCACACATCAAATGAAGGAAAATAACAGGGAATAAAAATAGTTGAGTAGTCAACCAATCAGTCTGGTACTCTTGAATATGTACGGTTAATATATATATATCTATAAATAACTTGATTAATTACAATAACAGTGTGTAATTACAAGTTGCTATAGGAATATTGCTCATAGGTTATATTATTGAAACTGAACACTGTAAAATGTGATGGTGTTATTTTGTGTTTTGTCTTTTTGATTGTGCTGTTTATCTTCTCAGCAAGTGCATGCCCTGTAAAACGTTCTGCCTGTGTGTTTGTGATGTGGAGAAAAGGTTCCCTAGTGCCCTAAGTGTTATATCACACACATCTCACACCCCCAGCTGGAGCTCCATACATTAATGTATAAACTGCTTGTGCAGACTCAGCTATTGTTTGTAAGCTAGAGGCCATATCAGTGGGGAGCACTACAAGCATGCAGGCCATAGTCAGATGGAGGTGTATATGTGCACTATACGACATCCAATCATCCTTGTTGTGTCCATATTTTCATTAAAACGAGTGTGTAATGCTGTTCCATGCATCAGATTTTATGCCGTATTTTATGCATTCTTTTAAAATGCAAATAGAATGTAAATATATTAGTTTTTTATGGATTATTCAATTTTCCAAAACAAACGGGAAAAGAGCCGTAAACACCATGCATTTGAGCTCCGTCCAGAGAGAAAATGAGCCTGAGGAATGTGCATGAATCACCATCGGAATCAAGGCACTTATTCGCTAAACGAGGGTCTACTTTGTTTAGACCCAGCTGTAAATAGAAAGCCTTCACTCCATAATATCGTTATTATTGAAAATCTTCTATATGATTAATCATAGATTTGAAGCACCCCCAGTGATTTACTGGATAATGTTAACAAATAATTCTCCCTCGAGGGGTTCTATTAATAATTTTCATATTCTTTCCAAATATTATTCCACCCACCTGCTGGGTGAGATTCATTTTTTTTCTTTCGTTTTGTGATCATACATTATTTAGTCCCGTGCCACATCTAATAAATGATGTTGACATATGCTTTAGGAGGAAGCAGAGCCTGGAAATGTTGGATGATAAGCTTCTTTGCATTCACACTGGATCCAATTTTGTCCTATCAGTGCGTGTGTGTAGGGCTGCAGACATCGTCCACTAGGCCCTGAGATGTCCTGGGGCTTGTGATTAGTGAAAGCAGTGCAGAGGAAAAAAACGTGAGGCGGAATCAGCAAGGGACTTGAAAAACAGAGCCCACGAAACTGTCCTATCACAACTGCTATCAGCTGTCACAGTAATGTTCCACCATTGCTGCCGAGTGCTTGATTTCCAATTTCCTTTCAATATCTGTGTATATTTTTGTATTTCATCAGGCTGCCTGCTTCTCGTGTTTCTGTTTTTATTTACCCGTGGGAGGTTATTGCATTGATCTGCTATTTCTGCTGTTTGCGTTCGATCGATTCACACTCGCTAAGAAATAATCATTATTTATGTATGTAATTAGTCTCTTAGTCTCTTTTGTAATACAATTATACTCTAAAAGGTATAGATCATAATCTGAAATATGCTTAAAATAGTTGAAATCTTATAATACAAACCTGTTTCACGTAAAAAAAGAGAACATTTAGTTTAATGTACAGTATACACACACACACACACACACACAGAGATATATATATATATATATATATATATATATACATACACACACAAACAACATATTACAGTAAAGATATTGGTAATGTTACAAAAAAAATACATTTTAAATAAATACGGTTTAAATTGTCCATTTATCAAAGCATGTTGAAAAAAGGTCGCCATCACAGGAATAGATGCCATTTTAATATATATTGAATTATATTTAAAACAGTTGTTTTATAATTTCATAATGTTACTATTTATACATGTTTATATATATCAGGTCCATGGTAAAAATGA
Organism: Oxygymnocypris stewartii; assembly: GCA_003573665.1. NCBI lineage: Eukaryota > Metazoa > Chordata > Actinopteri > Cypriniformes > Cyprinidae > Oxygymnocypris > Oxygymnocypris stewartii. The sequence goes on along the minus strand of QVTF01006561.1, from coordinate 1,200,266 downwards.
TCCTGATGGTTAATGAACCTTTGGTGCTTTCAGTTTAAAGTTGTTCTAATGAAACTGAGCTGTGTGTTTCCCTTGAATGTGCAAATGTTTTCAAAGATGTTAAGGGAATTTGTTTTCAAGAGCCTCGGCGGAGGAATCAATTCAATCAATTCCTCTCCACCAATTGTTTGTTATTTTTCTGCTGACCACACTGCAAGGATTAATATTTGATTAGCCTTTAGGAGAAGTGGAAAGTACTTATTAACCTTATTTGTCAATCTGTCAGT